>MNCI01002112.1:152802-226373 GCA_015680685.1 Gnetum montanum | reverse complement strand
AGTGAGGTTTTAATTAATAACAAGAAAGTGGCCCTCCTTCTAGCGCCAAAAACTGTACTGACCTAAATCGTCGGTGTAAAGCTGGAAGGGAAACAGACACCAAGAGATCGTTGGGCAGCAACAGCCAACCCTGTCTTTGCTTGAGGGCAAGCTGGAAAAGGAACGAAGGCAGAGTGCCTTGGATGGTTCGCATGCAAATCAACCAAGGACTTCCCCAAGCGTACGCTATGGCTAGCGCTGGGGTTATCGTAAACAGAATGTAAACGGAATGTAAACAATGATACGAAATGTGAATAAAGTGTACAAGATTATGAATAAAGCATAAACAAAGTTATATTTGTAAAGCATAAAAAGAACTTAAACAATGTGAATGGGAGGCAATAATGAAACTGTATTATATTGTTTTTAAAAAAATGTGCACCGGTCCAAGCGTAGTTGCACAAGTGTGAATGGCAAGTCAAATGCCTAGCCCCGGAAAATATGACACGATGATGTGACGATGTGAGAAGAACTTGGAAGCCAAAAGTTGGATGTGCCGAGCACCCAAGGATTGCAAGTTTTATCCTCCTTCGAAATTGCGAATTCCTCCAATCTTTGCCTCTTCCAATCTTCTTCTCCTTCTTGCTACTTTTTCCTTTGCTTCTCTTTGCCTCCTTGTCCTTTTTTGTTGTTGTTTCTTCTTGTTTTTTGCTTGTTGCCAATTTGTGTGAATTGGTAGGGTATTTATAGGTTTGGGCTAGGGTTTTGGCTAGGGTTTGCTTTGACCAGGTTCAATGTATCTATGCTTGAAAGTTGTACATGAGTTGGGTATGTGTTGGCAATTTGCTTTTCTTGACCAGGTTCAATGTATTTTACAACTTATGGGTCATTCCAGCCCATAAAATACAAATAAATTAAGAAATACAAGCCCTCAAGCGATAAAAAAAAGATTTAAAAAATTTAAAAAGATTAGCTCCAACTCTGGCCCACTTGGAAAAATTATATTTCTCTTTTTTTTTTGCTGAATATTTGGCCTGATTTTGCATGGGCTTTTATATCCCTTTTCCATTTTATAGATTTTTTGAAAAAGAAAATCAAGAAGGATTAATACCGCCTCGCTTGTCTAGCATCCAGCGCGACTTGCAGTGTGACCTGCAGTGTGGCCTCCAAAACTTGTAATTTTGGGCTGAAATCTGGAATTTTTAAAGGCTGGGACCCATAGTTATCAATAGTGGACCTTGAGGACAACTTACAGCCTTGAAATTAAGTCATTTTGGCTTAGTTTTGGGGCTCTAAAAATTGGTGACGTTGATCCTTACGTTGTGCAACATCTGAAAAAATAACCCCGGCGTCACCAAGTTAAAATGGCATATTTTAGACCCAAATCTTGATTTTCTGGAGGTCGGGAGCTGCTAGGGACCTTGGTGAAGGTCATGGGGGGTCCTTGTGCTCGATTTCGGCCTGTTTTGACTCAATTTCGGGGCTCCAAAAGTTGGTGACGTTGATCCTTATGCTGTGTAGCGTCGTTGTGATCTATGGGCCCCAGGGGAACCTTGCTTGCTCCATGGTGGGCTACTTGAAGCCATTTCAGAGGCTCTGAAGTTTTCTGGAAGTGTTGCTGAAATTTTTGTGGTGTTTCATTCTCGACTTACAATCAAATTCGCATCAACCCAAAGCATCAGTTGACAACTATGTTCATGACCCCTTGGGGAACTTTTTGTTACACTATGATGCCCTTTCGTTTAAAGAATTCCAAAGCAACCTATCAACGAGTCATGACCTACATATTTAGTGACTACCTCCTAGAGAGACTCAATGATTATGTGGATGACATAACATTCAAGTCTAAGATAGCTATTAATCATCCCATAGATCTAGAGGTAGTCCTCAAGCATTGTCACATGCATGACTTGTATCTTAACCCAAAGAAGTGTGTTTTTAGTGTAAACACAAGATGCATGCTAGGGTTTGTAGTATCAGAGGCTAGAATACAAGTGGACCTTGACAAAGTTAAGGCCATCATTAACCTAGCACCCCCTACTAACCTTAAAGAATTGCGTGGGTTGCAAGGTAGAATACAGTTCATTAGAAGGTTTATAGCAAGGTTGACCAAAAAGTTACACCCCATGCAACACTTGCTAAAGAAAGAGGTTAACTTTGATTGGACAACATAGTGTCAACAAGCCTTCGATGACTTAAAGAAAGAGCTTTTACACCTCCCAACTGTTTACCCACCACAAAGGGATAAGCCTTTCTACATCTACCTTGCCACCTCGAACACATCTATCATAGCACTGTTATGCCAAAAAAGAGAAGATGGCTCTAAAATCCCAGTCTATTACTAGAGCCATGCATTAATTGCATACAAAGAAAAATACAATGAAGTGGAAAGGAATTGTCTCTCCCTAGTGTTCACACTTAAAATTTGGAGACACTACCTGTTCCGTAGCCAAGTGAACATTATATGCAAAAGCAGCTTACTTTGGGCCAGCATGAACAACTTATATGAAAGTAGTAGGATAGCTTGATGGAAAGCTATTATAGCAGAATTCGACTTACACTATGTAGCCCAATCATCAATGAAAGGACAAGCGATAGCTATGCAGCTTATAACCTCACCTGTTGACAATCAAGCAACCATAGAACCTGAATTCCCTGATGAACATGTTGGCAATATCAAGCTTGTGCCATCGCATTTCAAGGCCATTTTGCATTTCGATGGTTCCTCAACCACGTGAGGTGGTAGTGCTTCCATCATCATTGCATTCCCTTAAGGGGACATCCAACCTTTTGCCTGCCACTTCATGTTCCTTTGTACAAACAATGTAGCTGAGTACAAAGGACTCCTTAGGGGTCTCCTAGCAGCCCAGCAATTAAAAATTCAACATTTGGCAATCCAAGGTGATTCTCAGATTGTTGTCAATCAAATCACTAAATTCTACGTATGTAAAGCTTTGCACTTATAGCCTTACTATAATTCGGCCAAAAACTTGTTGAAATAGTTCACCATGACAAACATCCAGCATGTGCCATGTAGTGAAATCACTGTAGTCGATGCCTTAGCTACACTAATGATAAATGCGCCACCACACCTATTTGCAACTTTACCTACTTTGATAATAGAATGCACAGATCCTATCACCCAAGTAGTACATGTGGCCTCTGTAAGTGCTACCAACACTCAAGAGTGGTATGCTAATGTGAAAGCCTACCTATAGCATGGTGAACCCCCACACGGCTTAACATCCACCCAAAGGGATGCAATCCAAAAGATAGCATGGTAGTATGTCCTCATAGGAGATAATACCTTATGTAAGTGCTCCTTTGATGAAATATTGCTAACTTGCGTTGGTGGGGAGAAGGCACAAAAAATCGTTAGTGAGGTCCATGAAGGACTATGTGGAGGACACATAGCTCCCAGGGCCATGGCAACTAAGATTAAACGCCTAGGGTATTACTGCCCTTGCATGGAATGAGATTTCTTAGCTATAGTCAAAACATGTGACACGTGATAATGTCATGCAAACCTTATACACATGTCACCTACTGATTTGCATCCTACGTAGATCACGTGGCCATTCCAATGATGGGGACTAGATATCATAGGACCCATAACGCCTAAGTCTTCCGCGGGACATAGCTTCATCATTACTGTCACAGAGTACTTTACGAAGTGGGTAGAGGCTATCCCCCTTAGGAAAAATACATCTCAACAGCTTTTCCACTTCATCCTAGATAACATTGTAACAAGGTTTGGTCTTCCCATGACTATTGTGACAGACAATGGGCCATAGTTTAGTAGTGTAGAAACCAGAACTTTTTGTAGCAACCTTGTCATTAAGCAATCTTTCTCATCACCATACTACCCATAGGAAAATAGTTAGGTAGAAGCAACAAATAAGGCCATCATCAACTTGCTTAAAATAATTCTTAGCAACAACAAGAGGTGATGGCACGAGCAAATCTTCTATGTGCTATGGGCCTACCATACGACGTGCAGGACAACTACAAGTAAGACTCCCTATAGACTAGTTTATAGATCTAAAGTAGTGTTACCTCTTGAATTGCAGGTACCATCACTGTGGATAATCCTTTCAAGAATCATGAATAAGGCCTAGAACAATGAGTCAAGAATCATCAACCTTGACTCCTTAGAGGAAGAGCATGCACAAACACTAGGTCATATTGAATGGTATCAAGACAAGTAGTGGAAAAAGCATCATGCAAACCTACATCAACAGTCAATAAAAAAGGGTGATCTAGTCATCAAAGCTGTCTGTGAACATGTAGACAAGTTTTCAGAAAACTGGTAAGGTCCATTCATAGTCATAAAAGCCTATGAGAATGGAGCCTTCAAGAAGGTAGACATGAATGACAGAGAGTTTGCAAATCCTATGAACAACTTATACTTGAAGCTGTATGACATATAATACAAGGGCAAGGTAAGAATCCATAGTCTGCTACAACTATAAGATGGCATCCATAGTCCACTATGACTATAAACTGGCATCCCCATTCCTCTACAACTATAAATTGGCACAAACAGTCTACCATGACTATAAATTGGCATAGATAGTCTACCATGACTATAAATTGGCACAGAATATCTGCTATGATGTTAAACTAGCACAGAAGGTCCACTACAACCTTAAAATGGCCCATTCACCATCTGCTACGATGATAAACTAGCACAACGGTTTGCTAGGACCTTAAACTAGCACATTGTGGTTTGCTGGGACCTTAAACTAGTACATTAGATGGTCTACTAGGACCTTAAACTGGGTTTGTGGCAGAATGTTCCCAACTCATATTTGCCACCACTCGAACAAGCAAGCGTGCACAATGCTGACGTGGGGTGGGATGTTGTAGTTCTAGAACACAGTTCATGATGAAAAAAGAACATCCTCTAGAACATATGCAATGCCACTACCCCTGGCATCTTGCTAATCCTTTGGAGATTTCATTTGACATCATGATAACCTTCCGAAGCTACCACTACCATGACCCATTTCCCTAGCAGTAGCTTCCATTGTCAGCACCTACTGCTGGAGTTCCAGCACTATTGTGGCCCAGCCACAAGATCACTATCCTCCAGCCCCCACCATCATCTGAGCTCAAAAGATGTTCAGCTACTAGGCCTCACACATTACAGCTTAACTGCATGATGTTTGCCTTGGGTAGGGACTTCCAAGCACTTGCATCATAGTAAACCCTAGCTCCCTTAGTGCTAGCTCCTTCAGCCTGCTACTACCAGAACCACTGCTAGCCTTCTTCCTTTGGACGTCACATACCTCAGCAATAATGCCTACCACTTTAGGGATGGCTAAAGTAAGTAAGACCTTTGCCTAACTTTATTTCATGGTTACATCTCTAGTTTTCTTTTTGTTCCTTCTATAGGATACGGGTTGGGGATATGTTTCGCTAGGAGGACAGGACACCACATTGTTCTGAGGTGATCACTCTGACTAGCTTAGCTACTTGGGAGTGCACATCATACCCTTCCTTCTAAACATTCATCATCTCATTTTTCACACCCAAAGTTTCCCTTTTTACATCCCCTTTACTAGCTTTTTTGACATGTGTAAAGCCCTCCCATATGCTCAACTGCAAAGTCCATGACACGTGTAACACAACTCACTACATGGGAAGCATCTGTAGGCAGGTAAAAAACCCACATGGATGTAACACAACTCATCCTGGGGAAGAAACACCTATCCTACAACAACAAGGTTTCTTGCAAATGAACATGGCTTAAAAAAAAAAGAAAAGCACAAAAGCATAACAAAAAAGAGCTAAAAAAAAGAGCATGTGCCCAAAGAAAATGGCACACCAACTATTTTACAATAACCCTGTCCAAGAATTCCAACAAAAGGTTAAAAGCTAGCCAAAGAAATATCTTCAGACATGCTAATTCCCTCACAAGCACTCTGACAAGGGACCGTACTACATTTCATCTTTCCTTTTCCTGAACCTTTCCACCATCTCCACTTTCCCCTTCACAACTATCTTGTTACTCCTAAGAATAGCAAAGCAACATCTAAGAAACCACTAGAGAGCAATGTTGGTGACTTATACCTCATGGTATTTCATATTCTTTGTCAACATCTATCAGGTGGATCTTCTAGACATCAATAAAGAGGGGCTAGTGAAACACCATAAAATTTTAGAACTCTCATGCTTTAGCAGTCTCAAAATTTAGGTAAGAACTTCCAAAAGTGTAGCATCATGACACTATAGTAGGAAAATATAGGCACTGAGAATGGACTATCCAATCTAGCAAGTTTTCTATCTCCAGAGCTAATAGGCCCACTGGACTCTCCAATATGCCCAACTAGACAATTGACTCAGTCGACAGTCTACCTAGAAACTATGCTAGGAGTTGCAAAAAATGTTTGGGATGAGCAAAATAGTTTGGCAAGTTTTCTAGTGAAAAAGTCTACTATGCTACGCTATGCTATGAAGCATAGCAAACATTGAAAGATAGCTACTCAAGCATCCAAGTGCCAAGTGACAAAGTGATAGTGAAGACAAGGCAGGATTCAGTCAACATAAAGTGCTATGCTATGCTACACTATGTAGCATAAAATATCGTAGAAAAAGTAAAGTAGAAAGGCCCATCTTGCCAAGTAATTCTAACCAGAAAGTTGCACTTGGCAACACCTCAATCTTCAAAACTTCCCACCCCACTTGGTCCTCAGACCTTGAGCAAAGTTTCTTGCTACAAATTGGCAAATTAAACAATGATGCATGATAGACTAACTGCTACACTATGCTACGCTACATAGTGTAGCATAGCGTAGCAATGATGCAAAAGAAAAAAGTCTTTCAAACATGAGTTCCACGAGTTCAAAATATCTCCCTCATAAAAGACAAAAGTTGTAGTTGTTAGCATGAATAAGCCTTAGACAAATGCTTTTAAGCTCCAACACAAATTTTAGTTAGGACTAGTGGCTACTCTATCCTACACTACGTAGCATAGCATAGTGTAGCAAACAACTACTTATGCTACATCAGTGTGTTCAACAGCGTGAGTAGTGCAACATTAGCACAGAAGCATCAAGACATTTTTAGGCAACTCTAGAACTTATGAACAACAATCTTTCTCACTCTAGCATCTCCTTGGTAGAATCAACAATTTCACTCCATCTTGCACACCCCCTAGTTAGCCCCCAAAACATTGTTCCTATGCTTGACCCTACTCATAAGTGTAGGGAAGACGTAGTCCTGGGGCATAAGCTCCATTGCGCTTGCACTGTTAGCACACTGGATCTTGACATGTGTAGTTCCAATAGTATAATCACAGCGTAGCAAAGTTCACGTCGAATATCATACACCTACATGATATAGGAAAGTTAGCACCTTGTGGGGTCTAGGACATGTGGTAGCTAGACCACATTTCTCTCCTATTCCTAGTCCTATAAATACCCCCAAAAAAATGCTCAAAGGATTGGCTTTTCATGTGCAGTTGGCTTTTTGGTGCTTTTAGCTTTTAGGTTGGCTTTTAGAAAGCATAGTTCGTATTTTTATTGAGCATTCTAGTTATCTTTGAGCTCTCTAGTTGGCTCCAAACATCCCTTTGTGAGTCAAGAATTTTGACATCTTAGCAATTAGATCGGCAAGTAGAAGAGCTGTGACTATACCGCTCTATGTTAGCAGTGTCTCTCTAGCGTTGCATAGCTTGTTGTACACCTTTCAAATAAGGCAAAGAACCAAATCCATGACCTTGGGGTGGTGAATTTTCTCAACTGAGTTTTTTTTTTGTTATTTCCTCATTATAATCATCTTTTTACATTATTTTTTTCATCTTGCATTTATTGATCATTGATTTAGCTCACATCTCTCTCTTCTAGAAAAAACATTTAGGTAAGGTTAAGATACATCGATTAAGTCCCTGTCTGATCAACTAGACCATTTAGGGTAACTTTCTTCCATTCTTCTCCAGCATGGCCCTTGCATAGATCTGGGGTTAAACTATTCACCCGATAACCTCTCAATGTTCTAGCCGCCAAAGTTTTCAATCGCTACACCATGGTGAGGCCAAGAAAAATCACCAACTTATCTACCCAAGCATGCACCACTCTGAGTGGAAGCTTCCTTGACAACCTTCCATAACTAATCTATATAGAGATGGGGAAGTGTTTTAAAGAAAATGAACATGGAAGGAATGAACTTCCATTTTCATGCCTCATTAGAAAACTCTATTGGAGGGGAGGAATAGCCCATTACACCAATGGCATTGTCAAACATGTTTTGGCTACCAACTAGATGGAAATGATGAAAGATAAGACATTGATTATGAATATCCAAGAAGAGGAGCAATAACCACCACCTCCACGTACCATTTAAATAACTGTGCTAGACATTGTGACAATTGCCCAATGGTTGCATGAATATTGGGAATGGTTGTTAAGTGAATAAGAGGAATGAGTAGGCATGAGTTGTAGGGACCCATCCATGTATAGACCAATAATGAGTCATTGAAATGAGGTGGCCTAGACAATCAACTTGATGGATGGACGTGGATTCATTTTCTTAGCACAAAGAACATAGTTGCCCACGTGGTCAAGTGCCAGAGAGGTCACAGTATCTCTCATAGAATAATAGCCACTCCTAGAAATCTTTGTGATTGTTGCAACCTTCTTAGTGGGTTTGGAGGAGGATGATGGGGCAATTGCATTGATGATGCAGCACTAGGTGCAGGAGACTACAGTAGAAGTGGTTGCTGATCAGATTGTTGAAATGCTCAACACACCTGTAGCATTTTCACTAGACATCACTACACTCAAAGATGTGTAAATGTCCTCAGGAACCACAAGTGGTAGAATAAATGCAACAAAACATGAAGATCTACTAGATCAACTAGTGCAAACTAAGAAACCACTTCTAAATGTCTTTGACCTTTCAGAAAATATTACTGCAACCTAGTCAAAGTTGCTAGAGATAAGGGGCAAGAATATCATCTTAGAGGGACAACTCAAAATATCCAAGGAGTTGAATGAATGCTTAGCTATGGAAGTTACCAAATTAAGAGCCTAGATTACCAACCCTACATTTCTCAACCTAGCATTAACAAGAGATAAAGCTATGAAATAGCTTCACACTAAACTAAAAGGGGTTGATGCTATAATGGAGATGGTAGTGTTCTACTAATCCTTAGTAGAGCCCACATAGCACAAGATTTAGAAGGCCTTAGATCAGACCCACCAAAAATACATATATTTTAGTATAGGGAATGTTGATGAGCATAAGCAATAATTAATAGATTTCATCTATTAATAATAGGAGCAACTAGCTAGTGCAAACACATAACTAAGGTGATTGATAGTAGAAAATAGAAATCTCTCCATGGAGAAGGTCTGTGCCCTTTACTAGAAAATTTTAATCAAGTTAGCTACCTAGAAATCAAAAGCTCTCAAATTTGAGAAAATTAAAGATCATTATAGAGACCAGGTTGGCCTACAAAAGGAAGTGAATGAAAAACACATATAGTTGATTAAAGGAAAAGTGAATGAATCCCTCTAGAAAATCTAGTAAGGGAAAGAATTATGGAAACTCATCATTGATGAGATAGATTTCTATAACAAGGTGGAAATTCACACAAAGGAGTTGTAGATTGAGAAGATGAAAAAATATATGGAGCTTGCCAGTCTCCATTATGAAAATTTGGCCATGTTGACTATTAAATGACCACAGTCAAAACTAGAGAAATAGGTGGCTAGCTCATACTTATTGCACAAGGTTAAGTTCAAGCATCATAAAGATACCAAGCAAAAGATTGTCATGGAAAATGTTGAACTCAAAGTTCTCAAGGCACAATTCATTGATCAATGATTAACTACCAAGAACCTAGCCAAGAGGATGAAAAACTACTAGGAGCTATAGAACATAGTTAGGATGTTCGATATCAAATGAAACAATTTGCTTCCTAGTTTATCAATGTGAAGAAGATGTTTCTGGTAATGTCCTATCCATGGGATATGCCAATTCTACCCCACATTTGTGATGTTGTGTGGACTATGAATGATCCCTAAAGCAAGGATGATATGATGAAGGCAGTACTAGATGCCTTTTTCCTTCTATCAGAGGTTGTAACTATAGTAGGATAGTCATAGTTGCCTCAGCTACTACACATGCCTGAAGTTGGTGAACATCCTTCAAAACCTTAGGAGCCTCCACTACTTAGAACTATTTGATCTTCTCCACCATCTTCATGCCATCAAAGGATGTGCTATCTAATTATTTTTAGTCATGTAATGGTGTTTAATTTTGTGTCATGAACACCACCATTTTTTGTAATTTGTTGATTTGTACACTTAGGCACTCAGTTTTATCATGTTAGTTTGTTTTGTTAAGAGTCAGTTAATAATTCCATATCTTTCCAATTTTGTAATAGAGCTCAAGGATGAGTTTTCATATAGTTTTAGGGATATGATGAGCATCAAAGTGTTGCATTGATAGGCCCCCATTGATGTGGCCTCATCAATAGGCCTCCATTTACGTGATGTTGCCCCATCGATAGGGCTCGATTGATGTAGTACTGTAGCAAAAATATAAATACAAGCTCATAGCTATGTTTATAAATCATATAAGTCATAGTAGTAATATCTTATAGTTTGTACATTTGAAAGTTAGAATATTTCTCTAAGTGCACATAGCAAGAGTTAGAAAGTGTATGGATCTTTATTTGAGGACTATTGTACTTGAACGACACTAGTGTGTATGGCAATAAAGACAAGCCTTTTGATCAAACCTTGTAGATCTTAGAATACATCAATGATTTTTTTTGCATTCATTGTTTTTATTATATATTTAATTAATTAATATAAATTAAGCTAAATTAGACCTTAAGAGATTAGTTAATTGTTTAAATTAAATAGATTAAGCACATAAGTATGACCACTTCGAGCATAAACACGTATTTGCTTGGTAATCCTAGCAATGTTATTGCTTAGTGCACTCAGTAGTGTAGTGCTTAGTAACCTAGCAGTGGATATGTGTGTTTAGGACCTATATGAAAAGTTGGACCATATGCTTATGTTAGGATTAGTTAGAGATTAGAAAAGTGGTTAAATTAGATTAGTTGTTAAATGATTTCATCTCTCTACTCTAAGCACAAAAGAACATAAAACATAGAATAATAAAAATCATATAACTTAGTTTCACTTAATCATACCTTTGTACATCACAAGAATAATTGAGAATACAATGAATGACCTTAGGGAAAGGTTCACTTCCTAGAAGACTAGTATACCAAAAATTATAGAGTTCACGAAATTCGATCGGATAGTGCATGAACACTTTGTGATTTATATGGTTGGATGTAGAGGTATCTTAACTAATCATTAGATGTCCTTTGGACCTATCACTCCACAAGGAAACTTCCTATAGGCTACTCTCCCTATGAGCTAGTGTACAGAAAATTACCAACTCTTCCAATTCAATCTAAGCTCTATACACTTTTAACAACTTATGATCTAGATCCTGACCTTAGCCTAGCATATAAAGATAAATTAATGAACCTTAATATGCTAGATGGAAATAAATTGGTATCCCTATCCTTGAATGAAGTGCATAAGGCATTCAACAAAAAATGCCATGACCTTATAATATGGAAGGTAAAATTTCAACCTAGAGACAAGGTCCTCTACTAAAATGCCACACACATACCTCAAAGAACTAAGTTTTAAACATTATGGGAAGCACCTTACATCATTTATGAAACCTTTCCTTCTTGATCCATGTTGATCGACAAACCTAAGAGCCCAAACAAGAAACAAGTGGTTAATATGCAATAACTAAAACCTTTTCATGAGCTTAAGCAAGCTAGTGAAATCAATGCCTCCTTTGATAGACAACCTTGCTCAATTTTTTAAATCTCCACTTTTTAACTTATTCATGGGGAAGATGGCCATATCTACTAATCATTAAAATGGCTCTTTAGTTTTTTTTTCCTTTTTTGTTTTACACTTTCTTTGTTTTTATACCTTTTTTTTTATGCTTTGTTATTTTTCCAAATTTTTGTTTTACAACATCATTAGTATGTTTTATTTTTCTTAAGTATTTTACAATTTCTTTTATATTTTCCTTTATTTTGGTGTGAATTTTTCTTGTTTTCTAATAAAATTACTTTGTTACCAACAAGACATAGTGATGATGTAGCTGTTTGCCAATGATGATTTGTACCTAGTATTTTTGATTACTAATGTCTAGTTTCTATTTTTGAATTTTAATGACTAATGACTAGAAAAATTTTTCTTTTTCATGAAACAGGAAGTGAGTCCACATCATCCATCCATCCACAAACTCTATGAATTTCCTTATTTGGAAATATGAGGTCCCTTTTCCATTAATGAAACTTTAACAAACTTGTGACCTTGGTAGTTCCCAAACTTGAAAAGGATTCAAAGATTTTAAAAGGATATGACTTCAAGGGGACTTGGTACTCTTTGTGCCTCTCTACTCACTTTAGTGCATAAGTGTTTTCATATATTTCTTATTGCTTCATGTTAAGAAATAATAGGAAGTTGAATAAGTCTTTGCATGGTGTAGTTCTCAATCAAAAATCTATAAAAACATAAAATTCAAAAACAAAACATGATGGGAATTCAAAGCACACTCCTTAGACAAAATTATAGGCTACAAGAATTTGTTATGGGACTAGAAAGACATGTTACCCATGCCTAAAGGTCCCATCTAACTAAGATCCTTTATCATTTCCTGTTTCTCTTTTCTTCTCTAATAAGGAATGGTGTTTAATCTATTGAAGCATTTTTGTGTTTTGAGGGGATGGTCGAGTCTTAGAGTAGTGATGAAAAGTTACTAAAAGTGGTTGGTTTTGATCTGGACTAAGAATGAACTTTATTTGATCATTTAACCATAAAATCTATAAGGGACTTAATGTGACCATGATTAGTGATAAATCATGTTTTTCATACACTTTGATATTAGAGTGGCTATGATATTGGGTACAGGATATCACAACCCAAGATGCGATATCATACATTCGATATTCCAGGGTTACTCCTGGGTCTATAAATATAGCCCTCGAGCACATGATTGAGAGTAGTTTTTGGTTGTCAAGTAGTGAAACTCATGCAATTTTTTCATTTGAGAGTTAGAATATTTTTCCAAGTGCCCGTAGTAGGAGGTCTAAGTGTGATTGGATCTTTATGCAAACATTAATGTACTTGAACACATCATTGTGTTGGCAGTAAAGATGAGCTCTTTGATTCACCTTGCAGCACTTGAGACTTTCTTTCTTATGCATTTATATATTGTGATTTCATTCAATTTACATTAATGTTATTAATTTGAAAATTAATTTTAATTAATTAAGTAATTGATTAAAAATACACAAGCACAACCCCTTCAAACATACGTGTGAATTTGGTAGCTCAAAAATGGTTAGTGTTTGACAACCCAATAGTGTTTACTAAAAGTTCAAGATGTGTCGGGGAAGTGGAAATGGTTACTTGTGTTAGGCTAGATTAGATCATAGTTTTCTTAGAACTTAATTACTATTAATTTCATTCTTATTCTAGGCAATTAAATTGATAAAACACAAAATAATAAAAATCTTATGCCTCAGTTACACTTAATCATATAATTGCATTCCACAAGTTGAACTGAAAAGACAACAAATGGACAACACGCATGCACTATTTAGCTCTAGCGTACTTGGTAATTAAAGTCTAAAAAATTTGACTAGATCACATGTAAAAACCTATGATTCATATGGTTTGGCATAGGGGTACCTTTTTACTCATCTTTGGCACTATTGCCAAGGATCTTAGTTCTACGTGCACTATCTAAACGAAGTGAAACTTAGTAACCTTGTTGTTGAAACCTTAAGAGATAAATCTTACAAAAAAAAAATTAGAATTATAATTAAATTAAACATTAACAACACATTGCCTATAACTTCATTAACAAAAAATATCTTCTTCTCATAGGAGCCCATCTTTGCCCTGGGCAAACTAGGTGCCTCAACAATATCGAGTGGTATATGCTCATCCTAATGAGTATGTACCCAACTTCACCTTCATCTTGCATCAAGATGAACTGCTACGGTGGCATGACATGGAAGGAAAAATTATGTTTCCATGTGATCAATCTGTTCTAGCAATTTTCCAACTAATTCTTACACAACATAGCCTTCAACATCTTCACAGAGAGTACGAGATGCAAGATCTTGATTCAAGGGATTATCATCCCACTAAAGCACAAAGGTTAAGGGATCATTAGTTGGAGCATAAACATCTACTTGTGAAGGGTAAGGGGTCAAACACTTTTCCAACTCTGCTTGGCCCATTGGATGGATTTTACCACTTCTTTGGTAATTCTCCTATCTTTAACTTTGTTCATGGGCCCTTAACTAGACCGTGCAATCCAGAATTCATAATCCAAGTTGTAGTCAAAATGGATCCAATGAAAAAAATGGATCTGGATAGGAAAGTCAAGATAAGGAAGAAAAGGAGGTCATGATTGTGATCATGATCATAAGCATTGAAGGAGGATGATAGACATCAGCACGAAGCAAGTTCTCCTTCTTCTTCCCCTTCATTGTCTTCTTCTTCTTCTTCTTTTGGCTCAAATCATGGCTGTAGAAGGAATAACCATGATGGAGGTAATCGAGGGGACTAGAACAATAGAAGGGACCATCAAGACAATCGTGACCAGAGGTGTGGGTAATCTAGAGAGATCCATCATCAAGAAAGAAGGGCTAGTAGAGAACATCCTAGGCACCATCACCATGGCCTTGATGAACGTCTACTTGCCACTCAGGGTATGTTCAACATTGTAGAGGCTATGAGGATTCTAACAAGGCACATAAAGGATAGTAGAATAAAGAGGATGGACATGAAAAACATCCCTCAGTTTCAGCGAGAATATGATGCTGATCTACAAAATCATCTCCATGCCTTCCAAGATGCATATGCCTTGTAGAATATTAAGAACGACTAGCAGAAGTTGAAATTATTTCCAAGGACACTTATAAAAGAATTAGAAAATTGATACCAATCCTTAGAACTAGAATCAATCTAGCAGTGAAGTACGATGTTGGAATTGTTCAATGATAAATATCAAATGTACTCCCAAGTGTCCAATTTGAGGAAGCAAATCCAAGGGTAGAAACAAGAAAACCATGAGCCCTTGGATGATACTATTGGTTAATACTATTCTCTACTGCATAGGTGTTCCAACCATGGATACTCTTAGCTTGATCAACTTCACCATATCATATATAGGTTGTGGTTTGAAACAAGAAAAATCCTTGATGTCTATACTTAAGGGAGATTGATAGAGTTAAGCACCCATCGGATCCAAAAATTAATTGAGCAAGTAGCCAAGGAGGAGAGATAATTGAGAAAGTGAGAAACAACAGAGGAATAGAATAGAGACCCTTCTATCTACAAAAGGAGAGTTCGATTTTGTGATAGTGAGGATGAATTAACTAGAGATGAGGTGGCTAATTAGAAAACCTTTCCAGTCCAGAAATTGCAATCTAAAATCATAACTAGGGTTGATCAATTATGGAACTCCATGGAAAATAGGTTTAGGCTATTTTAAAAATTTATGAAGAGTCTAAGGAGAAAAGTGATGAGCATGAGCACGGAAGACATAAGGAAGCTGAATGTGCCATATCTAAGGGTAAGGGAAAATGGCTGTGATAGAGATGCTTGTGGATAGTAACTCAAATGATGATGGTCAATGTGATGTCTACTAGTATGAACATCCCAAGGGATGTTATCCAATTTTGTCACACTTGTAGGAATCTAGGATGTACACCTTACATCCATGACTTGCACAAAGGCAAACATCCAAAAGATTATCTTATCCACAAGGCAATGCTTAACAATTCCACCAACCATAGTAGTACTATCCAGGTGGAAATCCATCACAATCCTATAAATTGTAATAGTAGTGGTAGTAATCACAATCGTGGGCATTGCTACCTCCTAGCCAACAGTACCCTTACTGGAAACCAGATCCCTATTGTTACTATGTTTAGCAACCTTCATCTCCATGAGACTCCTCTGGTCATGTTACTACTCACCAACCTCACCACTACCCTCCTAAAGTATACTAAGTGCCCCATCTAAGGAGGGATGTCACCTACTATCCTCATTCACCTCCTATCCATACACCTTCTCCTCCATCTCCTACATAGCTATCACTTGCTCCATCCATGCAGGGTGAATTGGTTGCCCAACCATAGCAAAGAAACACTATGAGGGTTCTTAATTTGTGACTGATTAACCCACCAAGCGGGTAAAATCCATGAATAAATAAAACACCCTTCTTTTGACCTAACAATTAAAACACCACTAATTTCAGCCTAACACTTTTGAAACAAGAATGACTCAGATCCTTTCGAGCATTCGAGAGGAAAAAATTTGACTAAGGCATGCAACTCACACTGGCTTGCCTTGGTCACTCACATTGGCTTGCCCTAGGAATTCATGTTGGCTTGTCTTGGGCACTCACGCTGAAAATTGTATACATTTTTCACACTCATGCTATCACTCACGTTGAGGTCACGCTGTAGTGTGAGTGAAGAGTGAGCAACTTTCAAGAGCCCAAAAATGAATCAAAATGATCTAGTTTTTAATGTGCAAGCCATCCTCAAGGTTCATCATCGATAACCTCTAGGCCCAACTCCTAGAATCCTAGTTTCAAATCCAAAATTGTAGGTGATGTTGTGGTCACACTGTAGTGTGATTCCAGTGTGACCTACCTAAAAGTGGCTCAAAACAAGGCACTTTCAAGCTCAATTCGTCAATCACAGTTAGGAAATCCTTACACTTTAGGAATCAGAGTTTAAAATTCAAAATTTGGTAAAAAGTTGCATGTCTTTGTTCACTCACGCTGAGTTCATGCTAAAGTCACGCTATAGCATGAGTGCAGTGTGTGCACACTAAGGACACATTGCAACTAAATTAAGTCATGCTGGAAGTCTTAATTAGGCAGGGATGCCTCGAACAGCCATGGAACCACTCAAATTGACATCATG
Source organism: Gnetum montanum (assembly GCA_015680685.1). NCBI lineage: Eukaryota > Viridiplantae > Streptophyta > Gnetopsida > Gnetales > Gnetaceae > Gnetum > Gnetum montanum. The sequence goes on along the minus strand of MNCI01002112.1, from coordinate 209,380 downwards.
CAGTAGTCAAGTCAGAGATCTAAAAGTTTCAAGAGAGCCAGAGCCAATTTCTCTTGTTGTACATTATCATTTCATTATAAATTTTCATTCATGAGCTTGTTAGGCTCTTACACTTTGATGTGCTTCCATGAGCGTACGCTAGCTTGAGTGAGTTTTCTCACATTGTAAGATACAATGCACCTAGTTAAGAACGTAGCTTTCCCACACACATCCAACTCACATACAGTTGTCCATCAGACATGTGTCACTAGATCCACTTTCCTCTCATCTCCCAGCCATTGATCCCATTCTTGAATTCTGCACTCAAGCCCGGCCCAACCCTATAAATACCTTGTCAATTCTCATAAAGAAGGGGGAAATTTTTAAAGGTGGACGACTTATGAAACTTAGACCAGCAATCCTTAGGTGCTTGACACACTTGACTCTTGGCATCCAAGCACTTCTGACACAAATCACATCACATCATCACATCACATCACCCCGGGGCTTGGCACTTGACCTGCCATCCACACATGTGTAGCTATGCTTTGACCGGTGCACATTTTCCTAAGAAATACAATATAGTTTGTTTTTCTAGCCATTATTTCCATTTACTCTATTTTACATTCAGTTTATGTTTAGTTTACATTTTTTTTAGGATATCTACATACATCTCTATTTACATTTCATGCACACGGTTTACGTTTAAGACATCGATTACAATAACCCCAGTGCAAGCCATAGTTTAAGCTCAGGAAAGTCCTTGGTTAATTTGCATGTAGATCATCCAAGATACTATGCCTTCGTTCCCTTTTTCAACTTGTCCTCAAGCGAAGGTAGAGTTAGTTGTGTCTACCCAATGATCTTTTGGTGTTTGTTTTCCCTTCCAGCCTTACACTGATGATTTATGTTAGTACAGTAAAGTGGTGCTAGAAGGAGGGACAAACCTATTTACCATCTATCAAAACCTTGGTCATGCTATTGTTTCAAAATGCTACAAAATCCAAGTACTAGAACTAAAACCCAACTTGTTGAGCTAGCTTGTATATGTATGCCTAGCTTGACTTACTAACACTACCAAGCATTGAAACATGAATAAGCTTGCTCACGTTGAGTCCTCACTTACGCTGAGGTCACTCACGTTGAGGTTACACACGCTGAGCTTGCTTACGCTATCACACATGCTGAGCTTGCTCATGCTATCACACACGCTAAGCTTGCTCACACTGAACTAGTCACACACGCTGCCAGCTAGTCACGTTGCACACATTGTCAACTAGTCATGCTGCACATGTTGTCAGCTAGTCACGCTATAGTTTAGTACACTACACACATTGTCATCTAGTCATGCTACACATGTTGCAAGCTAGTCATGCTGCACATGCTATCAGCTTGTACAAGCTATCATGGAATATTCCCAGATCAACCCTACTTACGCAATCCTCACATCTAACCAGTATAACTTCATCTGTGTGAAAATCCAAGCCAACTTGCCTATCGATTACATGGAAAGAGAGGCAAAACAAAACTATGAGCTCATCTACAAGGAAGGTCATGAGTTCACTCCTTCAACATTTGACATAATCCCCATTTCTAAGCCCCATCATTGACTCATATCTCAGCTTCTCATGGCAAGGAGTCAAACCTTACAGCCACCTATGATAGAGCCTCAGGGTGGAGATGAGGAAGATGACTTTGCCGCCAAATATGAGCATGGGTATTCATACCATACCATCATTCCTCATGCCTATACAAACCCATTATTCCAACCTTTCCTGGAAGGAACCATGCTTCCTCCTTTTTTCACATACATGCGAGGATCGATTTCTTGACAAGAAGTACCAGCTTCCACATCCACCCATTACATACCATAAGCACAAACCCATGGGGCACCTCTGACTACTTCAACACAACATGTTCAAGGTGTCACCTCACAACTTGTGGCTGGGCAGTGGGTTTCACCAGCTATCCAGCAATACCAACCTACTCTCTATAACATATCACACCCTCTAATCCCATCCTTTAATGTTGTTCCACTACAAAAATTGACAATCCAACAACCTCCCTTTCCACAAACAATGCAACAGCCAAATTACTACCAATCACAATCCATTCAACCCGCTGGTCTGCCTACTGCCCAAGAGTGGGTAGACATGAAGAAAATGATGCACATGTTGACTGAAGAGGTACAATGCCTTAAAATTGTAAACACTAAGGAAGTCAATGTACTAGATTTCTACCAAGATGAACCAATCCACCCTTTAGTTCCACCATTAACCTTGCCAAAGAAAATCCCATTACCTCAGATAACTAAGTACAATGGAGAGGGAGATCCAAACACCCACCTAGTGACATTTCGACTAGAATGTCTACTCCTTTAGGCCTGGCCTCATGTAATTCTACAAGTGTTTGCTATGTCCTTAACTGGAAAAGCCTTAGAATGGTACCAAGCTGTACCCCGTAACTCCATATCCTCTCTAGAGGATTTGTTACATAAGTTTGTTACACACTTTAAATATAATATAAAACCTAAAGACATGCTAGATAGCTTGATTCAAATCAAACAGGTATCATTAGAACCAGCTCAAAAATTCATCCACAGATGGAGCACAGCCTTGAATGAACTCCATGTACCCATACCTGAGACATACTTGCTCACCATTTTTAAGGCTGATGTGAATGACTTCATTAAGTCAAAACTTTATTATTTCGGTAACTGTACTTTGAGCCAAGCATTCACACAAATCAAGAGTATAGAAGAGGCAATGCAATCAAGCAATGACCCAGCTTATGTGGCCTACAAAATCCAACATGCTCACAAGCAAAACACAACAGTGGCAATGATTGCTGCAAGCACAAAAGAAACCAATTGGGCCCCAATAGCTAAGAAACTGAAACCCCCAGCTGACAAAGCCATCAACTTTGATGCCACATCGGTAGGGGCAACCCCAAGGTTCAAATTTTAGTGCAAGGATCACTCAAAATATACACCATTACCGATTACCCTCTAAACTATTGGAGCAACTCTTGAAAGCCGAGAAAATTCAACACAAACTCATGTCGATGATTACCCATCAAAAACATGATAGGTACTATGAACTACTAGAAAACCCCACATTAGTAGTACCAAATGAGCCCCTGGTCCCACAACATTTTAAATTTAACGAATACTATCATTACCATCAATTGGTTTGTCACAGTACAGAAAAATGTCGTGCTTTGTAAGATGACCTGCAAAGAATGATAGAACAAGGCCAATTGGTGATCGACATGGTGAGTTAATCGAACATAGATGATGCCTCCTACATCATAAACTCAATTAGCATAGGTGGAAATCCAAAACCTATGCAAAAACATTTTGTGATCCATGTGCCTCCTAACAAGGCAAAGGTTCTCATAGCCTCCACAAGCAAGAGGCCTCCCTTTATCATCAAAGTGCCACCTCATGCACCGGCCATACCCTTTGCTTCCAAAATGATGTTAAAATACTGACTGTCCACTAAGACGTTAAACTGGCATGACACAACAAAAAAAATTGCTAAGAAACCTCTCGTCATCAAGGTGCCACAACAAGTTAGTAACACAACAACCCCTACAACAACTCCTAAGCCACCCTTTATCATAAGGATGCCACAACATGATGGCCCCTCACCTACCTAAAGCCCAAAAGTGGGCAACATTTCTATTCCTCCTCCCTCAAGGATCGACCCCACTAGCAACCTGAGTAGGCCCACCAAATGGCAATGCAATAGGACAAACGCACATCTTGCAACCAGCATGGCTAAAGCAAAGGCCACAACTAGCAAGAAAAAACCAAACACTGGGGCCCCTACCCCAAAACAAGCCATGAAAACCAAGCCAAATTCCTCTCCACAATAGATCTATCTTTCAAACCACATGGAGGAAGTCAAGGCCAACACAATGACTAATGACAAAGACTTTGTAACTGCACTAACCCAGGTCAAACAAACACTCAAGCAAAAGAGCACAATGTCAAGCTTGTACGACCTGGTCATGACTTCATCTTCTCATTGCCAAGCATTGGCCTAGGTCTTGGCCTTCATTCTTGTTATAAAGAACATCCCTACAAATGAGACATCCATCTGTGCAATGATGTTCCCTCCTACACCACAAGAATTGGGTTCAACAACCCTAGCCTTTTGCGATGATGTAGTCAAAGTCAAACCCAAGTGAGGGGAGGTCACTACAACTGCACTATCCATTAGCATTTGTGTTGGACAATGTACCATCCACAATGTACATGTAGATGATGGTGTAGCAACAAACATAGTTTTGTACTCCATCATCGACAAGATAGGCCTGGTAGATGAAATCAAGCCAACCAAAAAGACATGTTTAAAATCCTTCAATGGATCATGTGTCACAATTAGGGGTACAATCAACTTAGCCTTTGTGGTAGGAGAGCAATTCCCCACTAACGCAGATTTCACCATCATAGAGGAGATGCCAGGTTTCAACATGATTCTAGGTAGGCCTTAGCTAGTCCAACTACGCACCGTCTCCTCTCCCATCCATCAAGAAATCCACCTTCCATACGAAGGTGGTCAAGTTATCATCCATGGTGATAATGTTTCCTCTTTGACTATCCATAACATAGACATGGTGCAAGTGTTGGAAGAAGAGTTTCTTGGTGGTACACCTATGGTAACCAATGTAACACCTAAGGCTAACACATGTGAATGAGTGGTTGAAGCCAACAACCCCCCAGAGGATCCTAAGCCTTGCATGCTCCCTAATCCAAGCCTAGTTAAGAAGAAACTACATGATCAATACTCTCCCTTGGTCAAAAATGTGAATTCCTACTTACCCTTTGCCTTCACTTGCCATGTATTTTGACATTCATTTACATCACACTAGCCTATGTGTTTATATTTTGATCGCTCACTTAGATCATGCATTTTTCTTTGTTTACACATTCTTCAACTTAGTTTACATAAAACATAAAACTACAAAAACACATGGCCTGAAAAGGCCTTAAACTAGCTTATGGCCTGAAATGGCCTAAAACTACCACGTGTTGCTTTTCTTTAATTCATACATTTTAACTCTATTTACGATAGGTGTTGCTTGATTTTCTTTCTTTCTAGTTGATTTTTATAGGATCTTGCAGACACATAGCATGACCAGGCATGTAGCATCACACCTTACACAAAGCAAGGTAAGTAACAGTCCGCTATGACTATAAACTAACACAATTCGTCCTTAAGTCATGACGTTAAACTAGCATAATAGAATAGAATAGTACTAGCATTATGGCTTAAAAATGATACCACAAAACAGTCTTGGCGTCACGACTTAAAATTGATACCACAGAATAGTCCTAGTATCATGACTTAAAACTGATACCACAAAATAGTCCTAGCATCATGACTTAAAAGTGATACCATATAATGTCCTGGAGTCATGACAATAAACCGATATCATAGAGCTCTATCCAGCATGATACTAAAATTGCCACATCTGTCCGCCATGACGTAAAACTAGCATTCAGAGTACACTAAGACTATAAACTAGCTTGCCTCTTCACAGTCCACTATGACTATAAACTAGCAACGCATCGTCCACTACGAAACTAAATCGGAGCTGTCCAAAGGGTTATGATGTGAAACTAACCCACAATAGTCCGCTAAGACTATAAACTGGCAACATCATCGACAACCAGGAAAAACTTGAAAAGAAGTGTTGTTGCAATTGGCTGCACCTGTTCCACAAAAGACTAGCTACATAGTTTATCTCATGGACCCTGATGAAGCTAATACCATTCATGATTTTGTCTACTAAAATTGCACATGGTGGCTCTACCTCCTTGGCTATTCTCAAGTTTAAAGTACTTAGTTGACCATTTTTTTATGGTTTTCTTGTCTTCTTGGAGTTGTGTTTGCAAGATGACATTCCTGAGGCATTCGTGCACAGATACACTTCATCATGATGACAAGGTATCACATTCTCCCTAACACCCACAATTGGGTTACTTAATCTGTTCATAAGTGCATTCCTGACTCCTAATACCTTCCCTATTCTCCATCATGTTCCCTTTGTCCTATTTGATTATACACCCCCTGGATACATTCTACTCCCCCAATGCCCTTAATACATTATTGCACACTGTGATCCTCTAAGTAGTTGCAACGCAAGACACAATACACAATACATGATACAAAATGAAAACCCATGAGCATGAGCACAACACTAAAAGAAAGCTCTTTAAAAAAACCAACAAAAAGAAACAAAAAGAAAAACAACAAAAAGGTCAAAGAGTGAAATTCACTAAAAAGGTCTTCATGACCCCATTGACATTATATACCAAAGACTATTGGCTATTCTCATACAAGCCCCAGGTGAGAAGGTAATCATCTTGAAAAATAGTTACACTTGTGTCTCAAACGATCGCGTGGCTTTGGCTGTTTACAATAGGCCCCATAAACACTCTATGAGAGTCCCGTTCTCCAAAGAATGCACTTCCTACATCTTGGTTCCAAGTATGCTAAACACTGGCTACAGACAAGGATTAAAACATGACTTGTTCATGAGAGTGCATTCCTCTCTCATAATCCCAATAACAATTATAACCTTTGATCAACTCTTGACCCCTTTGGGTTACGATCAATCCCCTTGTATCTTGAACTTCATTTCACCCAATCCCATGTACTTTTGAACATGGTGCGATGACATCCAGCCAAGGGCTGATGGTTAATGCTTGGTACTTGGTTGTTCATGGTGTTTTGCACTTCGTTGTCGATGTTTCTTGAGTGGATTCCTCCAGATATCAACAAAGAGGGGCCAATGAAACACCACTAATTTTGGCCTAACACTTTTGAAATGAGAATGACGCAAGGAAAAAATTTGACTAAGGAATGCAACTCATACTAGCTTGCCTTGGTCACTCACACTAGCTTTCCCTAGCAACTCACGCTGGCTTGTCTTGGGCACTCACGTTGAAAATTGTACACATTTTTCACACTCACGCTATCACTCACGTTAAGGTCACGCTGTAGTGTGAGCAAATTTCAAGAGCCCAGAACTGAGTTAAATTGATCTGGTTTTTAACATGTAAGTCATCCTCAAGGTTCATCGTCGACAACCTCTAGGTCCAACCCCTAGAATCCCAGTTGCAAGTCCAAATTGCAGGTGATGTTGTGGTAACACTGTAGCGTGAGTCCAGCATGACCTACCTAAAAGTGTCTTAAAAAAGGCACTTTTATGCTCAATTAATTAATCATAGCTAGGCAATCCTTACACTTCAGGAATCAAGGTCATGGTAAAGTCTTTGCTCATTCACACTAAGGTCATGGTAAAGTCACACTGCAACATGTGTGTAATGTGAGTGCAGCATGTGTGTAGCATGCGTACACTAAGGACACGCTGTGACTAAATTAAGTCATGCTAGAAGTCTTGATCAGGCAGGGACAACTCGAATAGCCACAGAACCACTCAAATCGATATCCTACAATAGTCAAGTCAGAGATTCAGAAGTTTCAAGTGAGATAGAGCCAATTTCTCTTGTTGTACATTATCATTTCATTGTAAATTTTCATTTGTGAGCTTGTTAGGCTCTTACACTCCGATGTGCTTCCATGAGCATACACTGGCTTGAGTGAGTTGTCACATGTTGTAAGATACAATGCACTTGGTCGAAAACGTAGCTTGCCCACACATGTCCAACTCACATACAGCTATCCATTGGACATGTGTTGCTAGATTCACTTTCCTCTCATCTCCCAGCCATTGATCCCATTCTTGAATTTCGCACTTGAGCCTGGCCCGACCCTATAAATACCTTGTCAATTCTCATAAAGAAGGGGGAAATTTTTAAAGGTGGAAAACTTAGGAAACTCAGACCAGCAATCCTTGGGCACTCGACACACTTGACTCCTAGCATCCAAGCACTTCTGACACACATCACATCACATCACCCTGGGGCTTGACACTTGACCTATCATCCACACATGTGCAAGCTATGCTTTGACTGGTGCACATTTTTCCTAAGCAATACAATACAATTCATTTTGCTAGACATTATTTCCATTTACTCTATTTTACATTCAATTTATGTTTAGTTTACATTTTGTTTATGATGTCTACATACATCTCTGTTTACATTTCATGTGCATGATTTACTTTTAAGACATCGCATACGATAACCCTAGAACAAGCCATAGTTTATGCTTGGGGAAGTCCTTGGTTGATTTGCATGTAGACCATCCAAGGCACTCTACCTTCATTCCCTTTTCCAGCTTGCATTGAAGTGAAGATAGAGTCAACTGTGTCTACCCGACGATCTTTCAGTGTTTTTTTTCCTTCCAACCTTACACCAATGATTTAGGTCAATACAACAGTCCACCAAAGCCCTTAGATACATTATTGGTTGGTAACCCTATTCCTCCACCTTCCTTTATTTCATCCTTATCTGAGTCCCCTTCAAATCAAAATCCCTCTTGAATCCATACTATAATGTTAACCCATGTTGTATCCGATTAGATTTGAGCTGGTAACCTACCTAGGAAGTTAGCCGATCTCGGAGTCCCCTAGTATATTTGCAAATTATTGAGAATGAGCCTTCCTCCCTTGAAGACATATCCCGTGAGAATGAGTCCATCATTGTTCCATTGGGATTGGTAGAGGACATCGTAACCACCATTTGTGGGTGGTCATATCCCACTGACTTCCTAGTAATCAAGGAGGAGAACTGCAAGGGGGACTTCCCAATTACTATGGAAAGGGTGTCGTTAAGTACCATTGATGCCAAAATAGGCATTAGAGATCTTTCCTTAGAGATATCTAAAGAAAATGAATTTGGAAAGATCAAGAAGAAGAGGATTCCATGTATTGCGTATAGTGATTCAAGGTGTCATTGTGTGTAGAAGTTATGGTCAATAAAGTGATCATATATCTCTACATGCAAGTAGTGTGCACTAGAAACTAAAATCCAAATATGTCTATATGCAGCAACCACAAAACAAGAAGGCACCCAGTGGCTGACAACTAATTCTAGTAGTAGTACATTGTGCATGGAACCTACTAAAGACCTAACATAGGAATATGTTGAAAGTATGGATGAACACAAGCAAGTTCATCACCAGATCTTTGAAGGAGAAAATGATTATATCTATTGGGGAGAGTTGGATATTTCTGACAATTTTAAACAAGAGCCCCTTGAATTGAAGACACTATCAGCTAGAATGGAGTATGTGTTTTGAAAAATGGAAGGCCAGTAATTATTAATGCGAAGATTACTATAGAACAAAAGAAAATGTTAATGAAGGTTGTGGAAACATGGTTAGAAACATTTTCCTAGTCATATTCTAGGCTCACTAGTATAGATCCAAGAATATGATAACACCATATATACACTAACCCCATCGTTAAGCTGAGATGATAGCCACAGCAACATTTGAATCCCAAATTAAATCAAATTGTCAAAGAGGAGATTGAAAAACTCCTCAAGGTGGGATTTATCTACCCTATTACAGATAGTGAGTGGGTTAGTTGACTCATGATCATGCCCAAGAAAGAAGGAAAATGGTAAGTATGCATCAACTTTTGGCTGCTCAACATGGAAACTTTCAAAGATCATTTTCTATTACCTTTTGTCAACCAAGTATTGGATACCATTTTTGGGCACAACTATTATAGATTTCTAGATGGTTATAGTGGCTATAACTAAATCTAGATTTCACCAAAGGACTAGGCAAAGACAACTTTCACAAGTCCTTGGAGGATTTTTTCTTATCGTGAGATGCCATTCGGTCTATGTAATGCCCCAGCCACATTTCAACAATTAGTCCTTAGCATTTTCTAACAACAAATCGGTAGTGGGGTAGAAGTCTTCATGGATGACTTTTCTACCTACAAAGATACATTTGAGCAAGCCTTGGACCATCTTAAGTAGGTATTGAAGAGATGTGTTGAAACAAACCTCTAGCTCAATTGGAAAAAGAGGCATCTTATGATCCAAGAAGGCATAGTCTTAGGGCATTGTATCTCAAAGGTAGGAATTGAGGTGGATCCTAAAAAAATAATGGTCATCCAAGGAATAATCCATCAACCTAAAATAGTTAAAGAAGTGCAGTCATTCCTTGGTCATACTGGCTACTATGGGCACTTCATCAAGAATTTTTCCAAAATCATCAAGCTGTTGGTGGAATTGACAAAAAAGGATGCATCGTTCATTTAAACCCATGCATCTAAAATAACATTTCAGCAATTGAAGAAAAAGCTTGTTGAAACCCCCATTTTACAAGCACCTGATTGGTCTAGGCCATTTGATGTGATGACTGATGCATCAAACTATGCTTTGGGGGTAGTACTTACATAGATGGATGATAAAATATGTTCATATTATATTCACTACACAAGCTAAAGTATTGTGAGTGCACAGCTAAACTACATAACCATAGAAAAGGAGTTGATGGTACTGGTGTTTGAATTAGAAAAGTTTAGGCACTATGTGCCTAGCTATAAAGTGTTCATGCACATAGATCATAGTGCCATATGATTTCTAATTAATAAGTTGATGGTAAGCCCTCATGTCATACTGTGGCTCATGATTTTTCAAGAGTTCAATCTCACAATCGTAGATCAAAAAGATGTGAAGAATGTGGTTGCTGATCACTTATCATGGCTAAGATAGGATGACAAAAAGAAAGAGAGCCCCTTATATAATCAATTCCCTAACAAATCTCTCCTTGTAGGGGCTATTAATGCACAAATGCCCGATGAAACAAAATGGTATGACATCATCCTCACTTATTTGCTCAAGCAAAAAATTTTGCAAGGGCTAGACACCAAAAAGAAAAAATAGTTTCTTCATCAGGTTAAGAATTTTATGGAAATCAATGAGAACCTTTACAAAGTCTATCTTGATGGCCTAGTATGTTGGTGTGCCCCTGATATGGATCAACTATGCATTTTCTAGGATGCTCACGAAAGCCCTTGTGGGGGCCATTATGCTAGGATATGCATGGCCATAAAAATACTTATGGCAAGATATTATTGGTCAATAATCTTGAAGGATGCACACCAATTCAAATGTGCTTGTGATGGTTGTTAAAGGGATGGTGGAATGATAGCTTGAATGGAGGGGACATAGCAATGGATTTAACCACTTGAGCCATTCGATATTTAGGGCATTGACTTTATGGGTCCCATCACACCTTTATCAAATGGAAAGGTATATATCATAGTTAGAGTTGACTATTGCACCAAGTGGGCCAAAGTAGCATCTTTCATCAATTGTACATCCACCACTATTGCTCAGTTTGTACAACAAAATATCATAAACAAGTTTGGTATGCCTCATGCATTAATTTTTGATAATGGAATTCATTTTACTGGTGCCAATTTTTGAAAACTTATGCAGCACTTGGGGGTTGAGCACAAACTCATAACACCATATCATCCCCAAGCCAATGGTCAAGTTGAGGTCACTAATCAAGAGATTATGAAAATTCTAATGTGCACCATTAGCAAATACCGAAGGAACTAGAGAACCAAATTAAATGATGCCTTTTGGACCTATCACTCCACATGGAAGCTTCCCATAGGTTATTCTCTCTATGAGCTCATGTATGAAAAACTACCAATACTACCCATCCAATCTGAGCTCTATACACTCTCTATGGCATGTGACCTTGACCTAAATCTAAGTCTAGCATAGAAAGAATGATTAATGAACCTCAATTTGCTAGATGAAAATTAGTTAATGGCCCTATCATCCAATGAAATGCATAAGGTATTCAACAAGAAATTCCATGACCTCAAAATAAGAAAAGTCAAGTTTCAACTAGGAGACAAGGTCCTCTACTAGAATTCTGCACACGTATCCTAATGAACCAAATTCCAAACGTTGTGGGAATGACCTTACATTATTTATGAGACTTTTCCATCTGGGACCATGATTATCTATAAACTTGATAGATTAGATAAAAAAAATTAGTCAATATCTAACAAGCGAAACCTTTCCATGAGCCCAAGCCAATGAACTCATCAGACACCTCACCAAATAGACAACCATGCTCAATCTTTCAAATCTATCCCTTCCAATTTAGTCATGGGGGAGATTGCCACCCATACAAACACTTTATGTGGTCCCTCATCCTTATGTACTCCTCTGGACATAAATGATTTAGCTTTCAGTAAAGCTTCTGAGAATGGTAGTATGGCTTTCTGTTCTTCAGAAATCTCCCCTTCTTTGTCTTTGCCTTTGTCTTGGTCTAATGTGACAGATTGAGATCTTGATCTTAGCATGTTGATCCTTCTGAGATTGCTGACACTGCCGTCATCACTATCATTACTACTGGTATCAATATCTGGCATATTTTCCCAATCATCTTCCCAAGCGGACATATCTCTGTCTTCATTTGCAACTTGTGCTAACATATTATAAATATTTTAGATCTGAACATGAACATCTTGTTGAGCTTCTTCATCGTCGTGCTCCTCGGTTTCTTGATCATAAACAGTCGCAGAATTTTCATCAGCCACTATTTTAGCTCCGGCTGCAATTTGTTGTAACAATATTTGATCTTCTTCCTCAAAAGGGTTGTCTCCCTCATCTTCATATAAATCGGCTATTGGAGTTGGAGGATAAATATAAGAGCACCCGTATTTATCATGAGAAGTAACTAGGTACGGAAGGTGAGAACTTGACTCTTCATCAGATAATTCTGCGATTTCAAACTGAACGTGGCTAGTAGGACTAGCAATCGAACTTGAAGGACTAGACTTTGAGTTTAAGCAAGTTCCCAGTAATTCTAAACCAAACGTGGGACAAGACTGACTTCTTGTAAGCACTAGGGATGCAGGCTTTTCTGCTAAATTAGGAGTAGAAACATACATAGAACCCATCGTCCAATAATATTGTGACATAACATCTAGACGTTCGTCAACAGGACGAGCAATCGTTTGCCAATACAAATGACCTAGGGTTCTCTTTCTTTTAGCGTCTTCTTTATACTCAAACAATGTTTTAGCTAATAAATACAAATTATCATTTTCCCATCTTTCAAACTTCCATTCAGGAGTTTCCCAATAATCATTTGGATTGACAGACCATTCGGGCCAAACAGGGTCAAAAATAGACTTAACTAGATTAGCTAGACGGACTTCTGGAGTAGCTTTGCACGTTGATGTTTCTGCTTCATCCAAAGTTCTTCTACAGGCTTCGATACCATTTTTGGCATCTCTCAAGGCTTTCCATTCACGTTCCAGCTTAGCATGAAACTTTCGTGGATCATCAAATGGCACAAACAGTTTTCCTTTCTTCCTTTCGTTGTCTGCGATGGTATGCTGCCTCGCACAGCGTCTCATACAACTCAACCTCACCGCGCACAATCGCAAAGCGCTTCTCTGGGAGTTTTTAGAGACAAAGGGGTTACCTTCATACCAAGATGAAAAACGGAGGAAAACAAGAAAACTTGCTGAGTCACTCGACTCCCCGCAGTAGTACACCTAACCAAGAGACAAAATAGGATCCCCTCGATCACCGCACAAACCAGAAACTGATGAGCGAGTAAATACTTAGGAAAAGCAGTGAAATAAGCAGGAGTATGATTAGACAGAAAATCAAAAAATGTGGGTCTAGCTAGAAAGCATTCATCATAGACCGCAAAAAATTCGGTATTCCAAAATAAGAACTGCGCGAATGATGATAAACAAGGTGATTGACAAGAGAATGGACAGGTAGATGAGAACAACAAGAAAAGCACTAAATTTCATTAAACGAAGAACTATGCAAAGAATACACATGCTGAAACATATACTGAAACACACACACACACACACTCACACTCTTCCCTCCTTACATTCAGACACTCAGACACTTATTTATAGCAACACAACACACATGTTGGCGTGCAAGCCAAGCAAACTAGGTGTACAAGCCACGCCTAAATGGCTTTGAGGATAGCACGATGGATGGGGTAGAACTTGCCTCGTGCTTTCTTACAATCAAAGCAATCTTTTATGAGTTTGGAAAACTCTGTAAGAATACCAGCTGGAGTGGATGTGACATCGTCGACATCTTGTAGGTGAAGTTGCTTGGGTACCACGTTTTCATTTGCATACCAAGTGAGCTCTTGAAAAAAGTTAATTCTCTGGAAGTGTGTGCAGAGCTTCTCTTCCCACTGAGTGGATTCTAACGTCTCGTTCAAGAAACATCTTGCGTGCTCATTGCCAAACAAAGGATGGCGAATAAGGATTAGATTATCGAGCACATTGGTGACCTGGAGATGCTTCAGTAGCTTTGCTTCCAACCGACTCCATCATAGATTGTTGATCACACAATCAAAGCATCCCGCCATATTGACGAAGAAATCCAAAGTTGGATACTATTTGGATTGGCTGAGCGAGGACTCCTACGGAAAAAGGTTAATAACAGATCTTACCCAACGAACACGATCTTCAAGGGTTGCCATGGGCCAAAGCTTCCATTCTTCGTTATCTTGAAGAGGGTTCATGGAACCACTACTGGATTCTGCATGGAACATCTTGATCTAGGGCTTTAGTTCTCTGGTTAGAGCATCAGGTAAGCTATTGGTAATTCCCGGAATTCTCTCTATGGAAAACTTGTATTGGGCTAAGAGAAATTGCCACCAGGAAAACCTTTGGAGTTTAGGAGACGGATTGATTCGTCGTTTTAATAAGGTGGCCAAATTGGAGGAATCTGTTCTGAGAATAAACGGTTCAAAAATCAAATGAATATGAAATTTTTCTGAACCGCGAATTGCTGCTAAAATCTCCTTTTCTGCTGGCCAGTAATTGAGTTCATTCTTTTGAAATATTCCAGAGGCATAAGCACAAACCTGCTCGGATTCTCTGCGACTACTGGCTTGAAGAAGAACTGCTACCCAAGCGTCATAACTAGCATCAGTGTTAAGGATGAATGGACCTTTGCTAATGGGTTGGAGAGGTGGTAACTGCTTGCACTCTTCCTTAAGCTGCTGAACTTGACGGGTAGCCTTCTGAGTCCACAAGAATGGTTGCTGATTCTTGCACCATCTAATGTCGGTCGTTTTATCAGACAACTTATCTATATGGCGAGAAACATAATTAATACAACCTAAAAATCGAAGACACTGTTCTTTATTTATCAGGCGATCAGGAAACTGATCAATTTTGGCTAACACATGAGGCTGCATGTGTATCTTTCCATCTTGAATAGTGAACCCAAGAAATTCGATGGACGTTCTACCAACTTGGAACTCTTTTGGATCTGATGAGAGCCCAATGCCATGCTCAAGGCATAGTGCTGCAAACTTCTGTAAATGGACTATATGGTCTTGCATTGAATCAGAAAAGACCACAAAATCATATATATAGTTGGCAATAAAATCGGTAACTGGATTGAAAATGCTATCCATACGGCATTGAAACTGTGCTGGGGAATTTTTTAGGTTGAATGGCATTACCTTCCATTCAAACAAACCTTGAGGTGTTGGGAATGCCATTTTATGAACATCTTCAGGATTAACACGGATTTGATGATATCCGCTTTTGCAGTCAAATCTACTGAAAACCTTCTTGGCCGCAACTGTCTGAATTAGCATTTCCTTGTTTGGTAATGGCCATTTAATATCGATTGTTACTGCATTTAGTGGGATATAATTAATGACCATTCTTGCTTTACCTCTTGCTATCTCTGCATGATTTCTGACGATAAAGCTGGAACAAGCATAATTTGACTGTGATTTCTGGATTAATCCTTTTGCCAAAAACTCTGCTAGTTGATTTTCCATTTCTGTTGTATCTTGTTGGTTGAGCACGATGACTTTGGACTGTACTGGGATGTTGTGAACGGTTGGAATATGAGCTTCTGGACTATCTTTATCCCAAAACTGTAATGGAAGCTCACAACAACATTTCTTCAAGTCATCAAAACAAGTACTAAGCAACTGCTGATCTGGATCTATTAAATTAATCTGTGCCCTTTTCATCTGTTGAATTCTTGCGTACTTCTTCCTTGCTATTTCTTCTAGTTCTATTTGAGACAAGACTTCTTTTAATGATGGATTCAAATTGTTGAATGTGGACCTAATCTGTGGATGTTTGTTTTTCCAAAGCATTAATGGAATTCGGTTTACAATAATCTTGGACTGAGAATCTGCAGACTTATTTGAAAAAACTACCATATCTTGCCTGATCGTATAAGGTCCAATAGAATCCATAAAATGAGCTCCTAGGCCAACATCATAACCACTATCTGAGATTTGAACAAAATTGGCTATTCCCACACTTTCGTCATTAATTTTTAAAGGAATATTGAAAGAAAATTGTGACAATTGTCTAGTGCCATTCATTGTTTCTAAAGACATGGTTTTACTGGTAACCCAACAATCTAGCACATCTTTGTGACAGAAATTTAATGAAGCTCCAGTATCAATAAATGCCTTGTATTTCCTCCATTTATCCTTTCCATCTACTGCTATCTTTATTGAAATTAATAAAACAATCTGTAATGCTAGTAAATGCTTAATTTGATGCTGTACATGAGGGTCTACCTGGACTGGTGGAGATGGATCTATCCAATTCTTTAATTCCAAGTTGACTGGAAATCTCTTTGGATATGGCGTTGCAAGAAACTGTGGAAGCTTTTGTTTAATAATCTTTGGTGGCGGTTCTTCATCTGAATCTTCTTCTGATGCTGCTTTTAATAGATTTTCTTTGCATCCTAGTGTAGATGTTACACTAGAATCTTGATCTACTTCCATGAGTGCTGCTTCATCTTCAGGTGGCTTTGATGATGACGAATCATCAGACCAAACTGGTTGATCATTAAGCCATGTTTTTATTTCTGAATCTAAATCAATATCAAAAAATCATTCTTCAGGAACTACTTCTTCTTCTTGCCTGAGTGAAGGTTGCATCATAAGATTTTTGGGCATTTCTTCTTCGGCTGCTTCTTCGTTTTCTTGTGTCGTACTTACTTTGGATTTTGAAGGGTTGTTGTTGGAGATATCAGATTCATTATCTGATAGAACTTGAATTGCAAATACTTGGTCCTTCTCTTCTTTGGGATTATCTACTGGTTCCCAATCCTGGATGTAACTTTCAAAAAATGCTTTGATTTTGGGATTAACCTTCTCTTTCTTTTCTGGGTATTCATGGGCATAATGTCCTTGATTTTTGCAAGAATAACACGTCACCTTTCGATGGTTAAATGTTCCTTTTCTTCGTTTGGTGAAGAATCCCTTTGGGTCGGCTCACTTGAATGGTCGCTTCCATCTGTGATGCTTAAATCTGGGCGGTGCACGATATTGCTTTTGTCCTTTGCATCTAGTGACATGCCCTCTTTTTCTTGGTGGCTTGCCAAAGACGTCGACACCATCTAAATTGGCACAAACTTCTGCTGAAGGAAGAAGATTGTGTAGCTGAATGTTGTAACAAGATGTTTGTAACTCTTGTCTTACCATAGGGATGAGATCAGTGAAATAGGTAAGAGAGAGATCTATATTCTTTTCCATAGCTTTGTACAAAACCATTTGCCCTAATTTGGCTGGTAAGCTTCCCAAATAAAGATATGGAATCATCTGATCCCTATGAAGGGTGAGCCTATAAACTTCATTAGCATATTCTGCACTAAATTGCTCAAAATATCTAAGATCTTCTAATTTTCTTTGACTGAGCAAAAGCTTGTCTTTTAATCTTAAATTTTTTGACAAATCCATAGTAAATTCTGTAACCAATGAAACGAACACACCTTGTAATCCCGTACCGGTGATCTGGTTCTTCTGTTCTTGTGTTGTGGATTCCCACCAATGGCGCACTTTGCCACATGCTCGAGAGAAACCTCCCAAAATAACTGTTGGTTCATCCATTCGCAATATCTGCATACTTATTCTTAATTGATCAATCCAAAGACGGATTGCATGCAATACTTCTTTTGGCGGAAGATAATCAATATCAATAATAGAAATAGATGATGCTGGCCAATGCTGAAAAGCAGTAAAAACTCCATGACCAAGTGGTTCATTTAGAACAAGGTATGACAAGTCAACTTACTCATCTATCTCAAGAAATGATAGATCATTTAGCAAGTTATGAAGCCATAGTTCAACAACGGCAAACGCAAGTGAGCGTGACAAAACAAAGATTGAAAAGAGCATTCGCTGTTGAAAATCAACTCTCATTACCATAGCCAAGAGAGCCTGAACAACGCGCCAATGTTTCATCTGAAACATCTATTTTCACTGATCGTAGAGACCGCCTGCTGATAGAAAGAATCAAGCAAATGCAGATCAAAAAATCAACATCAACAGCTTCAGCTTCAACATCTTCACTCGAACCACCAGAAGGAGAATGTCAACAACATATTATGATGGCCAGAAGAACATATGCCAACCCGTGTTGGCAACGGCCACCTCCATCACAACCACCAGTTTTTACTGCTTTTCAGCATTGGCCAGCGTCATCTATTCCTATTATTGATATTGATTATCTTCCGCCAAAAGAAGTATTGCATGCAATCCATCTTTGGATTGATCAATTAAGAATAAGTATGCAGATATTTCGAATGGATGAACCAACAGTTATTTCGAGAGGTTTCTCTTGAGCATGTGGCAAAGTGCGACATTGGTGGGAATCCACAACATAAGAACAGAAGAACCAGATCACTAGTACGGGATTACAAGGTGTGTTCATTTCATTGGTTATAGAATTTACTATGGATTTTTTAGCAAATTTAAGATTAAAAGACAAGCTTTTGCTCAGTCAAAGAAAATTAGAAGATCTTAGATATTTTGAGCAATTTAGTGCAGAATATGCTAATGAAGTTTATAGGCTCGCCCTTCATAGGGATCAGAAGATTCCATATCTTTATTTGGGAAGCTTACCAGCCAAATTAGGGCAAATGGTTTTGTACAAAGCTATGGAAAAGAATATAGATCTCTCTCTTACCTATTTCACTGATCTCATCCATATGGTAAGACAAGAGCTACAAATAGCTTGTTACAACATTCAGCTACACAATCTTCTTCCTTTAGCAGAAGTTTGTGCCAATTTAGATGGTGTCAACGTCTTTGGCAAGCCACCAAGAAAAAGAGGGCATGTTACTAGACGCAAAGGACAAAAGCAATATCGTGCGCCGCCCAGATTTAAGCATCACAGATGGAAGTGACTGTTCAAGTGAGCTGGCCCAAAGAGATTCTTCGCCAAACGAAGAAAAGGAACATTTAACCATCGAAAGGTGACGTGTTATTCTTGCAAAAATCAAGGACATTACGCCCATGAATGCCCACAAAAGAAAGAGAAGGTTAATCGCAAAATCAAAGCATTTTTTGAAAGTTACATCCAGGATTGGGAACCAGTAGATAATCCCGAAGAAGAGAAGGAGCAAGTATTTGCAATTCAAGTTTTGTCAGATAATGAATCTGATATCTACAACAACAACCCTTCAGAATCTGATGTAAGTACGGCACAAGAAAACGAAGAAGCAGCCGAAGAAGAAATGCCCAGAAATCTTATGATGCAACCTTCACTCAGGAAAGAAGAAGAAGCAGTTCCTGAAGAATGGTTTTCTGATATTGATTTAGATTCAGAAATAAAAACATGGCTTAATGATCAACCAGTTTGGTCTGATGATTCATCATCATCAAAGTCACCTGAAGATGAAGTAGCACTCATGGAAGCAGATCGAGATTCTAGTGTAACATCTACACTAGGATGCAAAGAAACTCTGTTAAAAGCAGCATCAGAAGAAGATTCAGATGAAGAACTGCCACCAAAGATTATTAAACAAAATCTTCCACAGTTTCTTGCAATGCCATATCCAAAGAGATTTCCAGTCAACTTGGAATTAAAGAATTGGATAGATCCATCTCCACCAGTCCAGGTAGACCCTCATGTACAGCATCAAATTAAGCATTTACTAGCATTACAAAGTGTTTTATTAATTCCAATAAAGATAGCAGTAGATGGAAAGGATAAATGGAGGAAATACCAGGCATTTATTGATACTGGAGCTTCATTAAATTTCTGTCACAAAGATGAGCTAGATTGTTGGGTTACCAGTAAAACCATGTCTTTAGAAACAATGAATGGCACTAGACAATTGTCACAATTTGCTTTCAATATTCCTTTAAAAATTAATGACGAAAGTGTGGGAATAGCTAATTTTGTTCAAATCTCAGATAGTGGTTATGATGTTGGCCTAGGAGCTCATTTTATGGATTCTATTAGACCCTATACGATCGGGCAAGATATGGTAGTTTGTTCAAATAAGTCTGCAGTTCTTGTCTCAAATGGAACTAGAAGAAATATCAAGGAAGAAGTACGCAAGAATTCAACAGATGAAAAGGGCACAGATTAATTTAACAGATCTAGATCAGTAGTTGCTTAGTACTTGTTTTGATGACTTGAAGAAATGTTGTTGTGAGAATCCATTACAGTTTTGGGATAAAGATAGTCCAGAAGCTAATATTCCAACCGTTCACAACATCCCAGTACAGTCCAAAGTCATCGTGCTCAACCAACAGGATACAACAGAAATGGAAAATCAACTATCAGAGTTTTTGGCAAAAGGATTAATCCAGAAATCACAGTCAAATTATGCTTGTTCCAGCTTTATCATCAGAAATCATGCAGAGATAGCAAGAGGTAAAGCAAGAATGGTCATTAATTATATCCCACTAAATGCAGTAACAATCAATATTAAATGACCATTACCAAACAAGGAAATGCTAATTCAGACAGTTGCGGCCAAGAAGGTTTTCAGCAAATTTGACTACAAAAGCGGATATCATCAAATCCGTGTTAATCCTGAAGATGTTCATAAAATGGCATTCTCAACACCTCAAGGTTTGTTTGAATGGAAGGTAATGCCATTTGGCCTAAAAAATGCCCCAGCACAGTTTCAGCACCGTATGGGTAGCATTTTCAAACCAGTTACCGATTTTATTGCCAAATATATAGATGATTTTGTGGTCTTTTCTGATTCAATGCAAGACCATATAATCCATTTACAGAAGTTTGCAGCGCTATGCCTTCAGCATGGCATTGGGCTCTCATCAGATCCAAAAAAGTTCCAAGTTGGTAGAACATCCATCGAATTTCTTGGGGACACTATTCAAGATGGNCAAAAGCGGATATCATCAAATCCGTGTTAATCCTGAAGATGTTCATAAAATGGCATTCTCAACACCTCAAGGTTTGTTTGAATGGAAGGTAATGCCATTTGGCCTAAAAAATGCCCCAGCACAGTTTCAGCACCGTATGGGTAGCATTTTCAAACCAGTTACCGATTTTATTGCCAAATATATAGATGATTTTGTGGTCTTTTCTGATTCAATGCAAGACCATATAATCCATTTACAGAAGTTTGCAGCGCTATGCCTTCAGCATGGCATTGGGCTCTCATCAGATCCAAAAAAGTTCCAAGTTGGTAGAACATCCATCGAATTTCTTGGGGACACTATTCAAGATGGAAAGATACACATGCAGCCTCATGTGTTAGCCAAAACTGATCAGTTTCCTGATCGCCTGATAAATAAAGAATAGTGTCTTTGATTTTTAGGTTGTATTAATTATGTTTCTCATCATATAGATAAGTTGTCTGATAAAATGACCGACATTAGATGGTGCAAGAATCAACAACCATTCTTGTGGACTCAGAAGGCTACCCATCAAGTTCAGCAGCTTAAGGAAGAGTGCAAGCAGTTACCACCTCTCCAGCCCATTAGCAAAGGTCCATTCATCGTTAACACTGATGCCAGTTATGACGCTTGGGCAGCAGTTCTTCTTCAAGCCAGTAGTCGTAAAGAATCCGAGCAGGTTTGTGCTTATGCCTCCAAAATATTTCAAAAGAATGAACTCAATTACTGGCTAGCAAAAAAGGAGATTTTAGCAGCAATCCGCGATTTAGAAAAATTTCATATTCATTTGATTTCTGAACCGTTTATTCTCAGAACAGATTCCTCCAATTTGTCCACCTTATTAAAATGACGAATCAATCCGTCTCCTAAACTCCAAAGGTTTGCCTGGTGGCAATTTCTCTTAGCCCAATACAAGTTTTCCATAGAGAGAATTCCGGGAATTACCAATAGCTTACCTAATGCTCTAACCAGAGAACTAAAGCCCCAGATCAAGATGTTCCATGCAGAATCCAGTAGTGGTTCCATGAACCCTCTTCAAGATAACGAAGAATGGAAGCTTTGGCCCATGGCAACCTTGAAGATCGTGTTCGTTGGGTAAGATCTGTTACTAACCTTTTTCCGCAGGAGTCCTCAGTCAGCCAATCCAAACAGTATCCAACTTTGGATTTCTTCGTCAATATGGCGGGATGCTTTGATTGTGTGATCAACAATCTACGATGGAGTCGGTTGGAAGCAAAGCTACTGAAGCATCTCTAGGTCACCAATGTGCTCGATAATCTAATCCTTATTCACCGTCCTTTGTTCGGCAACGAGCACGCAAGATGTTTCTTGAATGAGACATTAGAATCTACTCAGTGGAAAGAGAAGCTCTGCACACACTTCCAGAGAATTAACTTTTTTCAAGAGCTCACTTGGTACGCAAATGAAAACGTGGTACCTAATCAACTTCACCTACAGGATGTTGACGATGTCACATCCACTCCAGCTGGTATTCTTACAGAGTTTTCCAAACTCATAAAAGATTACTTTGATTGTAAGAAAGCACGAGGCAAGATCTGCCCCGTACATCGTGCTATCCTCAAAGCCATTTAGGTGTGGCTTGTATGCCTAGTTTGCTTGGCTTGCATGCCAACATGTGTGTTGTGTTGCTATAAATAAGTGTCTGAGTGTCTGAATGTAAGGAGGGAAGAGTGTGTGTGTGTGTGTGTGTGTGTGTGTTTCAGTATATGTTTCAGCATGTGTATTCTTTGCATAGTTCTTCGTTTAATGAAAGTTAGTGCTTTTCTTGTTGTTCTCATCTACCTGTCCATTCTCTTGTCAATCGCCTTGTTTATCATCATTCGCGCAGTTCTTATTTTGGAATATTGAATTTTTTGCGGTCTATGATGAATGCTTTCTAGCTAGACCCACATTTTTTGATTTTTTGTCTAATCATACTCCTACTTATTTCACTGCTTTTCCTAAGTATTTACTCGCTCATCAGTTTTTGGTTTTTGCGGTGATCGAGGGTATCCTATTTTGTCTCTTGGTTAGGTGTACTGCTGCGGGGAGTCGAGTGACTCAGCGGGTTTTCTTGTTTTTCTCTGTTTTTCGTCTTGGTGTGAAGGTAACCCCTTTGTCTCTAAAAACTCCTAGAGAAGCGCTTTGCGATTGTGCTCGGTGAGGTTGAGTTGTATGAGACGCTGTATGAGGCAGCATACCATGGCAGATAACGAAAGGAAGAAAGGAAAACTATTTGTGCCATTTGATGATCCACGGAAGTTTCATGCTAAGATGGAACATGAATGGAAAGCCTTGAGAGACGCCAACAATGGTATCGAAGCCTGTAGAAGAACTTTGGACGAAGCAGAAACATCAACGTGCAAAGCTACTCCAGAAGTCCGTCTAGCTAATCTAGTTAAGTCTATTTTTGACCCTGTTTGGCCCGAATGGTTTGTTAATCCAAATTATTATTGGGAAACTCCTGAATGGAAGTTTGAAAGATGGGAAAATGATAATTTATATTTATTAGCTAAAACGTTGTTTGAATATAAAGAAGACGCTAAAAGAAAGAAAACACTATGTCATTTGTATTGGCAAACGATTTCTCGTCCTGTTGACGAACGTCTAGATGTTATGTCACAATATTATTGGACGATGGGTTCTATGTATGTTTCTACTCCTAATTTAGCAGAAAAGCCTGCATCCCTAGTGCTTACAAGAAGTCAGTCTTGTCCCACGTTTGGTTTAGAATTACTGGGAACTTGCTTAAACTCAAAGTCTAGTCCTTCAAGTCCGATTGCTAGTCCTACTAGCCACGTTCAGTTTGAAATCGCAGAATTATCTGATGAAGAGTCAAGTTCTCACCTTCTGTACCTAGTTACTTCTCATGATAAATACGGGTGCTCTTATATTTATCCTCCAACTCCAATAGCCAATTTATATGAAGATGAGGGAAACAACCCTTTTGAGGAAGAAGATCAAATATTGTTACAACAAATTGCAGCCGGAGCTAAAATAGTGGCTAATGAAAATTCTGCAGCTGTTTATGATCAAGAAACCGAGGAGCACGATGATGAAGAAGCTCAACAAGATGTTCATGTTCAGATCTACAATATTTATAATATGTTAGCACAAGTTGCAAATGAAGATAGAGATATGTCCGCTTGGGAAGATGATTGGGAAAATATGCCAGATATTGATACCAGTAGTAATGATAGTGATGACGGTAGCGTCAGCAATCTCAGAAGGATCAACATGCTAAGATCAAGATCTCAATCTGTCACATTAGACCAAGTCAAAGGCAAAGACAAAGAAGGGGAGATTTCTGAAGAACAGAAAGCCATACTACCATTCTCAGAAGCTTTACTGAAAGCTAAATCATTTATGTTCGGAGGAGTACATAAGGATGTGAAGTTTCCAGACATTCCCAAGGATGCAATTTACAATTTTGCAAATACATTTTCAGCAAGGATGACCACGTCAATTAAACAATTAGAAGCCATTTTAGATGTAAAAGGTAATGGCATTCGTCCTATCTTATTGCC
Source organism: Gnetum montanum (assembly GCA_015680685.1). Classification (NCBI taxonomy): domain Eukaryota; kingdom Viridiplantae; phylum Streptophyta; class Gnetopsida; order Gnetales; family Gnetaceae; genus Gnetum; species Gnetum montanum. The sequence continues at coordinate 184,770 of MNCI01002112.1, read as the reverse complement.
TTTATTTACTACAGAAGAAGTTGAAAAGTGGCAAGCTCAAAATCATGCTTATGTTCACCTAGGACAAATTGACATTACTTTTAGTCCTAAGTTTAATTATGATATTGGTGCTGAATATGTGGTTACGTTATTAGATAGCTGGGTTATTGGCAATGGAATTAGTTCAGATCCAGATGTGGCATAGGAAACGGCAAAGATTTTTCAGTTTCAAGGAACTTTAGATGCTGATGCATTATGCACTGTCCAACCAAATTACCAGTTAGCATTAGCAGATGATTATATTACTAATGCTTTGTTGTTATGTATTGAGATCCATGGTGTAGATTTACTTCCAGGTTCAGTTTATGCTGTTGTTGCTGTAAGAGGCACTTATCAGCTCTCAAACACAATCTTGATGAATCACAAGTTAAAGTGGGGAGTGCAGTTTCCAAAAGGAAGTCAGCATTTGAAAGCTTGTGCAAGGTCGATCGACACGCCTAATTATATTCAAAGCTTTTCTCGAATTTAGAATTTGCTTCAGGCACAAGAATTCAAGACGGTGGAAAAGACAAAAAGAAGATGGAGTCAGTATCCTATCCAATAATTTGGTAGACAAGCAACTATCACTTTAGAAGCACTACCACCAGTCCTACCATCAAGAAAATATGAAGAATCTTCATCATCGCCAAGCTATGACACCCGGGCAGCAATTCTCATGATGCAGCCATCTTACAAACAAGCCGGATCAAGAAGATTATTACAAGGAGGATCCTGGCCGCCCAAAGGAGCATATGCAACCACCACATCCGAAGCAGAGACACCAACAATGGTATCGGAGCCTGTAGAAGAACTTTGGATGAAGCAGAAACATCAACGTGCAAAGCTACTCTAGAAGTCCGTCTAGCTAATCCAGTTAAGTCTATTTTTGACCCTGTTTGGCCCGAATGGTCTGTTAATCCAAATGATTATTGGGAAACTCTTGAATGGAAGTTTGAAAGATGGGAAAATGATAATTTGTATTTATTAGCTAAAACATTGTTTGAATATAAAGAAGACGCTAAATGAATAGAACCCTAGGTCATTTGTATTGGCAAACGATTGCTCATCCTGTTGACGAATGTCTAGATGTTATGTCACAATATTATTGGATGATGGGTTCTATGTATGTTTCTACTCCTAATTTAGTAGAAAAGCCTGCATCCCTAGTGCTTACAAGAAGTCAGTCTTGTCCCACGTTTGGTTCAGAATTAGTGGGAACTTGCTTAAACTCAAAGTCTAGTCCTTCAAGTCCGATTGCTAGTCCTACTAGCCACGTTCAGTTTGAAATTGCAGAATTATCTGATGAAGAGTCAAGTTCTCACCTTCCGTACCTAGTTACTTCTCATGATAAATACGGACGCTCTTATATTTATCCTCCAACTCCAATAGCCGATTTATATGAAGATGAGGGAAGAGTGTGAGTGTGTGTGTGTGTGTGTGTGTTTCAGTATATGTTTCAGCATGTGTATTCTTTGCATAGTTCTTCATTTAATGAAAGTTATTGCTTTTTTTGCTATTCAAAAAAAAAAGTAGATTCTGTAGTTGAATGTTGTAGCAAGCTGTTTGTAGCTCTTGTTTTACCATATGAATGAGATCAGTGAAATAGGTAAGAGAGAGATCTATATTCTTTTCCATAGCTTTGTACAAAACCATTTGCCCTAATTTGGCTGGCAAGCTTCCCAAATAAAGATATGGAATCATCTGATCCCTATGAAGGGCGAGCCTATAAACTTCATTAGCATATTCTGCACTAAATTGCTCAAAATATCTAAGATCTTCTAATTTTCTTTGACTTAGCAAAAGCTTGTCTTTTAATCCTAAATTTGCTGACAAATCTATAGTAAATTCTGTAACCAATGAAACGAACACACCTTGTAATCCCGTACCGGTGATCTGGTTCTTCTGTTCTTGTGTTGTGGATTCCCACCAATGTCGCACTTTTCCACATGCTCGAGAGAAACCTTCCAAAATAACTGTTGGTTCATCCATTCGCAATATCTGCATACTTATTCTTAATTGATCAATCCAAAGATGGATTGCATGCAATACTTCTTTTGGCAGAAGATAATCAATATCAATAACAGGAATAGATGATGCTGGCCAATGCTGAAAAGCACTAAAAACTGGTGGTTGTGATGGAGGTGGTCGTTGCCAAGGCGGGTTGGCATATGTTCTTCTAGCCATCATAATATGTTGTTGACATTCTCCTTTTGGTGGTTCGGGTGAAGATGTTGAAGCTAAAGCTATTGATGTTGATTTTTCGATCTGCATTTGCTTGATTCTTTCTATCAGTAGGCGGTCTCTAGGATTAGTGAAAACAGATGTTTCAGATGAAACACTAGTGTGTTGTTCAGGCTCTCTTGGATTTGGTAATGAGAGTTGATTTTCAACAGCGAATGCTGTTTTCAATCTTTGTTTTGTCGCGCTCGCTTGCATTTGCCGTTGTTGAACTATGGCTTCATAACTTGCTAAATGATCTGTCATTAATTGAGATAGATGAGTAAGTTGACTTGTCATACCTTGTTCTAAATGAACCACTTGGTCATGGAGTTGAGTAATATGCTGTGAGGCATAAGACGTCCAATGACATAAGTAGTTAAGTTGCCTGGTGTTGTCAGGTTGATCAGTGGCACTGCTAGCCGTATGTTCTAGCAGATAGCTACAATCTTCTCTTGTAGTTGGCTGCTCTGCTTCAGATGCGGTGGTTGCATATGCTCCTTTGGGCGGCCAGGATCCTCCTTGTAATAATCTTCTTGATCCGGCTTGTCTGTAAGATGCACTTATCAAGGCTACAGAAAACGAAGCCTAAATTCTTCCATCTAGCTAATCCAGTAGCATTTGCACCAAAGTTCTTCGTGCATCATAAGTCTAATGTTTCTTGCGTACTTCTTCCTTGCTATTTCTTCTAGTTCTATTTGAGACAAGACTTCTTTTAATGATGGATTCAGATTGTTGAATGTGGACCTAATCTGTGGATGTTTGTTTTTCCAAAGCATTAATGGAATTCGGTTTCAAGGCTTTCTGGAGTAGCGAATGGAGTTTAATATCAAACTCCACAATGGACTTCATGTGACCATAATTAGGAACTCCATTCCATTCTCTCTATTATCCATCTATGCTTTTCATGCCTCATCTAACTGCTAATTTGATGTTTTGATTCAATGGTCTGGTTCGATGTGTCAAGTTACTTAGTCAGTTACTTTTGGCTTTTTGTACTTAAATTTCCATAGCCATTAATTATCCATGGAGCCCATGACTCCTTGGTTTTAAGTTATGCAAGGGCATAAAAGGCTTGTGCCTACTTTGGGGAGAACCCACATGCATATCTTTTGGTTTTATTAAGTTAAGTTCTTTACCCCTAGACATTGTTATAATAAAATTCTTTTTATTTATCCCATCCATGTCATCCAATTGTATGCATATTCAACACTATTTTTAGTAAATTCCTTTTTTTTATTATGAATTTCTATACCCTCTTTCTAGTATTCCTTGTGTTAAGATTTTTCTAAATTTTATGAATCGCTTCTCTTAGTAAGCTTAGTTTAACATTAGTTAACACCATTGAACATCGCTGTGATCTTGTCTGATCATCTAAACATCATTAGGTGGAGTTTGACTATCATTTGGCCCCCATTTGATCCAATTTGATTACCATTTGGCTTTTTCTTGTGTTAGTTGGCCTTTGGTTTACCCCATCTATCTTATCCTATCCCCCATGACCTTTGTTGACAATGTTTTATCCTTTTTTTTAGATTATTTGATGGTGCTTGACCATCATTAGACCATCAATTGGCCTCATTTGACCATCATTTATCCTTTCATTTCATGTTGTTTGCGTTTGGTGCATCTTAACTACCTTAACTTCCCTTTCATATCCTCCATTGATCATGATTTAACCTTAATTAACATTATTAGATGGAGTTTGATCATCATTTGGCCTTTATTTGACTCCAACCTACTTTCACTTGACCTTCATTTAATACTATTTAGCCTTTGTTTCACCTTATTTATCTTTACCTACCTTTTATAGATTTTGTGGATCTTCTCTAAACCTTGTGTGACCATTGATGAAACCTATTTTGGCTTATCCATGTATAATTACTAAAGTATTTTACATTATTTTGGTGTTATTTGGTCATTTTATCACACTGGTGCCACTTGATGCGCTTATGTTGTCATGTAGGATTGAGCTAGGAAGATGAGGAAGCAAATCCAACTAGCCTTAAAGCCTAAATAAACCCCTCTCATGATGTTGTTAGAACAAGTGAACCTAAGCCTTTGAAACCATTCTATTATAGAATCATAACATCTTGAAATATCCTTATGACCATTAACCTTGAAGCAAGAAACATCCTAGAGGGTTCCTTAGTCAAAATTCTCATCTAAGTCATAATGATGGGGAGAAAGCACATGGAATTAAGTTCCTCACTAGGACTTAAACCTACTTAAGACTACATCAAACCCTTGCTATGAAACATTAAAGACATTATGTAGCCCTGATTACATCTAACACTCACATGTTTACTTGTAGTCTTGTTCACCATTGTTGATGGGTTTGGAATAAATGACCAGTGTTGGTAACTCTAATGGTCTATAACAAGTGTGCCTGCTTTCTTTCTCTATCTCTACCTATCTATTTTTCATAATAAACAAACTATAACTTTTTAAATCTAAGGCACATTTCATGAATCTTCCTATGCTATAACAATAATGACCTATAGTGATCTAGTATGATGGTTATTTCATATGATGTTATGAATCATATTGTAACAACATATTTTCTTGTTCTCTTGGATTTGTGCTTATAGGATGAAGCCTAAAGTCATTGCAAAGATGCAACTCATAACAATAGAAATTCACCACAAAACCTTGATGCATAAGATTTATTCATCTTTTCCAACCTTACCAAGAGTGCTTGTTTTACATCATTGTCATTACCACTCCTAAAGCCTAGTCTTGTAGTCTAATTATGACTCTCCTTAACTTGAATGATAATGATGACCAATGTTTGACACTCATGCATTATGGCCATGTGACATTTCCTTCATCATGCTCCATCTTTAAGTTCATCAAATGTAACACATCTAATTCAACAAGAAAACCAAATCAAACTCAACCTTGGCAATGAAATTCAAAGAAGGTTGCACCCTAGAAAATATGGGGAAAGCAAATTGCCAAGAATCTGAAAGGTTGATGAAGACCAAAAGATAAACCAATGGCTCCAAACTAGCAAAAGAGGAGCCTAAAGGCCAAAGAAACATTATATCAAGTTGTTGATTCCTCAAAAATATTATTGAGTAATCAACATTTCAAAGTACAAAGTGTGAATATCACATCAATTAACTAGAATGTGACTACCATAATCATAATCATGATGTTAACATTTTAAACTCATTATTAAGCTTGTGACCATCTCTTCATGATTAAATGTAGCCTTTATCATCTATCACCTCATTGTAATCTTATCTCATCATCATAAGCACTCTTTGACATCGTTTGATACTACAAAATTAAGCATGGGAAGGAAATGTTGGTGATGGACCTACAGTTGTGTTTTGTATTCTTTGTCAACATCTCTTGGGTCAATCCTCTAAACATCAACAAAGAGGGGCTAATGAAACACCACCATGAAAATTCATGTTACAACCTTTTTACCATTGTAATCTTCATCCATGCACTTAAGGCTAGATTTTCACTAGAAGCCCATGAGCTACAATCTCACATACTTCAACTCTCAAGGCTGAAACAATGCTCCATAAGTTATTATGGCCTCACTTCCCAAGTGGAAAAATTCATACCATGTCTATATTTGGGCTTGGAAATGCTAAAAATTCCTTGGGAACTACCAAATTTGGCATTTTCATGGGTTTTACATGGGACCTAACCTCAATTATGTTAGAACCAGCTACACCCAAATTTGGTGTTGTTGGATTTTTATTTTCCTAGAAATGGCCAACTAGTTCCAACAAACTTCCGCATGGATGCTTGAAATCTAGCATTAGAGTTGTGTGGTTTCTACATTTTTAGAAAAATCTAGCATTGGAGTGATTGGGATTTCATTTTTCCATCTAGGATAATGTTGTTCCATCAATTTCATCATGGATCCCAAGATGCCAACGTAGCTCTTGTGGCTAGCATAGATGGGTGATGCTAATGTAGTTAGAAAATTCCATTTACTATTTATGGTATCTAGCATGGTTGTGGTGGCTTTGGTGCATCAAAACTTACCATAAATGGATAACTATGTTAGAAATGATGGCTTGCCATACCTACAAATTACATCAACCTATTAGTAATTATGGTAGAAAATTTGCAACAAAAAATTGAATACCATCAGCCTATTTAAACAAAATTTCAAAACTTTGAAATTACTTTTGGAAAACTAGCAATTGGCTAAGCATTGAAGAGTCTTAGATAAATTACTCAACACCAAAAAGTTAAGTAATTACCTTACCCTCCTTGGCAACCAATGTTGCACATACCTTTCTACCTTGGCAACCAATGTTGTAATTACTTTAACTACTATACACCAACATTGTAGATCCAAGCTAAGAACCATCAAGGAGTTTTGATGATTGATTTTGGAACCTGGATCATGGGGTTGATTGCAGAATGCAACCTACTAGCTTCAACAAGCTTCAAGCTTCATTCGAGCAAAATCCTTGTGTATTTGGGCACATAACTTGTACCATTTTAAACTTTTATACTTTGTTAATATTTCATTATTTTAATTAATTTTTTAGTTCATTTGTTGTGCAAGTTCATTCCATGATCAATTTTTATGCTTTCTTTTCTTAATCAGACCTACATTTTATGTAAGCTATTTATGTTGTTTAAACTTCCTAAATTCTTGGGTGATCGACAAGACTATCCAGGGTGCCTTGGTTCCTCTTTTGTGGAGGCCCTTAGGATCCAAAGGTTAGGCTATTTCACTTGGAAGTTTTCATTTTCCAACAACCAAATTTTTTAGGCATTACAATATTGATGATGCACTTGTTCCTTATCATCATCACAATCTTAGATCCCTAAGCAAAGAAACCTGATGGTTGTTTGGTGGGTAAGAAATTATGTGTAATATTTTTGTACATAGAATTATGAACTAGGATAATTTTAGACATCTTCACCTTTCTTTATCCATATTGAAGGCCTCAAATAGAACTTTTGACCTAAGCTTATGCTTAGTCTTTTGGGTTTATAACCACCAATTTTTGGCTTTCTCATTTGGAAATCCTATAATCTTGAAGATTTTCCATGTTGAAATAGGCACATGATTTCCATAAAAAAGGTTCATGGTATCATTTTCTACAAGATTTTGATAGAACTCTTCTACCTCATGTTGGTACTAGATAAAGAATTGGGGGACATAGTGGTAAAATCCCATCTACTGTAGAAAGTCTTTAAGGTTAGAAGAACTATGCTCAAGAAACTAATGGTAATTTTTTTCTTCATGAATTAGTCACTTCTAGATGTCATGTGGACCCATACCCTCTTGAACATCACTTGGTTCATCATCATCATCATCATCATTTGCTAGGTTCTTTAGCACTTGTTTAGCTACATGCTACTACACACATGCTCAACTCAAAGATTGAGAATATTACTACTTCCCTTCTAATCTTTTTCTAGGTGAAGGTCTTTCTAGGGTAGGTATTTTAATGGGTGAAATCATTAAAAGGGTTCTAGAGTAGGTATTTACCAATTGAAATAAATGAATTTGGGATTTGAATGGAAGTAATAACTAATATTATCAAGTTCACTAAGAGAGAGACTTCTAAGCCTTCATGGCCATCGGTTGGAATGAACAAGAGATTGTCTTAAACTATGATTTTTTGGGAAGTCAAGTGATTTAGGAAATGAGTTAAACATGAGAAAGGGTTACATAGGCATTTTTTTAACCACTAATGTTGGCTTTAAAGTGAATTATTATAAAAATATTTTGAGATGGTAGAAAATACCAATTTATATGAACTAATAAACTTAGAGGTACATTGCTCTTCCCAAAATATCTTCTTCTTATAATTATTATTTTTCATTATTTATTTATTTTTTATTTTCATTTTTTTCTTTTTCATAATCTTCATTTCTTTTTGTTTTCTTTTCTTCATTATTTTTCAGTTCATAAAAAGAGGATTTTTGATGGAGCATGAGAATCATGGAAATGATTGGAGTGCTAGATCACTAGCTGGAGTCTTAGACTTACACAAACATGAGAATTAATCTCTCACTACATGACATGCATAGGTTCATGATATCACAAACCTCTTCTTATCAGGGTAACCAAATATGATAAACATATCCACCTTAGTCCAATCATATTGATTAGACCCATACAATGATCACAAGAATCCTCGATGATACATCCTTTTCTTACTAGTGATCAAGAAATATTTCAAGATTTCAAAACTCACACTCTAATATGGGACCCACCACCTACCCATAATTATATTACCATTACCTTTAAAAACTCATAGTGTGAGTCCTAGCTTCCTACTGAATTCGAGCCTAATTCACCAATGATGGATAGAGGAAATGTGAATGGATGAATTTTGTTGTATGACTAGTCCATTGATTAAAGCTCTACTTTGAATCCATTTGGAACTCTTGTATCATCATTAAATTTGTAACTCATCTATTCATTTTTGGCTTAATGGATGAACATTCATAGAACATATTAATAATTTTTTTCACATACATACACACATACAAACACTCTAAAAGAAAATAAATCATAATAAAAATCATCTATTAAACTAAAAAAATATAAAAATTCTAGCTAACTTTATTAAATGCATAAACAAAAATAATAGAAATATAAAATTTTGACATGGCATGAAGGATTCCTCCTTCATGACTGATCCATGTCTATCACCAGTGTTAAATTGAGTGTTATGCATACTCAGGGATGAAAATGTTCATTATGATACACGAGGTATTATCTAATAAATGTTTTATTTGGCTTACTTGAGTGGCACAGTGTTACATGACTCAAAAGGATCCTACAGGTTTTCTTGTAAATTATCCTTTTGATTTCATCTCTTCTACCAATTTCAAGATGATGGTCTTGGAAGATCAACCTAACATAGATGATGCTCATCAAAATCCTCCGCATGATAATAAGTTATCTTCTACCTTATTTTCTAGCTTAATCACTAGGAAATCTATGGGATGCAACTAGCCTACAATAGTTTTTATTACATCCCTTGTTTGTCCCATATGTTATGTGTAGGAGTGGTTTACTAGCTTCAATGCAATGTTAGTACTCTTAAGAAAAGAAAGCTTCCAAACAATCTACTACTACAATGAGATGATATTAACTCCCAAATTAGAGCCACGAAGAGCTATATGATGACCTTTTTCACATATCTAAATTTCCACCATGGGACTCCTAGGATCTAATTTTTTATATGAAAATATCACACTTTAACAAAATAAGTATTATTAATAGACATGGTAATGGTAGCAATAGTGTCATTAGTAGGTGTCATCTTGTTACCTCTGTTAGACATGGTTATGGAACTTATCCCCAAAGTAGATGATGTACATTGACTAAGATTAGGAATTTCACTAAGATCCCTTAGATGTGAGATTTTTTTTGGCATACATAATTATCATCTATATAAGATGAAGAGAATGATGTGGATCTAGTCCTATGATTTTCACATATGTACTTTTTACAATAGAATTTTCTATTGTAGCATCTCAAAATTTCACCCACAAAAAATCTAGAAGATATGGATACTAATACCTAGTAGCATGTATGGTAGTAATATTTGTATAATAGGAATCATTACATAGTTTGAATTATCTTGATTATGGTTGACTAGGTATCCCATCTTACATGGAACTAAGAAGTAGAAGCTCCTATTACTACTAGGAAGCTTGATTAGTAAGACTACTTGGAGTAGGTAGATACTTGTAAGATGTCTTTGATGGGTTGATAAGTACCTATCTATGCATCTGAAAAATATGGGTAAGTGAGAATTACCATTTTTGTTACATGAAAGTGGGAAGATTTCATGGAGCAACATCCCAAGGATTTAGAGCTTACCACTCTTGGTACTCTTTTGCATGGGCTACAGATATGCACCCTCAAGATAGTATGAATGACCAAGGTACAAAATTATTCTATTTGAATTTTGATGAATTTTGGATTCAAAGTATTCTATATCATTCCATCTCATCAGTCATGTGAGCCATGATTGAGCAACACTATGAATCATGAAGGTTTATGTAGTACTCACAATAATCCTCATCATTGAAGGATGAGGAATTCTCATCTAGGTCTTTGTGAATGCTCTTAGAATAAGAGAAATTACCTTTACCCTTTCCTTTGTACCTATTTTGATTCTCATTTGATGAAATTTCTTTGGTTGTAGCTTCAACTATCTTACACTCAATGACCTTAAGAGTAGTGGTTATCTTTATGTTCATCACATCCCAAAATTGATTCACTTTGTTGGCCAAGTCTATCAAGATCTTATTTATTTTAACATCATCTTGCACTATGATCTCAACTATAATGGAAGGTTCAATGGTACCTTCAATTTTTAAGCCTCTCTTCTACATGTTGGATCATGATTGTACTCCTTAGTGGACTATCTCTTTTGTCACTTACCCTTCGTGCTTGATATGGTATCCAAGAGCACTTTGATTTGGGCCATAAATTTGTTTCATAATTATCCAATCATGTAGAGTTTCACACACACTCGTATTCATATTCATCGTACATTGGCTTATGAGCTATGTATGATACATATTCTTCCTCTAAATCCATTTTGATCAAGGCCTTCTTAAGGTCATCCAAAGTATCCAAAATTGGTCCCCTAGAAAACCATTCATGAACATCTCTCCACCTTTCCTGTTTATCTTAATGATAAGCTAAAAAAACTAGTGGAAGAATCAAATTATTTGAATGTTCAGATGTTATAAAAATCCTTCTTCATTTTGGTGCATTTCTAGAGGTCTTTAGTGGATTCTTAGTACTATCAATCACCATGTTTATGTTTTAAACATACATACAACATTAAAGAAACATACACTTGATTTTAATAAATGTTAAAATTAAGAATGTAGAAGTATTTTTAGGAAATTCATCACACCATTCCTTGGGAATGACACAAGTGATAGGGATATTGCTAATTTTAGACCAATGGGATTTATCATATAGAATGCAATGTGATTCGATCATAAGCTTTGATAATGATGTTGAGTGGTTACAATAATACCCATGTATATCATTGAGTTTAATAAATATAAATAGGAATTATAATACATATAATACAAATGAAAATCTATGTTACCATAGTGGAGGATAGAGAAAATATTTATAATTTTTTGCTTTATAATTTTTTAAGGATTTTATTATTATAATAAATAAAATGAACATAGACACACATGCATCATAATCCCTTGTAGTAATAGGTGCAGCACCATACATGAAATGTAATAAAATGGTTCTTAGTCATAACCTCAATGGCCCAACATCATGCCATATAGTTAAGGCCTCCTTGGATAAGGAGAAAATTATTGCAGCTTAATCAAAGAAAAATTAAATAAATATCTTTACTATTTTAATATTTAAGGCATAAATGATGCAATCAGGAAAAATTATAAGCTTTATTCATCATGAAAAAACTAGACTCAACATTAACCAAATGGATCTAGATTACTTATGTAAGATAGCACTCTAAGAGAGTTCAACCACACTTGTGAAAGTGATGACTCAAAACACATAAGACAAGGAATGAAGAAATCAACTTAATTAATACAGGAAAAGTTCTTCATATAATATTGGATATCAAAATCCAAATGAAAATAAAAGTTATGCTTAGTACTATATGAGAGATCATCTTAGATACTTATAGTTTTTGCAACATAACAACAGAGGTTTGCTAGAGCCTAGGTGTTAATGGAGGTCTATCAACATAGCCTAGGTAACCCAAAAACACACAAGAAGAAACTTGGGAGTAAAGGATCAAACTAAGATTGATTGGATGATGTGTTAGCATTCTTACACTGACTTAGGGGGGGTGTGTGCTAATGCAAGGTAGTCAGTGTACCCCTCCCTACATAATTTACTCACCAATTTTGGATGAGAGCTAAAATGCTATGCAACATATTAGAAGGTTTCTATGGTTCTTCAATAACATTGAAAACATCCTAGGAGCTCTAAAACATGCACCAAACTTGTAATTATTATATGGAATGCTAGGATGCAAACCTATAAGGTAGAAAACTCAACCATATGGGCAAAAAATGCAAACACATGGTGTGAAATACTTCCCAAGCCTAAGGCTTATAATTGACTAATAAAATGCCATTGCACAACTCATCAAGTCCCAAATCAATCATTCAATTAGCTCATGGAAACATGCAAGCATGTACTATACTCTACAAGAGATCCTCTACTACATCTTTTTACTACTACACTTTTATATGATAGGGATATACCTCTAAGTCTCCCTTTCAAGCATAAGATAGCATCTACCACTTACCAGTGTCATCTAGGTTTTGTTGTTTCATGGTCTAACCATTGATGAAAATGAACCAAGAAAACATACTATATATCGTATAGAAGTCAAGATTATAGTTTAGGTTTCCTCCATCCGTGCATGTATGCATACCATGTTCCCAAAATTTTTCTTTATTAGAAACCTCTCATCAATCCCTCTAGCTACGCTAACTAATTACACATCCTAGCATGATTAAAATGACATGATCAATAAATTAGGATTTCTTGGGTTTAGATATGATGATAGTTTGAATCAAGGGTTATGATCTTGATCCTTAGTAATAAATGAATTCAGATTTGGATGAAGAAACATTTGATCTTATCAAAATTCACTGAGAGAGAGACTTGTATGCCTTCATGATCATGGGTAAAGATGACTAAGATATTGCCCTGTATTACTACATTTTGAAAGTTAAGTGATCTAGGAAATAGGTTAAACATGAGAAAGTCTTACATAGGTACTAGTTCAACCATTCATTTTGGTCTTAATTTGAGTAATCATATGATTATTCTAGGATGATAGGAGTACTAATTTATGTGGATTGATAAGCTTGGTATTATATTACTTTTTCATTACCTCCTCTTCTCATCATTGTTATTATTTTTACCTTTTATTTTTTCTTTTTCATTTTTCATTCATTCTTTTATGAGAAGAGGATTTTGGAATTATTCATGGGAATCATGAAAATTATTGAATTACAAGATCATCACATGGAGTTGTTAACTTGCACAAGCATAAGAATTTGTACCTTGCTACAGGGCATGCACAAGTCCATAAGATCATGAATCTCTTTTGACTAGTATGGCTAGGCATGGGATCATGTGCATCTTGGTTTAATTACACTAATTAGATCCATCCAATTGTCACAAGGATCCTTAATGGCATACCCTTTCTTTTCCAATGATCAAGCATGTTTTCAAGATTCTAGAGCTGACATCCTAAGATGTGGACCCACTACTAGTCCATGGTCCTAGTACATGGAATTGGCAAACCTGCAAATATGCCAACCTAGCCACGTTAATAGTAGGATGCCTAAGAATAGAGCTGGAGAAGCAGGTAGCTACCACCTATGCCAAATATGAAACAAAATTTGTAGAACACAAAAAAAAAACATTACAAAGGCTAGAAGTCACAAATTATGAATTGGAGGTGGTTAAGGCTAGCTACCAAGGGCAGAAAGATGTCACAGTAGACTTGGGTTGACAACTTACATATTACTAGGACTACAAGGATAAAGCCAAAGCCTACAAGGAGGAATGGTGGCTATTTGTAGCTTGGTACATCAAAGAAAATCATATGTTTCTGCAATTTCCATGTCCATGGGAAGTGCCGACTCCATCAAACATTGGAGCATCAACATGGATGACACAAGATCCCTGAACCAAAGAGGAAAATCACTAGGCACTTCTTCAAAGCCTTCAAATCCCAAAACCTGGAGCACAAGACAAGGGGAAGTGATCCATGGAGGATCCATCACCACCTAGAACCACATGAGTTTCAATAAAATTTTGAAATTTTGTGTTCGTGTCCTAATTTTGTTCTATTCAATTCTTCACTACGGCATTAATAATTCATAGTTAGTCAATAATCCCATACCTATCCACTATGTAATCAATGGGGCTTATTTTCATTTTGTACCACTTGAGGATGAGCTTTCATTCACTCATGGGGGTATGATGAATCATGATTCATTAGGCTCCAATATCAGACCCACGATATCAAATCCATGATATCGGGTACGTGATATCATGGCCTAGCTAGCGATATTGGATACACAATATTGTGACTCCTGTGCAGGCCTATAAATACACATGTAGGCACATGGAGTGAAGTAGTAGTTCAGTTAGAAGTTATTTTTCTTCTCAACCCTTTCTCCCAGTGCATTCCTATAGTGTGATGATTGTAATTGTACAACACCTTTATTCAAGTGTAACATACTTGGACATGCACATGACCAAAAATAAAGATCAAGATTACTTCATCACTGTAGCATTCACTAAGTTTAATTATTTAATTATTATTCATTACTTTCTTAATTAATACTTCTTTCCCCTCAACTCCTATCACTATTATTAAATTCAAAATGAGTACAACTTAATCATGAGCATTTAAGTGTGACTACTTGGTGAAACACCAAAAAATTCTGAGCTTAGTACTTCTCCAAAAAGAATCCAGCTAAGTCATGATGCTCCCCAACATGGCTGAAACTTGAGGACCTCACAAACAGCTTCAAGCAAAGTTGAACTCAACAGGAAATGATTCCCTGGGATCCGCAGAGGGCTATGGCGACATCTGGCGTTAAACCTGGCATATTTCGAACTCAAACTCGGTTTTCACTGAGTATGTAGTAAGTATCCAGCGTATACGCCCAGCATGCATCCCCAGCATATACTCCTGGCATATATGCCTAGCGTGTACGCCCAGCATGCATTGCCAGAAAGTGATCTCAAAGATTACCTGAAACAGACATTTTAGAGTAAGACTTCATACAAGGGATCAACTCATAGGGATAGAGAAATTATTAGGCATCATCATGGGCTCCAGAAAATCGAATTTTGGCCTCAGAACCATGTACTTTGGAGGTCATACGCTGAGCATGTACATCCTGCATGCCCAACATGTACGTCCAGTGTATACGCCTAGCTTGTACGCCCACTGTATACGCCCAGGGTGTACAGCGTGTATGCCCAATGTGTAGCACAACGTATACCAATCAAAGCTCTCTAGAACCATGTCAGATCAAGTCCAACCAAGCTGAACATCCATAGGTAGCATTATCGTGACATCCAAATTCAAATTTGAGGGCCGAATTTGATGCTTCTTGTTGGAACAGTAGTTTGTAAAATGACTTCTTTTGTTTTAGTCAAGTTTGTATGCCAAGTTCACACACCTAGCATGTACATGCTAGCATACAGCAGTATACACTAGCGTGTAGCAATATACGCTGGCATGCAGCACGTTGTACACTTGTAAAATTCCATTCATCTGCACTCGATCAACGCTCCACATGTCACCTGATCCAAAATTCCAGCACCCCATAGCCAATAATCCCATCCCATATTCGAATGGAATGCCCACACCTATATAAAAACCTTTATTTTTGACCAAATAGGGGTTCAAAAAATTGGAGGCATCTTGGCAAAAATTTGGAGCAACTCACACTGAGAAAATTGATAACCCTACATCCTACATGCTAAACTTCCATCCTGCACACTAAGCATACATCCTTCACGCTGTGCTTGTAGCCAAATTTAGCAAACCATCATCCCACTGCATCTACTAGCGCTTTCCATCCACCTTGTGTCAAATCCACAACTGCGTTCAGACCGGTGCATTGTAACTTCTATTATGCAATAATATTGCCACATTTCTTTTGCTAAGATTTTTTACAGTTTTTTGTTCATTCTTGTATGCTTATTGTTTACATTTCTGTACATCTACACTTCATTTTACATTAGTTACGTTGTTTACATATAACCTAGCATACAGTATATTAGTGTATGTTCAGGGAAATCCTTATTTGACCCGCGTGCGGACCACTCAAGGTACTCTGCCTTTGTTAATTCCAGCTTACCCTCAAGCGAAGGTAGGATCTTTTGTGCTTGTCCAGGGATCTCCTGGTTTCTGTTTCATTTCGGCCGAAGATCGATGATTTCGGACAGTACAGAAAATGGCACTAGAAGGAGGGCCTAAAACTATTTAAACTTACTTTGATCTCATACACACACCCTCGTGCTTCAGATCTATACCCTGGTTTTCCCAGATTCACATTGTGCCAATACTAAACCCGGTTCTGAAGTTCTCGGATCTATACCCTATTCTGCAGCATTTTCAGCGTCTACACACTACACGCCCCACATTGCACACTGTAGACTTTGTCTACATGTTGCCGCCAATCTGCACACTATAGACTTTGTCCACCAGCTTCCGCCAACCTACATGTTGTAGACTTTGTCTACACACTGCCAAGCCCACTTGCACGTTGTACACTGTAGACCCTGTCTACACGCTGCCTAGCCCACTTGCACGCTGTACACTATAGACCCTGTCTACATGCTACAGAGCCCACTTGCATGTTGTACACTGTAGACGCTATCTACACACTGTCGAGCCCACTTGTGCGTTGTACGCTATAGACCTTGTCTACACACTGCCCAGGCCACTTGCTCGCTATACGTTGTAGACCCTATATACATGCTGCCTAGCCCACTTGCATGTTGTACGCTGTAGACTTTGTCTACACGGTGCCCAGCCCACTTGCATGTTGTACGTTGTCTCCATACATTGGTCGTTGAAGCCTATATGCTGAGATTCAGTCTATATGCTGTATGCTGCAAACTTAGCTGTATGCTGATAAGTATACCTATTTCACATCCCTTCCACCTTGTTATATTCACAAGCATTTCATCATGAACACTGTGAATCCCAACACTTCAACCAAGCCCATCATAGATATCGTAGGCCCCATGGCCATTCAACAACCTGTAGTACAACCCACGGTGGGACCTCGCCAGTCTCTCAGACTACAAGGGAGGAACCCATCATTTAACATTATAACATAGGAGCAATATAATTTTATATGCATAAAAATCCAAGCTGGCCTACCAGTGGATCAAACTGAAATGGAGGTTAAGAGACAATACGAACTATTTCATAGGGGAGGACATGAATTCATCCCTTCCCTGCATGACATCATCCCTCTCCCCGAGCACTACTCTGAGCTCATCTCACAACTCCTCCTAGCAAGGAATTAGCCTCTAGACCAGCCCATGCCAAACTCCCAAATAAAGGAGGAAGATGATTTCAAGGATCACTCTGTACATGAGGATTCATATCATACCCTCATCCTAGAAACTTACGCAAACCCATTGTTTCACCCATTCATGGGGGAGACAATCTCCCTCCAGCCATTTAAAATCACTCAAGCACATGTGCCTCAACAAGAGGCATCCACTCTCGTCCCCACTCCTCCTGTGACTGATGCGCAACTCAATATGCTACCCCTCTCCATTATTCCTCCTGTCACATGTCACCCTCTCTCTTACAAATGCAACCACAACAACAACCTCTTCAGCCCAATGTAGGCATCACACTCCCATCTTAGATCCTTTGAATTCCATCTATGATACCGACTTCTACGGCTCCTCACTATATACCTCGGATCCAAACTCAGGGAGCACATTTCATGGCCACAACTCAACAAGTGCAAAGTATTCCCTCGTGAACCACAATGGGGCAATGGGCTACAACCGGCGTGCAACCGCATCAGCCCCTTCATTACAATATGCCTCCTCTCGCAATCCCATCCGTGAACATCCCCCAGATACAACAAAAATGGTAACAGTAGCTACAACAGCCTTTCCCTTATGGCATGCTACCTTTAGCGATGCCCGTAATAAACATACCACAAACACAATTCCCGACTACTCAACTTTCTGCCTTCCCGCCCATCGTGCAACAGTCCAACCTTCCCACGTCACAACAACCTGTTACTTCACCCGGTGCTCAAGACTGGACGGATGCTAAAAAAATGATGCGAGAACTCACTGAGGAGGTAAGACACCTTAAAACAGCTAATAGTGAGGAGCTTAAGGTCTTGGAATTTTACCAAGATGATCCTATTAGTTCTTCAATGCCGTCATTGACGTTGCCAAAAGGCATGTCTCTGCCTCAATTGACCAAATACAATGGGGAGGGAGACCCCAATGCCCATCCAGTGATGTTCAGATTAGAAAGTTTATTACTTCAGGCATGGCCTCATCCAATCTTGCGTGTCTTCACCATGTCCCTTACGGGGAGAGCATTAGACTGGTACCGGGCTCTATCATGTAATTCTATATCTTCCTTGGAAGACCTTTTACATCAGTTCGTGACCAGAATTAAATATAATCTAAAACTTGAAGCTACATTAGACAGCCTAATATAGGTGAAGCAAGTGCGCCTTGAGCTTGTACAGAAATTCATTCAGAGATGGAGTGTTTTGTTGAATGAACTCCATGAAACAATACCTGAGACTTACTTGCTCACGATCTTAAAGGGAGCAGTAAATGATTTCATCAAATCTAAGTTGTACTACCTAAACACATGCACTTTAAACCAAGCCTTTGTCCAGATAAAGAACATAGAAGAGGTAGCATAAAACATTCATGACCCCACCTACATAGCCTTTAAAAATCAACAAACTAAAAAGGATAAGGAAAAGGCTAAACCAACAGTGGCAACATTAGCAGAGACTCAATGAACAGCTACCTAGCAACAAGGTAAACCGCCTACCACCCCCACCGGCTACACTAAACCTCCCCCTAATGCTACACCCGGGCTGTTCACATCCCAAGATGCCACACTAGGCCAAGCATGAAATTTTGAGAGGAGAGACTCCTCTCAGTACACACCATTGCCCATGAAACCTTCACAACTGTTCAACCAACTACTGAAGGTGGAGCTGATGAAGCATAAGCAGTTTTCCCCCGCGGCAATTCAGAGACATGATCAATTTTGCCAATTGGTTGACAACCTAGGCTTGGCAACCCTAGACGAGCCCCTAGTTCCAAGAGGCTTCAAGGCAGACTGTTTCTATGAGTACCATCAACAAAATGGACATGGCATACTATTACTTCACTTTGAAGTAATATATTCAATGAATGATCAATGCAGGCGAGATCACATTTGATGAGGCTAACCTGGTCAAACCGCAAAAATATTCCATGGGTATATATAAAGATCCCCTGAACACCAAAGAAGCGCCCTACATGATCAACACTATTTACGCAGACAATAGTAGTGAAACGCCCAAGAAGCCTTTCATGGTTCATGTTCCCTCCACCCCACAAAAATCAGTACAAACTACATATCCCTCATGTGGTCCTCCTACCTCATGCAAACCTTATGTCATTCGAGTGCATCTAGCTATGGTGACAACGCAAGTGCTGCCCCAAACTAAACTATTTATCGTTAGGATGCCTCCTACTGATACAACTACTGGCATGACACCATTGAACTGGCTTACCCCTTTTGTGGTCCGGGTGCCACCAGCGGTTGCTATGGCAGAGGCAACAATGGTAATCCACCTCACCCCATTCATCATTCAAGTCCCAAAACAACCTCGCATTCCAACTCCACATGCTCCCATGCAACCCACACGAGAACGCCTGGCAGATAGGCTCATGAGGAAATGTTTATAGAAGGAATGTTCGGCAAAGGAACAATGACTAGCACTGGGGCCTCCAAAGCCAACCCCATTAAGCGCAGTGCCTATGACTCCCATTAACGATGAACCAAACACATGCCGCAAAAGGGAAAAATCAAGAGCACAACCCATGTCAACACCAATAGTCACCGAAAGCAACACGAAAGCCACCCTACGCAAGATACGACTATTAGGTCCAATGGATCAAGTGGCTTTGGACAAGAATGCACCTAATGGCAAAGACTTAGCTAATGCCCTGATGTAGGTCACCTAGGCCCTTAAACAAAAGAACACATCATTAAGCTTATATGACCTTATCTTGACCTCATAAGTACATCATGAAGCCCTGGTACAAATGTTGATGTCCATCCCTGTTAGCAAGAACCTACCCGCGGATGAGCCCTCTATACATGCGGTAATGTCTAAACACCAAAAATCCAAATCCAAATCATTAAAATTCCACCTTGAAAACATTAAAATAAATAAGAGAATAGGAGATGTCACTCACGAACCCATGTTCATAACCATACAAGTCAATCAGTTCAAGATACATCGGGTACATGTAGACGATGGAGCGGCCACAAATGTGGTACCTTACCCCATTATCAAATAGTTGGGCCTTACCAACTTAATCAAGCCAATGGCTACAACCTGTCTAAAGTCTTTTAATGGGTCATGAGTAGTGGTCAAGGGTACATTGACCTTGGACTTCATAGTAGGGGATCGATTCCCCACCTCTACTGACTTTGTGGTTATCAATGAGATGCCTGGCTTCAACTTAATCTTGGGGCGACCCTGGTTAGCCCAATTAAAAGCGATGTCTTCCCCCATCCATCAAGAAATTCACATACCATATGAAAGGGGCAAGATCATTATCCATGGAGATACCGCTACTTCCATCATCTCATCTCACACGGAAGCAAACCCAGGCTCCGAAGTTAAATTCGAAGAGCCTGAACTACGCGACCCAGAATGTGAACATAAACTCGAAAAACCTGTGACGAACAAAAATAACAACACCCAAAAGGATGACCAACACATCAAGGGTGATTCCTCAGAAACCACGGAAACAACATCTAAAATAGAAGCATCCAAAAGTATTGACTCAAAACTTGCTCCATTAGACATCTCCTGGTCAGAGTTACCTTTCAATGTAATCAGCGAAGGAGATGCCGAATATCAAATTGTCCTTCTTAAACACCACACTACCATGAAAACAAAAAAGATAAAAAAGATGCTAAAAAATTAGTAAACATGAGAGATAGTCCAAAATGATGTTAAACTACCACATGTCCGCAATGACATAAAACTAGCCACGGTCAAAAATGGCCGGTCTACCAAGATACCCACCAATATCATTTGAAATTTCCCTCATCTGCATGTGGCCCAAGATGGCCTTAAACTAGTGCATGGGGCCTGAAATGGCCTTAAACTAGAACATCAAGATTATAGTCCATAATGACTTTAAACTGACACACAAGTACGCATGGCCCGGAACAGCCCTAAACTAGAGCAGTTTCTTATGTTTTCCTTCTCTCAATGCAGGTTCAGCCTCCAAAGTTATGCTCACATTGTTGTATTATTAATTACAATTTTTCTTCACATTCCCCTTTTCACAATTATTCTTTGATTACAATTACATTCCTACTGACATCCCTACTTCATGCATTACACTTAAACAACAAAACAAACCAAAACATTTTACATTGCTGCTTTGTGTTTACATTTAAACAAAAACAACCAAAAGAACAAAAATATTTCCACTTTAAATCTACGTTTTTCAGGGTTCAAACAAACTCAAAATTCAAATAAAATATATATATATATAGTCATATACAGTTGGATAATTATAACAGTTAATTGATTCCATTCATCAATTCATGTACAACCTAAGGAAAAACATTCAGTTTACAACTCATGTAAAAATATCAATCATGATAATATCAAAATGTAAACTAAACATTAGGGTCGAGAGGGCTGTTCCCTTCAGACTCTCCAGCATCATGGATTCCCACTCTGCTAGGGCCACCTTCTTGAACATTGTCATTGCCTTGATCCTATGAAAAAGCAAAAGAAAATAATCAACACCAAAAGAAAAGAGAAAAATCCCAAATGTTATTCAAAAAAAATTCACAAGAATAAATGGATTACCGTAGGAAACCCCCCTAAACCGAATTCCAACCGACGGAGAATTTCTTCCTCGGAGACACTAGCCCAGTTAGTCCCATCGAGGCCCAAATTGACGTTCGCTAAGGCCTTCCCTTTGTCAACCACCGACCATGTGGGACATTTCAAGGGAAATTCACCCACAGAGACCTCCCCAGAAGCAATCGTAATTACCCTCTTGGGTGATTCCATCTCAACTATGGTATGGTTGGCAAAGGTATCAAATGCAAAGTGCAGACCCAGACCCTCTACGAACATCTCAAGCTGATGATTCTCTATGGATACCTCTTTTAGCGATTTCTTATAATGATACTTATGGGTCTTTTCATCTTGACCCCACTTCCACACCTTAGAA
The DNA here is from genome assembly GCA_015680685.1 of Gnetum montanum. Lineage (NCBI taxonomy): Eukaryota > Viridiplantae > Streptophyta > Gnetopsida > Gnetales > Gnetaceae > Gnetum > Gnetum montanum. The sequence goes on along the minus strand of MNCI01002112.1, from coordinate 162,533 downwards.
GCAAAAGCCTTCCAATCCTAACACTTGAGGTTCAGTAAATCTATCTAGGCCTTATGCTCTGCTAGCTCCTGAGTTAGTGATATAAGTGATTTCAGAAGTTTTCCAAGAACGATCACGTGTTAATCTCGCTGAGGTGAACTCATAACAAGATTTGAGATCATCACATTTGGCCAATAACTCGAAAACCTCTCTTTCCCTTTCCTGGATCTATAACCATAGATGTTCAATAGAGCGCCTACAAGTCCAAAGCAATTTGGAGTTATGCACAAGACATTCTGCCACCTCATCATAGACCTATCTCAGTACTTTCTCAACTTCTGGCTATAGTGAAAGCAAGCTGTCAATACAAATAGCCTTAGACAGATCCCACTTCAGTTTAGCCCCTACCCACATGAAAAGAACAGGCATTAGACCTTAGATGGCAAAAAGAATGTGAAAATCGAAGGAAGCAAAACGCTTGAGACGTCTATACCTATTTTAGGGTGAGCTTGCTGAATGTGTTCAACCACCTCATCGATGATACTGGTGACAAAATTCATTTTTCACTTCAACCATGGCCTGCGAGGCACACTGTAGGCTCCCTTGTACCTCGTCTATCTTGGCCAACATCGCATTCTTCCCTCTTAATTTCGGTGCCATTGTTACAGTCTTCACACCTTCACGTCTTTGCAAATAACATGCTACAATCTTTTGCTCTTCCTTCTTCTCTCTGTGACCGTTGAGAATTCAAGTTTGCAACAGCCAATAGCTCGTTTTCAAAAAAAGAACTACCTATTTATATGCAAAATTAACTGACCTGATGCCCAATTAAAACAGGACTTTCCTAAATGCTGGTACCAGTATAAGATGGAACCCGAAGATCAAGGCATTAATGCAGCGGATATCGCATGCGCCACTGTCCGAAATGACGTTAATCTACCATACCTTATCGCCTCATAATCAGGTAGCATTAATGACAAGCTGTTCACAATATTCAAAATTCAGTTAGCTTTTCACGCTCGACAACACCACATCATGCTTTCTCCTAATCATTTATGCACTTGGCGATTTTGCAAGATAGTTGGCAAATGGATGTAACTTTTTCAGCACCCCTAACTTTAACAGGTCCATACGGGAGAGTAGTTAGGAAATTTGATTTTACACTAGTAGAAACTAGCCCTTTCCTCGATGACATAACCATAGCCATGTCGGAAACGTCTCCAGAATGGCCAGAACAATTGACGTGCACGCTAGACCTGGAGGCTGGAGACATAACTGAAGACCCCCTCAGTGAGGTTTCTGTCGTTACGCATAAAGGTGAGTCCAAAACTCTTAAGGTTAGTTCTCTACTAGACCAAAAAATGCATGACTCTATAAAATAGGTCCTCCAAGACAACATCATGGTATTTGCATGATCATACGAAGACATGCTAGGACTAGATCCAAGATTAATTCAACATAACATAATCTTAGACCTGCATATCAAAGCAATTAAGAAAAAAACATGAAAAATCAAACCATAAATCGCGCTAGCAGTGTCTGATGAAATCACCAAACTGTATCAGGCTAGTTTCATCTGTGTGGTCGATTACTCGGATTTGGTGTCTAACACTGTAGTTGTCCCAAAGAAGACCGGAAGTATACACATCTGTATAAACTTCTGAGATTTAAACAAAGCCAAAATCAAGGACAACTTTCCACTACCGAGTATCGACCAGCTCATTGATACAATGGCTAGGCATGTGCTTCTATCCTTCATGGATGGTTTTTCAGGCTATAATTAGATTGGCATCAACCCAGAACATCAATTGACCACAACATTCATGACACCCTAGGGGATCTTTTGCTATACCATGATGCCTTTTGGTTTAAAAAATGCTGGAGCGACGTATCAATGGGCTATTACATACATCTTTAGTGATTACCTCCTAGGAAGACTGAATGATTATGTTGATGACATAGCTGTTAAGTCTATGAAATCAGAAGATCATTCAGGGGACCTGGAGTTAGTCCTTAAAAGATGCTCCAAATACGACCTCCGGCTTAACCCAAAGAAGTGTGTATTCAGAGTCAAAACCAGATGCATGCTAGGGTTTGTGGTGTCAGAAACCGACATATGAGTAGACCCTAATAAGGTCAAAGCCATTGTCGAGTTAACGCCTCCCACAGATCTCAAGCAATTACGCGAGTTCATCTCGAGATTAATAGATAAACTACATCCTATGCAACATCTTCTTAAGAAAGGTGTTAATTTTGAGTGGACAGACAATTGCCAACATGCGTTTGACAACCTAAAATAGGAACTTCAACGTTTGTCAACGGTATTCCCACCACAAAGGGATCAGCTGTTCTACATTTACCTTGCGACCTCGGACGTAGCCTTAGCCGCATTACTCTGTCAAAAGAGAAAAGATGGGTCAGAAGTACCCATTTACTACTTGAGTCATGCCCTATGTGCGTATGAAACAAGGTACAACAAAGTAGAGCGTAATTGCCTAGCGTTAGTATTTACGCTAAAGAAATGTAGGCACTATCTCTTCCATAGTCAAGTCAACATCATCTGTAAAAATAACATCCTTAGGGCCATTACGCATAACCTATATGAAAGCAGTAAAATAGCCCATTGGAAAGCTATCACAGCAGAATTTGATCTGCATTACATTGGCCAATCTTCTACGAAAGGCCAAGAAATAGTTGACCAACTAATAACATCACCTATTGACAGTTAGGCAACCATAGAGCCCAAATTCCTAGATGAACATGTACATAGTTTAAGCCCTGTTATAACAGGTCTCAAACCAACATTATATTTCGACGAAGCTTCAACCACTAGAGGTGGCAGTGCCGCTACTATCATTATGCTATTGCCTAAGGATGTGTGTCTTCATGCTTACTGTTTGACCTTTCCCTGTATGAACATTGTGGCAGAGTACGAGGGACTCCTCAGGGGATTATTAACTGCCAGAGAACTTGGCATTCGATACCTGGCAATTAGGGGTGATTCGATGTTTGTTATAAATCAAATCACAGGAGTCTACGCTTGCAAGGCTGCACATTTACAGCCCTACTACGATATGGCTAAAGATCTTCTAAAGCAGTTTACAACCATCGATGCCCAACACATGCCTCGCAATGATAACGCACTGGCCGATGCACTGGCTACATTAGCCTTAAACATGCCGTCGCACCTATTAGACACTTGTCCCACATTAATAATAGATTGCACAAACCCTATCACTCAGGCGACGCAAGTATCTTCACTACTCGAGGATAGAACACCAGAGTGGTACGACCACATTAAAGCTTACCTCTTGCATGGCGAACCATCACACGAGTTAACACGCATGCAGAAAGATCCTATTCGCAAGCGAGCTAGGCAATACGTCATCATAGGAGATAGTACCCTTTGTAGATGCTCTTTTGATGGAGTACTGCTTACTTGCGTTAACAAAGATCAGGCGTAGTGTATAGTTGGTAAAGTCCACAAGGGATTATGTGGAGGACACGTAGCGCCATTAGCCATGGCCTCTAAAATCCGTTGCTTAGGGTATTACTGGCCATACATGGAAAAATATTGCCTTACAAAGGTCAAAACATGCGACACGTGTCAACATTACGCGAATCTCATACACATGTCACCTACCGAACTACATACGACCCAGATCACATGGCCCTTCCAACGATGGGGACTAGACATCATAGGGCCCATCATGCCAAAGTCTTCCGTAGGACATAGCTTCATCATCACAGCTACTGAGTACTTCACAAAGTGGGTGGAAGCCATCCCTTTATGGAAGATTACATCTCAACAGGTCTATCATTTCATCTTGGACAATATTGTAACCAGATTTGGCCTCCCAATGACTATTGTGACCGACAATAGGCCACCGTTTCGTAGTCTGGAAACCAAATCTTTTTGTGACAATCTTGGCATCAAACAATCCTTTTCCTCACCTTACTACTTGAAAGAGAATGGTCAAGCTGAAGCAACAAATAAAGTCATTATCAATTTACTCAAGAAAATGCTCGACAGCAACAAGAGACGGTGGCATGAAAAGATCCTTTATGTGCTATGGGCGTATCGTACCACATGCAGAACAACTACAGACAGTACGCCCTATAGCCTAGTCTATGGATCTGAGGCGGTGTTGCCCCTTGAACTACAAGTTCCTTCTGTACGAATGGTCATCTCCATGATTATAAATGAGGCTCAACACATCGAGTCTCAGATCATGGATTTGGATTCAGTAGAAGAAAAGAGAATATAGACGCTTGATACCATTGAAAAGTATCAAGATAAGCAGAGGCAAAAGCATCGTCACAATCTTCAACAATGTCCTATCAAGAAGGGAGATTTGGTTCTCAAGGCTGTTCGCGAACCAGTAGGAAAATTCTCTGCAAACTGGGAAGGCCCTTTCTTGGTAGCTGATGTATATGGCAATGGCACATTCAAGCTAGCAGATATCAACGGTGACAAGTTACCGAATCCTGTAAATCATATATATCTAAAGTGGTACTACATCTAAGTGCATATCCAGTGTTTATATCAAGTATGGCAACATGCATCCACCACGACGCTAAACTGGCAATGATCGTCCGCTATGACGTAAAAATGACATTTCCTTCACGTGTCCCCCACGACGCTAAACTGACAATGATCGTCCGCCATGACATAAAACTAGCAAGTTGCAACCGTCCACCACGACGTAAAACTAGCAACGTTTTACAGGTCTGCCAAGACAAAAAATTGGCAGTTTCTGCATGCATCCGCCACGACGCTAAATGGTGCCAACTGTCTGCCAGGACATAAATCTGGCACAGGTAAGTAGCCGTCTGCTGAGACGTGAAGCCAGCACAGATCTGTCCCTAGGCCATGACATGAAACTGGCATCCACAGCATGGTCTATTGAGATCATAAATCAGCCCTACCACCGTCCACTATGACGTAAAACTAGCATTTTTTGATCTGCCCAGACTTTAAATTGGGACCATGGTCTATTGAGATTTAAAACCAGCAACGATAGTCTACTAGGACTTAAAACTGGGATTTACAGGCTGCCATCATGCAAATCAAGCGAGCGTAATCATCTCTGTGTAGTCGCAAAACAAATAGGGTGGGGTACTAGGGAAGTCCCAACGTCGCTACCTCACCAGCATCCTGCTAATTCCTTGGACGTGCTGAAAGGCATACTACTGACCTCTCGGAGATGCTGTCACTTCCCCCACTGCATCGGTGGCACCTCTAAGAGTTTAGTTTCGCCGAATGGAGCCCCAAAGCAGTTCTCATCAAAAACAACCTTGGGGATCTCTGCTTATCATCGCTATCAGGCTCTGGCTTCATAGATTCACCAAGCTAGTTCTCTGCATAACCAATCAGGTGCGATGAGTCTGGTAATCTTTGGCGGCGATATGTTGGGCCGAGTGCCAACGGTAAAGACTTTGGCCTCATGCTACAGTTCTTCCTTCATGGCCCACTCACTCTATCTCACCCCAAACAGTACTTTTTTCAACAACCTCTCCGGTGATTGAACCGAGCAATAGTGTCCTCTGTTTGCTTCTTTGGTTGCAGGTTACTTGCTACGAGGATGCCATTCAAAGGTGCGTTCATCTGAGCGGTGAGGTACATACAACACTTTGAGATAGCCACTTAGGTTATCCTGTCCACTCGGGAGTGCACCCCTGTTTTTCCTACACTCCTACCCCTAGTTCTTACTTCCCTACACCTCCACCATGTGCTTCCCTTATGAAAAATGCACATACGCAGCACACACTTTCCGCATTTGCATTACAATCAAGTCCATAAACCAGCGTAACGCAACTCGCCTAGTGGATGCAAAAAAAAATGGGGGTCAGAAAAATGGATGAAACATAATACATCCAAGTCACACAGACACAACACAATTCGTCTAAGCAACCCCCTTCATCTACAAAATGATGGCATAACTCCATGCAAACACAGTCATAGGAGAAGGCCTAAGTGCTTATGCATGAAAAAGAACTATATTCACACATCTACGTCTTCCCCGAACCTCATTTGTGTCTTCCCCGAACCCTTTTTCCTCTTACCACTATAAAATTTCCTTCCCATACCCTTCTATCCTCTGTTTCCCTCATTTCTGCACTTTTCCATTGATAGGGCGACACTTGAGTAACCATTGATGAATGGTGTTGGTACTTTTACTGATCCGGTGTTTTGTATTATTTGTCAACATCTTTTGGGCAAGCCCTCTAACCGTCAACAAAGAGGGGCCATTGAAACATCGTAGAAATTATGAATCAGCCTCAGGCGAAGATTCACAATTCGAGTGAAAGTTTGTGATGGCAATCTAGAAGACAGAACAAAGCAAGGAGGCATGCAGCATCCAGTCTCCGAGTTTCTCACAGATTTTTAACCTTACTTTGTTTTCTCTCTTACACTACATTACGCAACATAGCGTAGTGTCGCTCAACGTAATTCTATTTAGCGTAGCCCGATATCAGAAAGCAATTGACTTCGGTAGTCTTGACGAAGTTTAAAGTTTAAAACTTGTTGCATATTCGACTAAGTCTTTTGCTCAGGGTCGAAGTTTACGCTCCATTACGCAGAGCAACGTAACGAGCTTCAAAGAAAACAAAGTCAAATTACAAGGAAGAGCTGCAGACTGATTTCTTTTCTTTGCAGATTGATCGCTTTACGCTTATTACGCTACGCAGCGTGGGCAAGCGTAATTCATTATAAAGTTGACCATTTCTATGCTCTATTACGCTCTGTGGTGTAAATAAGCGTAAAACAGTTGGCATCAACTACTCCCATGCTCTATTATGCTCTGCCACGCGATGCAGCGTAAACAAGTGTAATGCAGAGTAAATCTGGCTAAAGTAGTTACGCATCTGCTATCCACACGCACAATACACTGATGAGCGTATTGTGTGTAATCGTGAAGCAGCTTTGGCAAAAATGTTGATAGCGTACGTTGCCCCTTCTCCTGGAAATGTGACGCAACATGGCTGGTTTCAACATAAAGTTTACCAAGTCAATGATATGTTGAAAGTTCGAGACGTGTCATTAGGGCCATGCTTTCTCCATATGTTGTCAAACTTATAAATACTCCAGTTGGCGAAGAAACAAAGAGACCCCACGGCATCGACAACTTTTGGTAGCATCACCTTTCAGTAGAGACAGAAGAAATTTTTCTTGAGCATTAGCAGCAAGAGCGATCAGTCCTTTGGTGAAAACAAAACTCTCTCTATTGGCGATCATTGGCAACTTTAAGCAGAGACTACCCAAGGCAAAAGGAATAGACCAGAGATCAAAAGATCACCTAGTGCATCCGAAATAGTTGATCTATAGACATCAGAGCTTGACCTTCCTTGCATCCCATCTCTGGTTTATGAGGTAGATCGAACTCCATTCTGTACTTCTTGTTGAACAGTTTTCTTGTCATTTTGTGTATGCTTCGCACAACATAAGTGAAGCTTTTCCATTGGAAATTTGTATGCAATATACCCAGTTTTTGGGTCAAATTATAGATCTAGGAATTGCGCATTTTCCTTGAATTCGATCCTTCCTGTCGTGTTGACCTTATGGTTATCTACATTTTTTCTTCTCCTTTGGCGATTCACCAAATCAGATTATTTCATGGAATATCTACAATATTCATTGATTTACTGATTGAGTAAGTCCCTGTCTGATCGACAAGACCGTTCAGGGCACCGCGGATTCGCTTTCCTCCAAGACGGCCCCGTGGTTAAGACTGTGTACATGGATTTTTGTTTGGTATTTCCAGCTACCGACATTTTCCATCGTTACACAAAGTGTAGGTAGATGGTCTAGTTTAAGGCCATTTCGGGCCACATGCACTAGTTTAAGGCCATTTTTGGTCAAACGTACTAGTTTAAGGCCATTTCGGGCTACACATACTAGTTTAAGGCAATTTCAGGCCACATGTACTAGATTAAGGCCATTTTGGGCCATGCATAAACTAAGGAAGTTTCAAGTGATATGGGTGGATTTCTTGGTAGACCGACCATTTTTTATCATGGCTAGTTTTATGTCGTTGCGGACATGATAGTTTAACATCATTCGGAACTTGAATGTCATTTATTGGTTTAGTAATTTTTTGATTTTTCTCATTTAAACGCTAGGAGTAGCGTTAACGGGTATGATTCTATATTCATCATCTCCTTTGTTGATCACATTGAATGTCTGATGGAATAGTTCCTGCGTTGGTGCTTTTCAGCCCCTCTACATGTATTATGGTTTCTGTGTCAGTTGTAGCTTCTAAGTGAGGCTGTATATGTATGATTTCAGGCCCAAGTATTTTTGTGTTAAGTAAATTTTCCTTTATGTCTAAGAGATTATCGCCTACTGGCTGCGTACATCTTTGTTGTTCATCTATATCATCTTGTTTGGGCTCTTCAAGCTTAACCTCTGAGCCTTGGTTTGTATCCATATACGATGAGATGGTAGGTGTACTAGCCTCCCCGTGTATAATGATTTCACCACCTTCATAAGGTAGGTGAATCTCTTGGTGTATCAGAGAAGAGACTACTTTCAGTTGGGCTAACCAAGGCCTTCCCAATATTAGGTTGAACCCTAGCATTTCATCGATGACCACAAAGTTGGCAGATGTGGGGAATTGATCCCCTGCTATAAAATTCAAAGTCACGGTGCCTTTGACTATTACGCATGATCCACTGAACGACTTCAAAAAAGTGGTGGCGGTTGGTCTAATTAGCTCCGTAAGCCCCAATTGTTCAACGATGGGATAGGGTACTACATTTGTAACGGCTCCATCATCTACATGCACCCTATGTATCTTGAATTGATTTATTTGTATCATTATGAACATAGGTGCGGTTGTTACCTCTCCCGTTTTCTCATCCACTTTAATGTTTTCATTGTGGAAACCAAGTGGCTTAAGAGTCGATCCTTGCAGCGAATACATGACTGCATGAATCGAAGGTTCATTTGGAGGCAAGTCTTCACTTACTAGGATGGATGTTAACATGCGCACTAGAGCTTTGCGATGGGTTGGAGAGGTTAACACCAGGTCGTATAAGCTTAATGAGGTATTTTTCTATTTAAGCGCCTACCTAACCTGTGTTAAAGCCATTGCTAGATCTCTACTATTGGGCGTATGTTTGTCGGTAGTGACTTGGTCCATCAGGCCCAATAGTTTTATTTCATGCATAGTTGGTTTCTCATTTTTACCCAGAATCATTGATTTGGGCGTATCATGTTTTCTGGATAATTCACCCTCATAGCCTGTGTTTGGTTTATTGTTAGATGATGTCATGGGTATTGCATTTAGTAGGGCAGGCTTGGGAGGTCCTAAGGCTAGTCGTTGACGCTCCTTCTCCAAGCGTTCACGTGTAAGCCTGTCTGCTAGGCGTTCTTGTGTATGGCGTGGGAGTATAGTTGGTTTCGGAACCTCAGGTTGCTTACTATGTATGGAGTAGGGTGGGGTTGCGGTTGGATGGTTGCATGCAGTTGAGTGTCAAGCTGGCTAGGCATCTTGATGACATAGGGGATCGGTTTATTCTGTGTATGCAAAGTGGAGGATTGGTGGTCACCAAGACGTTCAGGTATCCTAACAACATATGGAGTTGGAGTTGGCCTAGTTGGAGGTTGTACCTCTACTGCTGCGACTGCAGGTGATACTCAGACTATGTAGGGAGTGGGCTGAGTAGGAGGTGGTTGTGTGTTTGCGGTAGTGGTGGCAGAAGGTACGTGCACCACGTATGGTCTTTCACTTGGTGGTGTGATAGAA
>MNCI01002112.1:131669-151064 GCA_015680685.1 Gnetum montanum | reverse complement strand
ATCTTGATGACATAGGGGATTGATTTATTTTGTGTTTGCGAAGTGGAGGATTGGTGGTCATCAGGATGTTTGGGTGTCCTAACAACATATGGAGTTGGCCTAGCTGGAGGTTGTGCCTCTATAGTTGTGACCATAGGTGATACTCGGACTACGTAGGGAGCAGGATGAGTAGGAGGTGATTGTGTGTTTGCGGTAGTAGTGGCGAGAGGTACATGCACCATGTATGGTTTTTCGCATGGTGGTATGATAGAAGATGCTATGGCAGGGGGTATTCGGATGACATAAGGTTTCTATGGGGAGTATGATGGTTGAGGCATAGGTGTTTGTATAGTGGGAGGAATATGCACTACAAATGGTTTCTTAGGCATTTGCTGCTTATGATCGGAATGGACGGTGTTAATCCTAGGTGTTTCTGGTTCATTATCAAGGTAGATGGTGTTAATTAAATACGGTGCTTCTTTAGCATTTAGAGGATCTTTATATATGCCCATGGCCTGGTTTTGTGGTTGGACCGGATTGGCTTTATCAAAAGTGATATGACCTCCATCAATCATCCATTGGATATCTTGTTTTAGGGTGAAACAATAATTAGTTCAATGCCCATTACATTGATGATAATCACAAAAATGGTCTGTTCTAAAGCCTTTTGGCATTGGGGGCTCATCTGGCATTGCTAGGCTTGGGTTCTGAACCAGTTGACAAAACGAATCATGCCTTTGGATCGCTGCAGGGGACAACTGTTTATGTTTCATCAGTCTGGCTTTCAAGAGTTGGTCGAATAGTTGTAATGGCTTCATGGGCAATGGTGCATATTGAGAGGGGTCCTTCCTCTCAAAGTTTCTTGTACGACTCGGTGTTGGGTTTTGTGATGCGGATGCTTCAAGTGCCATCGCAGGAGTGAGTTTAGCATAATTAGTAGGGGCAATAGGCGGTTTGCTTTGTTGTCCCACATTCGCTTATTATGTTTCCGCTACTGCCGCTATAGTTGTTTTAACCTTTTCTTTATCTTTCTCACTATGTTGATTCTTAAAGGCTGAATATGCAGGATCGTGGCTATTTTGGGCTACCTCCTCTATGTTCTTGATCTATACAAACGCTTGACTTAGAGTGCGTACATTGAGAAAATATAGTTTGGATTTGACAAAATCATTGATAGCCCCTTTTAGGATGGTGAGGAGATACATCTCTGGGATCGCCTCATGGAGCTCATTGAGAGCAGCACTCCACCGTTGGATGAATTTTTGGATAGGTTCAAGGGGTTCTTGCTTGACCTATATGAGGCTGTAAAGTGTTGCTTCAGGTTTCAAGTTATACTTGAACCTAGTGAAGAATTGGTGTAACAAATCCTCCAGCGAAGATATTGAGCTTCGTGGCAAGGCTCGATACCAATGAAATGCTCTCCTTGTGAGGGACATGAGGAACACTCGCAGAATGGCATGTGGCCATGCCTAAAGTAGCACGCATTCTAGTCTAAACGTTATGAGGTGAGCATTGGGGTCTATCTCCCCATTGTATTTAGTCAGCGTGGGTAAGGATACACCCTTGGGTAATGTTAGAGGAAGAACTGAAGAGCTGATAGGGTCATCGTGATAGAAGTCCACTACCTTCAACTCTCCGTCGGAGGCTGTTTTGAGGCATTTGACCTTGTCAGTTAGCTCCTGCATTAGCTTTTTGGCATCAGCCTAGTCTTGGGCACTAGGTGAGATAGCAGGTTGGGGATGTTGTATGGTATACAGATTAGATTATTGGATAGTGGGCTAGAAGGCAGACAATTGTGTGGTTGGAGGCTGTAATTGTGGAATATTCGTAGTGGGTGATGCTAAGGGCAGCACGTTGTAGGTAAGGGGTTGCTATTGTCGTTGCGGCTATACTTGAGGGATGTTAGCTGGTAAGATTGTTTGAGATGGTATGTTATAGTGGGGGGGTTGATGCGATTGAGCACCAATCGTTGTCCATTGTCTGGTCATGCTTTGTGTAGGAATCCCATGAACTTGTTGGGTTACAGTTGTAAAGGATGCTCCTTGGGTTGGGATCCGCGGTATGTAGTGAGCGGATGTAGAAGCCAGTATTACATGTGGCATCCCGATCACTCAGGGTGGGAAGGTTGCTCCTACATCATTTTGAGCAGGTTGTATTTGCGAGAATGGAGGTATTGTCGCAACAGGGGGAATAGCAAGGGGAAGCTTGTTGAGTTGCACATCAGTTACAAGAGGAATATGGATAAGCGTGGATGATTCTTGTTGAGGTATTTGTGCTTGCATGATTTTAAATGGTTGGAGGGATGTAACTTCCCCTATGGCTAGATGAAACAATGGGTTTGCATAGGTCTATGCGCTAAGAGTATGGTATGAATCTTCGTGCTCAGATTAAGCTACAAAGTCATATTCCTCTTCCAATTGAGGATTTGCGAGAGACTGGTCTAGAGACTAACTCCTTTGTAGGAGGAGTTGTGAGATCATCTCAGAGTAGTGCTCTCGGAGAGGGATGATATCATATGGGGAAGGGATGAACTCATGTCTTCCCCTATAGAAGAGTTCATATTATCTCTTAACCTCCATCTCGGTTTGGTCTAAGGCTAAGCTGGCTTATATTTATACGCATATGAACTTGTATTTCTCCTGAGTTATAGTGTTAAACGATGGGTTCCTCCCTTGCAATCTGAGAGACCATGGTGGATTGTACTACGGGTTGTTGAACGGCCATGGTGCCCACGATGTCGGTGACTGACTTGGTTGCAGCATTAGGGTTTGCAGTGTTCATGATGAATAGTTATGAATATGACATGGTGGAAGGGATATGAAACTGGTATACTTAGTATGGTGTAAACCTACATTCGCTGCATATAGCATATAGACTGGATCTTAGCGTATAGGCTTCAATGACCAACGTATAGTGACAGCGTACAGGTATACGTTAAAACGTGTAGGCAGAGCAGCGTACAGTGTATACTAAGCAGTGTAGACAGAGTCAACGTATAGCATAGACAAAGTCTACAACGTACAGCGTATACTAAACAATGTAGACAGAGTCAGTGTATAGCGTAGACAAAGTCAGCATACAGCGTAGACAGAGTCTACGTACAATGTAGACAGAGTCAGCGTACAATGTACAGTGTATACTGAGCAATGCAGACAGAGTCTACGTACAACGTAGATAGAGTCAGCGTACAACATACAGCGTATATTGAGCAGCGTAGACAGAGTTGGCATACAGCGTAGATAGAGTCTACAGTGTACAGCATATAGTGTATACTGAGCAGCGTAGATAGAGTCAGCGTACAACGTATACTAAGCAGCGTAGATAGAGTTAGCGTACAACATAGACAGAGTCTATAGCGTACAGCATACAGTGTATACTGAGCAGCGTAGACAGAGTCAGCGTATAGTCAGCAGCATAGACACTGGGAATTCTGTAGAATGGGATGCCGATCCAGGAATTTTAGAACTGGGTTTAGTGTCGATATGGTGTGAGTCCGGGAAGATCAGGGTATGAGAGCACAGTAAGTTTTAAGTAGTTTCAGGCCCTCCTTCTAGCACCATTTTCTGTACTGTCTGAAATTCTTGGTCTCTGGCAAGAATAAAACAAAAACCTAGAGATCCCTAGACATGCACAGAAGACCCTACCTTTGCTTGAGGGCAAGCTAGAATTAATGAAGGTAGAGTACCTTGAGTGGTTCGCATGTGGATCAAGCAAGGATTTCCCCGAATGTACACCAATATACAGTACACTGGGTTATATGTAAATGATGTAACTGATGTAAAACAGAGCGTAAACGTATAGGAGAGTAAATAATAACCATGAAATAATGAATGAAAAAACTATAAAAAATCTTAACAAAATAGATGTAATAATATTATTGTGAAACTGAAAGTTACAATGCACTAGTCTAATGCAATTGTGAATCTGACACAAGGCAGACGAAGAGCCCTGGTGGATGCACAGAGACGATTGTATGCTGGTTTAAACTGTAGGCACAGCATGAAGGCTGTATACTCAGCGTGCAGGGTTAAGGTCCAACGTACAAGGTTTTTTCTTTGCTCTCTCTGGTTTCTCAGTGTCTCTGGTTCTTTTTTTTTGTCTCTGGTTTCCTCAAAATTTCAAACCCCGATCTAGTGAAAAATTGGGATTTTTATACAAGTTTAAACGTTAGACTCAGGTCTGAGAGGGGATGATTGGCTATGGAGTGCTGGACTCTATGGGTTGGGTGACATGTGGCGCATTGACCGAGTGCGAAAGAATAAAATTTTACAAGTGTACAGTGTGCTGCACACCAGCGTATATTGCTGTACACCAGTGTATATTACTGTACGCCAACATATACATGTTGGACGTATGACCTCAGCGTACAGACCTGATCAGAACAAAAGAAGTCGCTTGTCCTTCAAATTTGAATTCAGATGCCATGAGAATGCTTCTTGTGAATGTTAAGCTTGATTGACCTTGATCTGGCATGGTTTTGAAGAGCTTTGATTAGTATACATTGTGCTACACACTGGTTGTACACTTTGTACATGCTGGGCGTATAGGATGTGAAACATCGTGAAAATTGCGAGTCGGTCTCAGGCAAAGATTCGCAATTCAGGCAAGGGCGTATCTTAGCATTCCAGAGGGGGGAATAAGACAGAGCAACACCAAGAGGTGCGTAGCATCAAGTCCACAACTTCTTGTGCAGATTCCTAATCTTTCTATGCTTTTGCTATTCATGCTATATCACGTGACATAGCGTAATGGCGCTTAGCGTGATGCTGTTTAAACATAGTTCGGCATCAGAAGGATACGTACTTCGGCATAGGGAGAAGCTTAAGCAGCATGATATGCGATTTCTTGTGCATTTTGCTAAGTCTTTTGTTCAAGGCCAGGTTTACGCTCTGTTACACATGGAAGCGTAATAAGCTCTAGAACAGTCAAAGGCAAGGTCTATGAAAATGCGACTGCTCATCATACGCTTAGCACGCAATGTAGCGTATCATAGCATATTGCGTCGCCAAGCTAGACATCCTTTACGCTTCATTACGTGCGGCTGCATATGCAAGCGTAAAACAACCTGAATCTATTGTTTCCACATTATGTTACGCTCGTGCACGCGACGCAGCATGATGAGTGTAATATGGCCTAAGGACAGTTGAAACATGCTCGATGCGCATCTCTTCTTCACACGCAAAATATGTGAACGAGCGTATTGTGCGTAATCAGGAAGTTTAACGCAAAAGTGGTCTAGTCAACAGTACCCAAAATATTTGGGGCTCACGTCATTAGGGTTGCGCCTTTTCCACAGGGCGTCGCAGCTTATAAATACCCCAGTTGACAAAGATACAGGGCTTGGTTGGCAAATCAGAGAAGAAAAGGCATTTTTCTGAGCACCGGAGCACTTATCATTTTTGGAGTAGAGATACATAGAGCAGTACTTTGGCAATTGTTGACAGCATCACCTTGCAGCAGAAATAGAGCATAATTCGCTTTGAGCACCGGCGACAGGAGTAATCGTTCTACCGGGGAAGTCTCTATCGGTCAGAAATAGTTGATTGGTAGACGCTGGAGCTTGACCTTCCTTGCATCCTGGCTTTGGCCTACGAGGTAGATCAAACTTCTGTTTAGGCAGTTTCTTGTTGTTTTATGCTTATCTTACATCAAACAATCGGGGTCTCCTCAGTGTAATTTCTCATACAAAATATACATTTTTCAAGTCAAAGCGCAGATCTTGAAACTAAGTGCTTCTCTTATGTCAGCTTCCTCTTATCGTGTTTAGCGCTATCATCGTTGCAATTCACCTACATTGTTTTCCCCTCGTTTTATCATTCTTCGAATTAGATCGTTCTTGCAAAATATTCATTGGTATACTGATTAGTAAGTCCCTGTCTGATCGACAAACCGTTCAGGGCGCCGCGGATTCGTTTTTCCTGCATAGCCCTCGCACGGATCCGTGGTTAAAACTGTGTACGCAGAATTTGTTTGGTATTTTCCAACTACCAACGTTTTCCATCGTTACATTTTTTCTAGCGCTAGAAGGAGGGCATCAGGCTCCGATCCAAATATTTCGGGTAGCCCTGGTAGCGATCCATACCCTAAACCGTAGACGTAATACCTCTAGGGAAGTTTATGGCCAATCGCATGGTATAGATCGGTCGCAAGGACGATTTCTTTGGAATCCTACAGGGTAGAAAGCCTATTTGCACTTTTGTTGCCAGTCATCTCTTAGATCTGATTACCAGTTACCGCTAACTTCATTGATCAATGGATTCCTTGTACACAACCACAACTGCCATGGTCCCTACCGATCTAGGTGCCACATCCGTGAACCCTATCGCAGTCACCCGACCAGCCCCGGGCGCAACGAGATCTCAGGGACCATTGCGCCAATTATTGCGACTTCAAGGAAAAGAGTCTGTCTTCATGGTCATAATCCCTGAAGAATATAACTTTATATGTGTTAAGATCTAGGCGAAGCTGGCCCTTAGCCGAGCCGAGGTCGAAGCAAAACGAGACTTTGAGGTGGTCCACCGAGGGGGCCATGACTTCAAACCAATAGCTTACGACATTATCCCTTTGACCGAGCATCAACATGAACTCATCACACACTTGGTCATGGCCAGGAGTCAGGCTGCACAGGCTATGGTTGAACCTCAGAATGAGGAGGAGGAGGACGAATTGGCGGCCCAGTCGGAACATTCGTTCCATACTCTGAGCCCTCATACGTACGTAAATCCCCTGTTTCCTTTCAATGGAGAGGCTGCCTCTCTTAACACAGCCATGATGACGCAGATGCACGTACCTGCCCTTCCGTGGGCCACTGCACAGCCATCTGGGCTGCAAGCGCAAATACAGCATAATAACACAGGGGTGGTTTCGTCGCCTCGGGTACTTAGCATCCCAGTGGTGGTCTCCGCGACCGTCGCCTCCCATTTTATCCCACAGATACCGCCTCACACCATATCAACAACTCACCCAGCATAGATTTTACTGCCCCCGCCGCCTCCAACTCAACAAGTCACCATAGCTGTTCAGCCGCAGACATACACTCAACAGCCCGTCCCAAGTCAGTGGCCCAACCCTGCAGCGCAACGTAATCAGCCTGCGCTGTATGGTATGCAACCTTCCATTGCACCTGCAATGCAAGCTCCAAAAGTGGTCCCACAATACATCTATCCCTATCTTACGCAATAGGCAACGACTAACCCCGCTTCACAAACCAGTGGGTGGTGGTCTTCACAGGCCCCTCCGTCTGCAGGGATCCCTGCCCCACAAGCAGCCAATCAACCTCTCCCGTCGTTTCCACTTCCTGGCGCTGCCCTCTCGGTCCAACCTCCTATGCCCCCCGTGCAGACACCACCGTTAACAGGCCTGGACCAAGCTTTCCAGCTGATACAGACTCTTACTGAAGAGGTTCAACACCTCAAAGCTGCTAGTTCTGACACCGTTCAGATCATGGACTTTTATCAGGATGATCCGATTAGTCCAGTAGTTCCCATGCTATCGTTGCCTTTGGGGATATCCCTGCCTCATTTCACCAAGTATAATGGGGAGTGAGATCCCAACTCGCACTTGGTCAGGTTTAGATCTGAGTCCTTATTGTTGCAACAATGGCCACACACCATCATCCGAGTCTTTGCAATGTCTTTGACAGGGAAGGATTTGGATTGGTACCGAGCCCTCCCGCGCTCTTCCATCTCAACCCTAGAAGAGCTGCTGACTCAATTTGTGACCCTCTTCAAATACAATTTGAAACTGGAAGTCACATTGGATCAGCTCATGGGGGTGAAACAAGACCCGCTCGAGCTAGTCCAAAAGTTTATACAGCGTTGGAATGCTACCTTGAATGAGATCCGCGAGCTGATCGCAGACACACATATGCTGGCGATGTTCAAGAGAGCAATCAATGACTTCATTAAGTCAAAGCTGTACTACCTTTCCCCCAGTTCTTTACATCAGGCCTTCGCTCAAGTTAGAAGCATCCAGGATGCTGCGGAGGCCAGCAAAGACCCGGTGTATGTCGCCTATAGGAATGCACATAATAAGAACAAAGACAAAGGCAAAGCAGTGACAACGACAGTAGCTGCCATGACTGAGAGTGCAAAGACTAAGAACAAGAAGGCACCCACCGCGCCTCCTGAAACGACGACTGGTGCTGGCACCAGTCAGGACACGACGGCTCCTGAAAAGGCCCCCTAGCCTAAGCCAAACTTTAAGCGTAAGGATCGCTCAAAGTACACGGCATTACCTGTAAAACATTCTGAATTGCTGAAAAAACTGTTAGGGGCAGGGCACATTCAACCTAAGAAGGTGTCCAAGGAGGCTCTGAAGCATCACAGATGTCATTGTGAACTGCTGAAGAACCCTTCTTTAGCCTTACCTAATGAACCACCAGTTCTGCGATCTTTCAGGCTGGACCGTTTCTATGACTACCACCAGCTGTGTGGTCACAATACGGATTACTGTTGGGCATTGAAAGACGACATTCAACGTATGTTGGACGACGGTTCACTCAAGTTAGACAGCAGCAACCCGACGCGTCCAGAAAACCAAACATTGCACATGTATAAGGACTCGTTGAACGCAAACGATGATCCTTATACAATCATTGTGGTAAGTACGGACAGTGGGAGGAGGGAATTGCCAAAACAACCTTTTGTTTTATGTATCCATGCCAACTCACCAAGGGGGCCAACCATTTCATCGGTAGTCGGTGGGGTCTCGAGGCCGCCCTTCATTATACGGGCACCTTCTCAGACACACTCTCAGTCACGCAGCAATAGCCAAGCCGTGGCCTCGTCTGCGCCCATGCCCAGGGTTCCCTTTATTATCAAAGCACCAAAACCACAGGCTGCTCCTCTCACGCAGGGGCAGCCCTCCAACCAAAAGCATCAATTGTCACCTCCCAAGCAAAAGGAAGAGGACACATTAGTTAACACAACGAAGGACCACTCTACGCTCGACTTCCCTAAGCCTAGGCCCCTGGCTTCTGTACCTTCACCTGCTCCTCAGGGGCAGGATAAAGGTGTGGAAACGCAACCGCCTTCTCTTGGCAAGAAAAAGAGCAATCCTCCGACTAACGCCGTTCCACCTCGGGAGATCCGTCTCTTGGGCCGAATGGAAGAGGACGAGGGGGAAAAACAACCTAGCCAAGAGAAGGACCTCCTCGACGCATTTACGTAAGTTAAACAGGCTCTCAAACAAAAGAACATAATGCTGAGCCTTTATGACCTGCTTATGACATCTCGAGAACACTGCGAGGCTATGGTTTGCATGCTGACATCCATATCAGTGGATGAAAGCCTGTTAGCGGAAGAGGAAGCGATACATGCTGTCATGTTTCCTTCCGAAGCTGAGCAACCTATGCCTTCCTCGCTGATCTTCCACGATGGGTCTATAAAAGACGATCCTGAGAAAGGTCAGGTAACGACTGAACCTATGTTTATCACTATCTGGGTCGGTCAATACCGGATCTGGAGAGTGCACGTAGACGATGGCGCGGCTACCAACGTCATTCCCTATTCCATTGTGGATAGGTTGGGTCTGGTTGACTAGATCACGCCCACGACGACAGCTTGAATAAAATCGTTCAATGGGGCACGAGTTCAGGTTAAGGGGATGGTGCGTATTGAGTTTGTGGCGGGGGATCAATTCCCAACAGAGGCCACTTTCTTAGTCGTCGAGGAGATGCCAGGGTTCAACCTGATCTTGGGGAGGTCATGGTTAGCCCAGCTAAGGGCGGTTTCTTCACAGATACACCAAGAGATACATCTTCCCTATGCTGGAGGGGAGGTTGTGATACGTGGCGACGAAATCACCCCCAAGACCGTCAATAACATTGAAGAAGAGCGGGGTTCGGTGATAGAAACGACTAATGAACAAACCTGTCTCCAAACCCCTCAACAAGCTGACAGTAATGACGACGGTCTAGCTTGTGCTGACCTGCCATTTCCAGATGACAGCATAGAGGAGTCAAACCATAAGTCTCCTTGCCCTTACGTGGTGCTCAACATAAAGGCCATCAAAAAACAATTGCATATCGGTGGTTGAACGATGGTCTTTGCGTACATTACCTTTTTCTTAACGGGTTGTCTTGACCATTACTTAGCAGTTTCATTTCATGCATTGTCACGTTACTTTCGTTTGCAGTTCTTACGCTTGACACTGTTGTCTCTTTCATACGCATGGCATTCACGTTTCTTGATTACTTTAGCATAATTACACGAAATTCTGTACCAGTATCATTTACACTTTTCGTATTACGCACCGGCCCGCAACGACCTTAAACTAGTTACACAGAATGGTATACTATCACTCTTTGCACTTGCTTATGCAGTAGGCCCGCAACGACCTTAAACTAATTACTAGATTACGCAGAATCGTACGATAGCCTGCAATGGCCTTAAACTAGTGACACAGAATTGTACACCACTATCATTTAGGCATATTATGCAATGGCTCACAATGGCCTTAAACTAGTTCTGGCCCGCGATGGCCTTAAACTAGTCGCTAGGTTATGCAGAATCATGTAACGGCCCGCAATGGCCTTAAACTAGAAATTACACTCTATCATTATCACTTAGGTGAAATTTTCAACAATTAAGCTCACACTCCATAGGAAAAACGCAAAAAAAAATGTGTAATTGACATTTAACGCATCCACCAAGTTTTATAACACATTCTTTTTAGTCATTCGCAAAATGATATTACACTCAACATTAGTAAAACTATGCGTAAATTATAATTACGCATTTCCCCTACTGCCACTATCACCGGTATCCCTTAAGTCTGGATCCAACGCTAATGGATCGTCCTCCAATGGGCCATCGTTCCTAGGAATAATTCTTTCACGAAGAATGTCCTCTTTGCGAGGTCTTCATTCCGGCGCCGGCTCCACAGACAGACGTTCTTCGTCGTTGTGTTCTTCTATCTCATCTTCTGCCTCTTCCTCTTCTTCTCCCTCTGCTTCCGCCGCTCCCTCTGCTAACTCCTCAGCTTGTTCATCTTCCCTATCCTCGGCTGGTACCTGAACACAGTAAGCACGTTAGCTACACAAGACTTAACATCATAATTAGAAATGCAAACTCAGTCGCGTGTAAACTTACTTGTGACGGCCCTGCTTCCGCAGCAAAGGGAAGCTTGTCCAGGCTAGCCCACAGGCACTTCATGATCTCTTCCTCCGTTAGATTTGGCCATACATCCTCTCCCAAGGCAGCTCTAGCCTTCACTTTCCCTTTCTCCACACTGCTCCAGTGGGGTGGGTCCAGGAAGAAAGTAGGGATTGTAGCCTGACCCCTAGGGAGAGTCACCTCCCTTTTCGGGGATGCACTTATAGTCACCTGCTCTTCAAACTTCTTCAAGGCTTCAAAAGCTCTGATGACGTCCAGAAAGATTTCCAAGGATTGGGTCCTGATGGCAAAATCACGGTAGAGCTTCCGATAAGCAATGCTCTCCCGCTTGTACAAGTGCTTGTGGTCCTTCTCCTTCTGCCCCCATTCTTGCACACTTGCACAATAGTCCCTCCAATCCTGGCTTTTCTAGGCTAGGAGTTCTATCTGCATCTGCTACTCGACTAACGGCCGACTAGTCTGTACGCTATTCTTGATGGCTGTCCAATACCGGGAGTAATCGACAACAGCAGTACGCCAGTCTTCATCCGCTGTTCCTCGCACCTGTAGGAAGTCGCACCGCGATTTTAAGTCTCCGACCTCTTTGGTCAGAGACTTAACCCTCTGTTCCGACCTCTGCAACCTTTTCCACAGATTCTCATTAACGCCCTTACTCTCCCATAAGGAGCGTGTCAAGCGTAACACACATTTACACATTTCCTCATAAATGTGACGTGGCATGGCTGCTTCATTGGCTGGTGGCTCCACTGTGTCCAAATCAATGGGCTCAGTGGGATCCCATCGGAGGTGAGATCCTAACAGAAACAATCATCAGTGTTGGTGACACATTACCATTATGTAATATCACAAACTGACTACAACCATAATGTACCCACTCCAGGTTCGATGCATTTTAGGCGCTCGATCATATCACCGACAACCCCTTCCATGAAGGCGAATTTATCAGGGAAGTCTCTCCATGCTCTCTTCACAGCGATAGAAGTGGACACGTCCTCTTCTCCTGTAGCATAATCCAATTAGAAATCTCATTTATTTACAGAAATCCTGCAAACACGCTAACACACCATTACCTCTACCAGTGATAGTGGTGATTTTGCCGACATCTTCCGCATCCCTTTCCCTTCCACGCACTTGAGTCTGTGCATCACTGGTTCCAGTAGCTAGGGCCTCCTCATGCACCAGAGTCTACACGCGGCTCACGCTAACAGCTGGGGCCTCTTCTTCCAAAATTGAGGCCCCCTCCCTACAACTTAGTATTACTGCCCCCATCTCAGGGATCATTTTTTCCGTAATTTTTGCTGGTCATGTCATAGCACCTTAGTATATCATTACAAAACATCTAAAAAAACGTTGCGTAATACAATTTTTACATGCTTACCAGGTGGAGGCTTACTCCGCTAAACTTTGACTGCCACAGTTTGGCCTGCATCACTCTCAGGGGCCTCAGCTATGCGGAGCCCGTTACGCTGAGCTGCAGGTTCTACGATTTCTTCCACCAGGAGTTTCCCTCACGAGGCGTCGCCAGTGTAAGTAAGCATTATCCCGCCTACACTGTCGAGGCCTCGCACTTGGGGCACCGCCAAACCCTTGGTCGTTATAGACAATGACTCTCCGATCCCTTCCGACGGATCCTACCCACGGGTAGTGCTAAGAATGTGGGCAATCCAAGGTCTGGATAGCTGGTCTTGGTCTTGCTGCACCCAGACCCCATTCCTTTGGATGACCAGAAACTCAGCAAACCGCCGGAGGCAAGCTATGAAGAAAGCGTAATGCATGTTGAAATGGGACTCAAGCTTTTGGCGAAGCTTGATCATCTCATTACGGAGTCCCTTGGTAAGATAGCTTGCCCAGTTCTACAGAAAAGAACTTCCCCTACGAGAGAGTTTTGGGGAAGGTCTGGGCCCGGAAAAGGGGATAAAGTGTCTTGGCAACGCCCATCTCGAATCTTTCGCAGGGAAACCCTTTAGTCTCCTTCGGGACCCTTACCCACTCCTTTAGCCAATTCTAGAAGACGACGCTCCTCTTCACCTTCTCACTTACAGGAGGGTTGTCTGAGGCGATGCCAAAGAGGTCCGCAAAGAGCTGAACGTCGATGCTAAAGCTCATGTGCACGTTATGTACGCGCGTCCAGAAACACTCGGCCTTTTCGTTAAAGGAGTTGACGAGGGTTAACGTTTCACTGGCGGGGAAATCAGGAGTCATGGCCAAAAATAGGTACATTAGCCCTGCTGCTCGGATCTTGGAGGTCACCGTGACTGGGGCCACCGAGTGGCCGAGCCAGCGCTATGCATCTTTGATGTCGCCATAGCGGAAGAGGACAGTGTTCGCCTCGCGGCCAGAAATCGTAAGGGTAATCTCCCAAGATTCCCTAACTGCACAACATGAAGCACAAATTAACCAAAGCTCTATTACGCAATGTCTACCATTTACAATTACATTACACAATAACCAACTATACAATAGCTTTACCGGGGCCAAATGGCAAAGGAAATGGTGGGAGTTCCCTCTGCACGTCCTCGACAGTAAGGGGCGGATCTAAGGTCCAGTCATCGTGCAGCGACCCGAGTCTTTGGCAATTATCAAAAGCCCTAGTGTAACGAGTGGGGTACTAACGCATGTCAAAACAAATCTACTCTATAACACCAGTGCGCACGTTGCTAGTTGCGGTAAACGCCATTATCACCGTTTCGGCCCGTGATAATACATCCCCATCTCCAACTAACCTGTTGTCCTGAATAAAGAACCTGTACCATATAACATAAGCTTATTTTACATTTTTCACATAGGCTTCTCTTACATTGCACATCGATAACAGACATAAAACAAAACAAAAACATAGACAGTTACTAAAATTTGCTTACCCGCCTGCGTAGTACACCGTGCCTTATGGGTTCTGGAAATAGGTCGAGACATGGCAAGCCATGAACAGCGTGTTATATGCATGATAACAGCTGAATCGAGCCATTTCCCAGATCCAGTTTAAGCTCCGCAAGCCCCAGGTGCTAAGTTCTCGGTCCTCGAGATGGCCCATATCGAAAGCCCCGTCTATCAAAAAGGCCAGAATCCTTTGCGCAGAACCCACCAGAAGGTGCTCTAACAGGGCACCGGTGATGTCATCAGACAAATCAAACCACACGATGACACTGAAGTTGCACAGCAAGGACTGCAGAAACTCCAGCGCACCCTGTCGAAACCATATTGCCTTACCTTGCAACCGCATGTGCGGGGGAGGGACATTGGGGACGATGGGGTTTATACAACACAGAACCCCAACAATATCCAAAACAACCAGAATGGGCTTTAGCGCAACGCTGTACAGAAAACCCAAGACATACATCAACATGCACATTTACATTTGCATGACAAATGTAGAAAACTTATAAATTACACCTAGTTATCTAGGCTGAAATCGCCCAAACCCTTGCAATAAAGCAAGGTTCGTCCCTGATGACGGTAGTAGACGCAACCCAATTAAACCCTCGCACTAACCCGAGGTCTGCAATTTTGACAACCACATTCACGCAAAAGACATCGCGAAAAGTAGACATTAAGAACAAACATAAGCATATGAAGAATGTCCTACCAGTTCAAAGGTGTAGGGTCACAAACATCGACCAGCGCCTGCGAAACACGATTTAGATTTTCTTTTACTTCATCAATTTTGGCCTATTTTGCGTTTTTCCTCTTGATCTTCGGTGCCATTGTCACAGCTTCAGAATCTTTCATAGCTTAACACTTGCAAATCTTTGCAAGATTACACGCTCTAAATTTTTTCTCTTCCTTCTCTCAGCGATAGTCACGAGTTCTAATTCTCAATAGCCAACAACCTATCCTCATCAAAAAACTACTTACATATACGCAAGGACCACCGACTTGATATCCGGTTTCAGCGGGACCTTCCTAAAAATGGAGCCTGAAAATCTAGATATTAATGCGGCTAATATCACACGCACCACTATCCGAAATGACGTTAAACTACCACATCTTATCGCCTCGTAATCGGGTAGCATTGATTACACCTTCTTTACAATATTCAAAATTCAGTTAGCTTGCCACGTTCAATGACAGCATGTCACCCTTCTTCTAATCATTTACACACTTTGCGGTTTTGTAGGACAGATGGGAAATGGACGTAATATTTGCAGCGCCTCTAACTTTGACAGGCCCATACGGGAAAGTAGTTAGGCAAGTCAATTCCACGCTAGTAGACGTCAACCCCCTTATAGAAGGCGTAACCATAGCTGCATCGGAGATGTCCCCAGAGTGGCCAGAATAGTCGACGTGCACGCTAGACCTGGAGGCTTGGGACATAACTGAAGACCCCCTCAGTGAGGTTTCTATCGTTACGCATAAGGGTCAAGACCAAACGCTTAAAGTTAGCTATTTATTAGACCAGAAAACGCACGATGCCATAACACAGGTCCTGCAAGACAACATTGCTGTCTTTGCATGGTCATACGAGGATATGCCTGGATTAGATCCTAGGCTAATCTAGCATAACATCATCTTAGACCCGCAAATTAAAGCAGTTAGACAAAAGGCACACAAAATTAAGCCAGAGATCACGCTAGCCGTGCGTGATGAAATCACTAAACTGTATCAGGCTGGTTTCATCCATGCAGTCGATTACTCGGATTGGGTGTCTAACATTGTAGTCATCCCAAAGAAGACTGGAAGCATACGCATCTGCATAGACTTTTGAGATTTGAATAAGGCCACAATCAAGAACAACTTCCCGCTACTGAGTATCGACCAGCTAGTCGACACAACAGCTGGGCATGCATTGCTGTTCTTCATGGATGGCTTTTCAGGCTATAACCAGATCCGCATTAACCCAGAGCATCAATTGACCATGACATTCATGACGCCCTAGGGCACCTTTTGTTACACTATGATGCCTTTCGGTCTAAAGAATGCCAGAGCAACGTATCAGCGAGCCATGACATACATCTTTAGCGATTACCTCCTAGGAAGGCTGAATGATTATGTAGACGATATAGCAATTAAGTCTTTAAAGTCTGAGGATCATTCAAGGGACCTGGAGTTAGTCCTTAAAAGATGTTCCAAATACGAGCTCCGACTTAACCCAAAGAACTGCGTATTCAGAGTCAAAACCAGATGCATGCTGGGGTTTGTGGTGTCGGAAACCAGCATACGAGTTGACCCAGATAAGGTCAAATCCATTGTCGAGTTAACGCCTCCTACAGACCTCAAGCAATTACACGGGCTATAGGGATGCTTACAGTTTATACGCCAGTTCATTTCAAGGTTAACCGACAAGTTACACCCTATGCAACACTTGCTGAAAAAGGGGGCTAATTTCGAATGGACCAATGATTGCCAACGTGCGTTTGACAGCTTAAAACAAGAACTGCAACATTCACTGACGATTTTCCCACGACAAAGGGATTTCCTATTTTACATTTACCTCGCAACTTCGGATGTAGCGTTATTAGCGTTACTTTGTCAAAAGAGGGATGATGGGTCGGAAGTGCCCATCTACTACTTGAGTCACGCTCTATGTGCATACGAAATGAGGTACAACAACGTCGAGCGTAATTGCCTAGCATTAGTTTTTATGCTTAAGAAATGTAGGCATTATCTTTTCCGTAGCAAAGTCAACGTCATCTGTAAAAATAAAATTTTTAGGGCCATTATGCATAGCTTATATGAGAGTAGTAAAATAGCTCGCTGGAAGGCTATCACAGCAAAATTCAATCTGCACTACGTTGGCCAATCATCTACGAAAGGCCAAGCGATAGCTGACTAGTTAATAACTTCATCGATTAAAAATCAGGCAACTATAGAGCCAGAGTTCCCTGACGAACATGTATATAGTTTAAGCCCTATTTTGACAGGCCCCGAAGCAACGTTGTACTTTGACGGTGCTTCAACCACTAGAGGTGGCAGTGTTGCCACTGTTATTATGCTATCACCTAAGGATGTGCATCTACACGCTTATCGCTTGACCTTCCCCTCTACGAACAATGTGGCAGAGTACGAGGGGCTCCTCAGGGGGTTACTAACTGTCGGTGAACTCGATGTTCGACACCTAGCGATTAGGGGTGATTCGATGCTTGTCATAAATCAGATCATTGGAGCCCACGCCTGCAAGGCTGTACATTTGCAGCCCTACTGCGATACGGCTAAAGATCTCCTGAGACGATTCGCGACCATCGATGCCCAGCACGTGCCACGCATGGATAACACATTGGCCGACACACTGGCAATACTGGCTTTGAACGTGCTTGCACATCTTTTTGAAACCTGCCCTGCATTAATTACAGACTACACAGATCCTATCATTCGGAAGGCTCAAATCTCCTATCTTCTCGAGGAAAGCATGCCTGAATGGTATGACGACATTAAGACTTACCTTTTACAGGGCGAGCTACTATCTACATTAACACGCGCACAGAAAGACGCAATCCGTAAGCGGGCTAGGAAATACGTCATCATCGGAGACAACACCCTTTGTAGACGCTCCTTTGATGGTGTGCTACTTACTTGTGTCAACAAAAACCAAGCATAGCATATAGTCGGCGAAGTTCACAAGAGACTGTGCGGTGGCCACGTAGCACCATGAGCTATGGCCCTAAAAATCCGTCGCTTAGGATACTACTGGCCACGCATGGAAAAGGATTGTCTGACGAAGGTTAAAACCTATGACACGTGTCAATGTCATGCAAATTTTATACATGTGTCACCCACAGAATTGCATACAACACTAATAACATGGCCATTTCAACGATGGGGGCTAGACATTATAGGCCCCATCACGCTGAAATCTTCCCCAGGTCATAGCTTCATTATTACCGCTACTGAGTATTTTACGAAGTGGGTAGAGGCTGTTCCCCTATGGAAGATCACATCTCAGTAGATTTTCCATTTTATCCTAGACAACATAGTAACCAGATTTGGTCTCCCGATGACTATTGTGACCGACAATGGGCCACAGTTTAGTAGCACGGAAACCAAATCTTTCTGTGATAACCTAGGCATTAGACAATCTTTTTCTTTCCGCTATTACCCGCAAGTGAATGGTCAAGCTGAAGCAACGAACAAAGTGATCATCAATCTGCTCAAGAAAATGCTCGACAGCAACAAAAGGCGGTGGCATGAACAGATCCTCTATGTGCTATGGGCATATCATACTACGTGTAGGACAGCTACGGGTAGTACGCCCTATAGCCTAGTTTATAGGTCTGAAGCAGTGCTGCCTCTTGAGTTGCAAATCCCTTCTCTGAGAATGGTCCTCTCCGCGGTTATAAATGAGGCTCAACACACCGAGTCTCGAATCGCAGATATGGATTTAGTGGAAGAGAAGCAAATATAGGCTCTTGACACGATTGAAAGATATCAAGACAAACAGTGATAGAAACATCGCCATAACCTTCAACAACGCCCGATCAAAAAGGGAGATCTTGTTCTTAAGGCCGTGCGTGAACCAGTGGGCAAGTTCTCTGCAAACTGGGAAGGCCCTTTCTTAGTGGTAGACATGTACAGCAACAGAGCGTTCAAATTAGCAAACGTCAACGACAATGAATTAGAAAATCCTGTAAATCATGTATATCTGAAGCGGTATTACATTTAGCAGCATCTACGGTGTCGACAGCAGGTATGGAAATAATCGTCCACTATGACGATAAATTGGCATCGGACGTCCGCTACGACGCTAAACTGGCACTGATCGTCCGCTACAACGTAAAAATGGTATTCCTTGCACACGTCCGCCACGATGCTAAACTGACAATAATCATCCGCTATGACGCTAAACTGGCAGGTTGCAACCGTCTGCTAAGACGTAAAATTGGCAATGTTGTACAGGTCCGCCAAGATGAAAAACTGGCATCTTTTGCACGCATCTGCCACGACGCTAAACTGGCACAGGTAAGTAGCCATCTGCTGAGACATAAAACTGGCATAGCTCTGTCCATGGGTCATGACATGAAATTAACATCCGCAGCACGGTCTGCTGAGACCATAAATCAGACATTCCACCGTCCGATACGATGTAAAACTAGCACTTCTCGATCTGCCCAGACTTTAAACTTGGACCATGGTCTGCTGAGACTTAAAACCAGTAATGGTGGTCTATCAGGACTTAAAACTGGGACATATAGATTGCTACCATGTAAATCAAGCGAGCATGATCATCTCTGTACAGCTGCATCGCCAATGGGTGGGATACTGGGACAGTCGCAGTGTCGCCACCCTACTGGCATCCTACTGATTCCTCAGATAAGCTGAGAGGCATCTTACTGATCCCTCGGAGACGCCGCCGCCACGCCCGCCGTAG
>MNCI01002112.1:0-131459 GCA_015680685.1 Gnetum montanum | reverse complement strand
TGTTGAAATGGCTGCTCAGGTTTGCCCGACCACTTAGATCTGCATGCCTATACTTCTCACAAATCCTACCCTTAGCTCTTATTTCCTTTCATCTCCACCAACTGCTTCCCATATGCAAAAGCTACATACGCAAGTATCCATTTTCCGCACTCACACTAGCAGAGATATCGCAGAAGTGATGTGTCATGCTCCTTTTGCACGCATTCCTGCTATAATCAGTGACAGAGAGATCTCAGGTTGACACGCTACATTCGTATGAAAGCATTCCTATCAACATAAATGTGTGTACATTTCTGTGCGTGCAATAAGTGTATTCCATGCTCCTACCATCCTGCCTCATTCTACACCTTCTCTGAACCTGTTTCCTACCATGCCATTTTATCTCCCATTCCCTCAAGCTTTGCTTTTCCATGTTGACAGGGCAATCCTTGAGTAGCCATAAATGGACGTTGTTCTTGCTTCTACCAATCCGGTGTTTCATGTTCTTTGTCGACGTCTTTTGGGTAAGCCCTCCAACCATCAACAAAGAGGGGCCATTGAAACACCGTGAAAATTGCGAGTCGGTCTCAGGCAAAGATTCGCAATTTAGGCAAGGGCGTATCTCAGCATTCCAGAGGGGGAATAAGACAGAGCAACACCAAGAAGCGCGTAGCATCAAGTCCGCAACTTCTTGTGCAGATTCCTAATCTTTCTATGCTTTTGTTGTTCACACTATATCACGTGACATAGCGTAATGGCGCTTAGCGTGATGCTGTTTAAACATAGTCCGACATCAGAAGGATAGGTACTTTAGCATAGGGAGAAGCTTAAGCAGCATGATATGTGATTTCTTGTGCATTTTGCTAAGTCTTTTGTTCAAGGCCAGGTTTACGCTCTGTTACACACGGAAGTGTAATAAGCTCCAGAACAGTCAAAGGCAAGGTCTAAGAAAATGCAACTGCTCATCATACGCCCAGCACGCAATGTAGCGTATCATAGCGTATTGCGTCGCCAAGCTAGACATCCTTTACGCTTCATTATGCGCAGCTGCATATGCAAGCGTAAAACAGCCTGAATCTATTGTTTCCATGTTATGTTACACTCGTGCACATGACGCAGCGTGATGAGCATAATATGGCCTAAGGATAGTTGAAACATGCCTGACGCACGTCTCTTCTTCACACGCACAATACGGTCGTTCGCGTATTGTGCGTAATCAGGAAGTTTAACACAAAAGTGGTCCAATCAACAGTACCCAAAACATTTGGGGCACACATCATCAGGGTTGCGCCTTTTCCACAGGGCATCGCAGCTTATAAATACCCCAGTTGACAAAGATACAGGGGTTGGTTGGAAAATCAGAGAAGCAAAGACATTTTTCTGAGCACCGGAGCACTTATCATTTTTGGAGCAGAGACACAGAGAGCAGTGCTTTGGCAATTGTTGACAGCATCACCTTGCAACAGAAACAGAGCACAGTTCGCTTTGAGCACCGGCGAAAGGAGTAATCGTTCTGCCGGGGAAGTCTCTATCGGTCAGAAATAGTTGATTGGTAGACGCCGGAGCTTGACCTTCCTTGCATCCTGGCTTTGGCCTACGAGGTAGATCGAACTTCTGTTCGGGCAGTTTCTTGTTGTTTTGTGCTTATCTTACATCAAACAATCAGGGTCTCCCTAGTGTAATTTCTCATACAAAATATACATTTTTCAAGTCAAAGTGCAGATCTTGAAACTACGTGCTTCTCTTATGTCAGCTTCCTCTTATCGTGTTTAGCGCTATCATCATTGCAATTCACCTACATCATTTTCCCCTCATTTTATCATTCCTCGAATCAGATCGTTCTCGTGAAATATTCATCGGTTTACTGATTAGTAAGTCCCTGTCTGATCGACAAGATCGTTCAGGGCGCCGCGGATTCATTTTTCTAGCATAGCCCTCACACGAATCTGTGGTTAAAACTGTGTACGCGGAATTTGTTCGGTATTTTCTAGCTACCGACATTTTCCATCGTTACAGGATGTATACGCTGGGCTTATACACTAGGTGTGAAGGATGTACATGCTTAGCGCATGAACTCTAGAATCCATGATGTCAACACCTGATGACTGCTCTGTTCATGTGAGTTGATGCTTTGTACAAAATCTTGCTCTAAAGCGCTTTTTCTGTCCCGTCTCTAGGGGTTGAATGGTAGGCGTATACGTCAGTCATACATGCTGAGCATACATGTGAGGTGTATACGCTAGGCATGTACACTGGGCGTATACGCTGGACGTGTGAGCTGGGCGTATACGCTGGGAATGCATACTTGAGCGTATACACTGGGTGTATACGCTGAGAATGCATACTTAGTGAAGACTAAGTATCTTGAGCTCCGAAGTTTCAATGTTTGATAGTAGATGTCGTCGTGGTCGTCTGCGGGTCCCAGGGGACTACTCCTTATCGAGTTCGACTCTGCTTGAAACTATCTATGGGGCCCTCAAGCTTTAGTCATGCTAGGAAGCGTCATGACATAGCTCGATTCTTGTTGGACAAGTACTAAGCTCAAAATTTTGTGGTGTTTCACCTTGGTGTTGGCACAAACAGCCTTTCAGGAGTTCTCCTCTACTATGAATGTGTGTGCTGACATAATAGGACAACTTGGGCTTGAGTTTAAAACCTATCCAACCTGGTATTCCAAATTTTATGGAAAGTGTAAGGAAGCTAGTTGGTTGGATAGGGAGTGGGCATCCCTTAGACCGCTTACTGTTGAATACATGCTAGTGGAACTCCCACCATTTCCTATTCCATTTAAACCTAGTATGCTAAATTGTGGATTTGTTGTTATGTGTTCGAGTGACGGTGTGCTTTCATGATTTTTTTTTATTTTTTTTGCTAATTTTTTTTTGCAAACTATTATAGTGACGACAGAATCCCAAGAGGTCACTGTGATCCCCTTTGGACGTAATGAAACCAACCTCTTTTTCATGTACAGAGAGGTGGAGGAGACTCAGCGTTGGCTCTACAATGGTGCCCCAACCAAAATTGTCCACAACCTTCAAGAGGCTAGGTTTCATGGACTTATTTTTGGCTATAAACCAAAGCATCTCACCTGCTGAAATGCTTTCCCTAGTCAATTCCTTCTCTGAGAACGCTGACCGCTTCCATACACATGTTTAGAGTGTACGGGTGGTGTTTGAAATTGATGACCAACTATATGCAGATATTTTTAGTGTTTCTTTTAATGGTCTCCCCATAGGAGAAAAATTTAAGAAAGATGCAAACCATCAGGAGGACATCAAGGAGTGGCTAAGGATGGCTAAAGACCAAAAGGGGATCTACATTGAGAAGGTCAAGCTAAAGGTGGCTAAAAAAATTTACCCTATCTTTCATGCCTATGCCTACCCCAAGCTACTCTCTGAAGGAAAAATCCTTGGAGTGGAGTAGGCTTGGATAATGAGGGATGTCATGGAAGAAGGGACTCACCACAACTAGGCCCGGTACCTTTCTAAAGGCTTGCAAGCTGAAATGGTCAAGCTTCGTGAGAAGCTTGAGTCTTGTTTCAATTTACACTATGCCTTATTTGTAGCCTGCTTATGATGCTTTGTAGAATTCTTGGTAGTCCATGAGAATGGCATCTAGGTGCAACAAGATCATAGCCAGATTTCCAAACCGTAAATCTACCAAGTTTTCTGCACCACACAATCCCAAGATCCCTCGAAGGCTATTGGTGAATCATTTTTAATAATGACAAGGGATTGGGTGGTACACCCCTTTCATGCCTAGGACAGTGTAGGAGAGGCACCCTCCATTAACATAGGCAGTGTGACAAGGGGAGAACACCTCATTGCAAAAACAGTGAAGAGTAGGTTGCAATGTAAGAAATATTGTCTTGCCGAAAAGCCTCCTTGTACTAATGAAGATAGGGGAAAGAAGCTGTGACACAAAATTTGTAGAGCACAGCCCCCAATTGGTAAGTTTGTTTAACTATTTAGTTAATGCTTGCTACGCTATGCTACACTAGGTAGCATTACATAGCGTAGCATCTATTCCAATTTGGTGTATCTTTCCTGCTGTAATTATGTTTTATTAGTAGAGAAAGGAGAAGAATTAGGGGAGGAAGAGGTTCTGGCCCCTGGAACAGGGGTGACTAGTGAAAATAAAGAGGCCCTAGCCATAGCAGAAAGGGTCCCAATCGATGAAGAAGGGGCCCCTACAGCAGAAGAAAGGGCCCTGGCCAATGAAGAAGAGGCCCCTACCGATGAGGAAGAGGCCCCTGCTGATAACCCTTTCACCAAGTATGGTTTAGTACCAAAGGGGCATATGAGTGTTGAGGACACTTCTACAATGTTAGGTCAGTTGGAAAGAGAGGGGCTCCTTTTTGACACTAGTGAGTTTAACTTCTTATTTAACAATGTGCTGATGGATGACCCTCCTTGCTATCACCCCTAAGAGTTTGCTAGATAGGAGCTTTACACTGTCATTTACGTTTTTCACCATCTTTTGTGTAGTCCTCTCTACTATGGCTAACACATTTTATTGTGTAACAGACACCATTGTTGATACTTCTGGCCCTTCTTCAATTCGCCTCCAACCATGGACCAAGACCCTTGACAAATTCACTTTTATTAATTGGGTGGTCGATGACATGATCAATTGTCTAAGGTAGATCGATCCAAAGATTGATAAGTTAAAGTTGGTACACTATGCTTTCTACATTGTTACAATTTCACTATGTCACTGTGACTAATGCCCTTTTGTGTGGTTGGTAGCCTCTCACCTCAAGTGGGATCCCAAGCAAGTAGTTGAGATCAATGCCATTCCTAAATTCTAGTCGTAGGTGATTGAAGTATCTCATCAAATATACAATGAAGTAAGTAAATGTGCATTGTACTCAACACGCTCTCTATAGGAGTGTAGGTGTGTGAATGAAGACCTCTGGAAATAGGTGCAAAAACTAGAGAAGGATAAGGTGAACCTAACCACTAAGGTGGGGGATCTTCAATCTAGGAATGAATTCTTGTTGGCCTAGGACACTCACAATGGTAGTTGGCGTATGACCATTATTGACTATGCAAGATATTGGATAGCCTTGCAATGTAACAATGAAGCCACATGCGAAATAATTGAACAGTGCATGAAAATGGACCTTCTAGCCCAGAAGAACCAAGACTGGAAGGATTCTAGCGTGAAGGTTTACAGCTAGGGGAAAACATAGAAAAACCACAAACATATGTATAAAATGAAATGTTCCACCTACTGTAAGCAAGATCGGGATGCTTCAGTTAAGTTGCATACCCATGATCTATTCCTTGATATTATTGATGCTTCTGGGGCTTATGACAGGTTCATGCAATAGGTGATAGTCAATGAATCTCCCGAAAGGGAGATGACTCTACCCACGAGTGATACCACCACTACCACCTTTTCTCTTGGACCACCTAGATGGATAGATATAGAAAAGGAGAAGGTTGTAACAAGCATTGATTTAGGAGATAGAAATTAGGCCAACATCACCGATGAGATATTTCAACGTCTTGTGGCCAAAATGGATCAATTACCCCCTGAAATGGATGCAGGGCCATCTTAGGTTAGTTACCTTTTGTCGTGTCATAGTCTATTTTATAACAACCTTTGTTGTAGATTTAATTGATTTTTTTATTTATTTAATTTTTCCATAGGATCCAAATGAAGATGCGAGACCCAATGAAGTAGGGAATGGTGATGCGGGCAAAGACTCATAGTGTAGCGACGGGGAATTTTATTCTTGTTTATGAATATACAAAAATTTTTGTAAACATTATTGGTTGATATTGAATGAAGAATATAATGTGAAGAGGTTTATTTCATTTTGGCTAGTGTGTTGTATTTATTTTTTTATTCTTTTTTTTAAGCTCCTTGGAAGCTCCACATTTTAGTTTTAGGCCATTTCAAGCCATCACTAGTTTTAGGCCATTTCAGGCCATTTCTAGTTGTAGGCCATTTTAGGCCATCGCTAGTTTTAGGCCATTTCGGGCCATCGTATGATGAAATAAAAATATTGCTAGTTTTAGGCCTTAGTGGGTCGTAGTAGTAGTTTAAGGCCATTTTGGGCCATCATAGGATGATAAAAATAAAAAATTTCTGCCAGTTTTAGGCCTTACCAGGCTGTGGTGTGATGTAAACAATGGACATAATGTGGACAATGTAAACAATGAGGAAACGCTAACATAAACAATGAATACAAAGTAAAGCAGTGTGACTAGTGGACACATCGTTAATGAACACAGTAAATAGGGTGAAAGCAGTGATGTAGTTATGCTAATGCAAGCAGTGATCATTCTCACAGCTACATCCTAACGCATCGTGGGCTCGGTGATGCATATGGTTGAGGGGCCTTATTATGATATTCATTTATGTCATCATCTACTACTTCAAAGGGTAGCTCAGCCCATGTTGCTACTTCGTTTGAACTCATTTCAACTTATTCAAGAGCTTTAGTTCGAATGGGGGTTTGGTCTTCAGAGATTTCAATCTTTGATCCTTCCTCCATTCCTACATTTTTTATGGCTCAAGGGGCCAGTTGATCGCCATGAATTACCACTTTCCTTCCCACATAGGGCAATTGAATCTCCAGGTATATCGGAGATGAAACAACCCTCAATTGGGCTAGCCACGATCTCCCTAGGGTTAGGTTCAACCCAGGCATTTCCTCTACGACTATGAATACTGCACTTGTGGGGAACTGGTACACTACTACAAAGTTGATGTGCACAGTTCATTTTACTTGCACACATGCCCCGTTAAATAATTTTGGGCAATATGTCATCATGGGCTTGATTTGATCAACCAAGCCCAATTTGTCCACTATGGAAAAGGGGATGACATTAGAAGAAGCCCCATCATCAACATGTACCCTTCAGATCTTACACTGACTGACCTAAATCATGATGAACATGGGTGTTGTTATCACTTGACCCTTTTCAGGATCATCCTTAATGGACTCATCGTGGAATGTTAGCTGAGATGGCCAAGAGTCCTTGGCTGTAGAGGGAAGCATAACAGCATGAATCACTTTGTCCACTTCCAACATGTTTTCGTTGACTAGTATTAACATGAACATGCGAACCATGGCCTTACAATGCATAGTAGAATTCATCACTACGTCATACAGGCTCAAGGTTGTGCTTTTCTATTTCAGAGCCTGTTTAACCTAGGTGAGGGTGTTGAATAGATCCTGCCCACCATCTTTCCTATTACCCTTCTCCTCCTCCATTCATCCTAGGAGATGAATCTCCTGAGGAGGGGGAGCTTCAAGTTGAGGGTTTTGCTTTCTTGGACAGGGCAGTGGTGATTGCTTCTGTATGTCATTATTAGTTGTTGATGATGAGGGGACTGCAGGTCCCAAGGACAAGGGGATAGGCTTGGGAGGACCTAGGGTGGTGTGTTCCTTGGCCATCCTATCCACCAAACACTCTTCCCATTTTTTGAACGAGGGTGTTGTGAGGCTATTTTAGTTGGTTGGTTTTGTATGGGAGGGGTAGTTGAATGTTTTGGCATCCTAATGAAAAATGGTTCTTGTGGTATTGGTGAAGGTAGTGGTGTGGGTTTGAGCATGAAAGGTGCAGGGGCAAATGTCTAAGGGGGAACTTTAACGATGAATGGTTGTTGTGGTGTTTTTTTTGCTATTTTTGGTGTCGCCACACCACATTGAGGCACAAGCACCACGAAAGGTTGCTGTGGTGGTTCTGGGTTACTGTTAATGGAAATCATGTTGATGATATACCCCACATTCTTAGCATTGAGGGGTTTCTAGTAAATGTGCATGGATTGGTTTTTAGGGAAGATAGGACTACTTTCATATAGGAAAAGGTTTCCTTGATTGATCATGTGTTGAATGTCATCTTTCAATGCCAAGTAGTAGTCCATGTCATGATCACATAGTTGATGGTAATCACAAAACCATTCCAATATGAAATTCTTAGGAACTTGCGGCTCATTGGGCATGGTCAAGAAGGGGTCCTTAAGAAGTTTGCAGTATTTCTTATGACACTTAATCACCTCCTCTGACATCCACTTGTGCTAAATATACCTAGGCCCCAATAGTTTCTTTGGGAGTTTTGAAGGCTTAACGGGTAAAGGAGTGTACTTGAAGTGGTCCTTGTGCTCGAAGTTGGGTTTAGGCTAGGTTGATGCCTCTGGTGTTGATGTTGAAGGCTGACCAATGTTGCTTGAGCCAGATGTTGTTGCTATGGTTGCCTTTTTATTGTTGTTGTTGTTGGGTTTGGCCTTGTTTGCCATATCGACCATCATGGCTATTGCGTCCTTACCCTTATCCTTGTCCTTCTTGATATATGTGTTTTTGTATGCAACATAGGCTGGGTCCTTACTAGCTTTGGCTGCATCTTGAATACTCTTCATCTAAGCGAAATCTTAACTGAGGGAGTGTAGGGCAAGGTAGTACAATTTTGACTTAATGAAGTCATTTATTGACCCCTTGAAGATAGCCAAAAAATGAGCCTCCATGATAGGCTCGTGGATCTCATTCAAGGTGGTACTCCACTGCTATATGAACCTTTGCACAGCTTCCAGTGGGTCTTGCTTGATGCTCATCAACTTATCCAACGTGACCTTCGGTTTCAAGTTATACTTGAAATGGATCATGAACTGACTCAGTAGCTCTTCCAGAGTTGATATGGAGGTGTGTGGGAGGGCACGGTACCAGTTTAGAGCTTTGCCCATCAAAGACATTGCAAAGACATGGATGATGGTGCGTGGCCACTATTACAATAATAGAGATTCAGATCTAAACGTAACTAAATATGTGTTGGGATTTCCCTCCCCATTGTATTTTTTGAATTAGGGGAGTGGCATCCTAGGGGATAACATGAGCATGGGGATGAGTGGGTTAATGGGGTTTTCATGGTAGAAATCCATGACCTACACCGTGTCAAAACCGATGACTTTGAGACGTTTAATCTATTTAGTGATAGTTTAGATAAGTTGGAATGCTTAGTCTAGACCCAGTAACATTGTAGATGACTACTAGGTTGCATGAGCAGCTGTCACATGTGCCAATGGGGATTTTGGTAGAAGGGTAGCAGCCTAGCCCATGGGGGGCATTGCTGGTGCTGCTCTTGCAAATGGTGCTACTTGGGCCATCCACCATTCGGTGGGTGATGTTGTTGGTGGGGTGGACGCTGGTAGAGCTGTGGGCTTGGTAATTTGCATGACTAATGGGGTAGACCATAGCCCCACGCTTGGTTGTACCACTTGCGGGACTCGGTATGCTTGGGAATGAATGTGATGTGACATTTGGAAGGATTGTGCAACAGGGAGAGAAGTGGTTGGAGTCCACCATGTGGTTGGGGTTGGGCCTACCATTGATGGTGGAATAGGTGTTGATGATGGAATGGGAGTGGGAACTCCATGCAACTTTGATGTAGGCACAGTGTGCACATATGGAAATGTAGCTATGACTAGTTCTTAGTATGATGACAGGAAAAAGTGAGGAGGGAGAGTGCTTGGGAGTGAAATTGAAGGGGTAGTGATTCGGTACACTAAGGGTATGGGATGGCTACCCATGGCTAACAAAAGTATAGGTTGTGGCAGAGTCATGGTAATCACAAAGGGGGAAAGAGCAAAGAGCGAGCTTGACCAGAAGACCGCGGTGGGAGGGATAACCATAGGGTAGGTGTAGCCATCATCCTCAGAATGGAAGTCTAGGTCTTCTTGTCTATCCTGGAACACCTCGTCATAATGGGACGTCATATTTCGCTTCCTAGACTTACTAACTTATATCATCTAGTCTAAGATCCACTAATATGTATCCATCAGATGGATGGTAACGTCAGGGGTAGGGATAAATTGCCTTCCATTCCAATGAAGGAACTCAAAGTTACATCTATCTTTGAGTTCTTGGCGATCCAAGGGTAGATTCATTTAGATCTTTGCATAGACGAAGTCATAGTGCTCTCCTTCTTATGCCAAGCACTTAGGTGACAGGTGTTAGAGCCTAAGAGACTAACGTGTTGCCACCACTAGGCTAGGTCGTCACTCAGCACCTATGGTGTTTTCAACCAAGAAAGGAATCTCAAGGTTCAAGGCGGGAATGGCAGTGGTTGCTGGAATCATTTTATATGATTAAAAGAAAATCACGAATGAGAAACATAGAAATAAATAAGCGATCATAGGCTTTTTCTCCTACCAGGTTCCAAAGGAACCATCGTTGCGACCAGTCTGCATCACATGATGTGTAGACAACCACAAAGGTGACATGTCTATACTAGTCGATGATAGGGTACAGACAACATGCAGGACTACCCTTAAGACGTAGAAAGGAAACCAAAAGGCCCTACTTCTAGTGCCAAAAAATGTAGCAACCAAAAATGTCGATGGTTGGAACACCGAGAAGTTTTTGGATGTACAGTTTAACCCTGGATTAGTGTGAGGGCCATGCTAGAGAGAAATAGAAACAAGGTACCCTAAATGGTCTGGTCGATCAGATAGGAACTTAATAGGTGTAAATTAACCTTTCATAAACATTTGTTTTAGGAGTGAACTAAAGTAATGATCAACAAATGCAAGACAACAAAGTAGTGCAAAACATAATGATAGTAAACAAAGAATAAAAGAGACTTGGGTGAGAAAATGCATCATTCCAAGATGGCAGATCTGATCTTTATTTTGTTGCAAAGCATACAACTAAATATGCATCAATAGAATGGCACAACTTACAACAGAGTGGTATGGTCACAAATCCCTAAACAATAGCCAATAGCTCGCTACTCGAGATTCTTGTGGTTGCCAATCTACTTGCCAAAGTGCCAAAATGCTAGACCTACAAAAGGATGTCTAGAGTCAACCAGAATTCTCAAAGCTATCCAAAATGCTAAAAATGCCAACTATGCTATCCAAAAGCTAACCCAAAAGCAAACCGTGCAAAAGGCTAACCCTTTGAGCATTGTTTTCCAGGGTATTTATAGGGCCATGAGCAAGAGAAAAATGTGGTCTGGATGCCATGTGTCCTAGGTCCCACAAGGTGCAAGTGTGGTTGTGAGCAGGGTCAAGCATAGGGACAATTTTTGGATTTGACTAGGGGTATGCAAAATTAAAAAATCTTGTTGATTTTGTCTACCAAAGAGGTGCCAGGGTGAGAATGATCATTACCGACAAGTTTTAGAGCTAACTGAAAATGTCTTGATGCCTCCATGTAAGTGTTACATTACTTACGTTGTCCATCATGTTGACGTAGTGTAAGTAATTGCATGCTACATTGTGCTACACTACGTAACATAGCATAGCATAGCCACCAGTATTGAAAGGAGTCTTGCTTAGAAGCTGAGAGCATATATCTGAGGCTTGGTCAGACAAGCAACTACAACTTCATCTTCCATGCTAGAAAGCCTTTAGACCTACTGAGTTCATCCTTAGGGCATTCTATTATTTTTCATCCTCGCTATGTTGTGCTACGCTATGCAGTGTAGCACAACATAGCAGCCAATGTAACATGCATCCTTGTTTAATCTGAAACATTTTATTAGGAAACTCTGCTTGAGGTATGAGGGCTAAGGTGGATAGGTAGTTTTGAAGGCCAAAGCATTGTCAAGTGTGATTCTCTTACTGGAGTCACTTAACAAAGGGGCCTCTATGTGTTTTGCCCTTACAACACTATGCTACACTGCATAGCGTAGCATAGCATAGCACCCAGTGTTGGTCGAATCCTGACTCGTTTTTGCAAACATTTTTGTCATAGGATGTTGTCATGTCTTGGTGTGTTAGTAGAGCAAGCTTGTTTAATGATTGAAGTAGGGGCAAGTGCTTTTACTTTGTCAGAGCTACCCAAGTAGGAGTGTTGTCGAAGTACATCTCTACTATGTTGTGCTACACTACGTAGTGTAGCATAGCCTAGCACTCAGATTGAGATAATACTTGATAAAATTCATCACATTCTATTGTGCCATATTGCTGATGCTTCAACGATGAAATAGGGTAAATGCTCTGGAAGACTGGCTTGTTATCAATTTGCATCTTGGACATCTGATTGGTCTCTTCAAGGCTTTCTATGTTGTGCAACGTAGAATAGCATAGTAGATTTCTTTGTTAGAAAACTTGCTGAACTATTTAGCTCATCCTAAACACTTTCAGCAACTCCTAGCATGGTCTCTGGATAGACTGCCAACTATGTCAATTGTCCAATTGGGCAAGCTAGAGAGTCCAATAGGCTTGCAGCCCTAGAGATAGAAAACTTGTTGAACTATATAGTCTACACTTAGTGCCTATACTATCTTGATGGCCCATCGTGATGCTGCACTTGTGGAAGTCCTTACCCAAATTTCAAGATTCTGCTGAGGCACCAGGGTCCTAAAATGTTATGGTGTTTCATTCCTTAATCCATATGAATGAAATATCTTTCTTTGTAAGTTGAACTAGTGATTTTTTGATCTTAGAGAGATTCTCTATAAAATACTAATAGTAGCTAGTGTGTCTAAGAAATGATTGTACATCATTAACAATTTCTATCTGGTGAGTTACTACATGAATGACACTTATCTTTTCAAGGTCCATCTCAATCCCTATCTAAGAAATTCTATGCCCTAATATAATGCCCTCTTGGACCATTAAATAGCACTTTTTTCAATTGAGCTAAAGATTTTTCTCTACACATCTTTTAAGCTCTTTCTCAAGGTGGTTTAAGGGTTGCTCAAATGTGGCACCAAATGTAGAGAATTTATCCATGAATACTTTCACCTTGCAACCAATTTTTTACTAAAAAATGCTCCAGACCAAGCATCGAAATGTTGCAGAAGAATTGCATAGATCAAATGGCATAAAATATGCAAAAATCCTTTAAGGACTTATGAATGTTATTTTGGCCTAATCCTCTAGCATGATCTAGATTTTCTTATAGCTACTATAACCATCTAGAAAGCTATAATAGTAATTCCTAGATATAGCATCCAATACTTGATTCACAAATGGCAATGAAAAGTGATCTTTGAATATTACCATATTCAACAGCTAGAAGTTGATGTAGATCCACCACTTACCACCTTTCTTTGGCACAATCATGAGTAGGCTAATCCATTCACAATTCACAATGGGATACATAAATCCTACCTTGAGGATTTTCTCAATTTCCTCTTTGACAATCTACTTTAATTTTGGGTTCAATTGTCGCTACGGCTACCTCTTTGGCTTCATGGGCAAATTAGTGTAATTATGATGTTGGCATATCCTAGGATCAATCCCTATGAGTTTAGGATATGATCAAGCAAATGTTGTTAGCCATTTATTAACTATCCTTAACAACATTTGTTTCTATTTAGGAGCAAGATTGACATTGATGATTACCGACTTATCATTTTTCAAAAATTCATACTTCATGTAAATAGGTAGAGTTTTTAACTTAAGGGCTCTTGTTTAAAATTTTATGGATTTCCAACTCTTTCCAATTGATATCATAATTTTCATTATCATAGAGTTTCTGATGAAATTGCTCTAGTTCATCCATGCCTTCAACATAGACACATGTTAGGCTCTTAGTAGGTTTGATGCAAAGTGTGCTACTTCCAAGATCAATTGTTAGCCACTGGGTGTCCTCTTATTTTGTGCCTACTATGTATAAGCACCATTGAATATCTACCTCATTTTCACACTACCTACATCATCATGTTTCTAATAGAGTAAAAAAGCAATGTATGTGTTAGATATGGCATGGTATATGTAAAACAATTCGCCCTCTTGTAGAGGATAGACTATCAATAGTTGTGCCAACTCTTGCATAAGATTTTTAAAGGCCTCTTGGCATTGAGCCATTCACTCATAGTGAACCCCTTTCTTAATCAAGTGTTGTATAGACTATAATTTATTTGTAAGCATAGCAATAAACCTATGAATAAATTATAATCTATCTTGTAATCCTTGAAGCTCCTCAAGGTTGGTAGACACTACTAATTTAGATATGGCCTTAACCTTATTAACATTGATATGTATCCTTACTTTAGATACTACCAAGCTAAGCATCTTGCTGGTCTTGACACAAAAGATACATTTCTTAAGATTGAGCCTAAGCTCATACTTGAGGCATCATTTAATCACAATGT
Source organism: Gnetum montanum (assembly GCA_015680685.1). Classification (NCBI taxonomy): domain Eukaryota; kingdom Viridiplantae; phylum Streptophyta; class Gnetopsida; order Gnetales; family Gnetaceae; genus Gnetum; species Gnetum montanum. Next base: position 117,420 of record MNCI01002112.1, on the reverse strand, counting down.
CTAGGTCATTAGCATGATCATTGCCCACTTTGGACTTAATGACTATATCATCTACATAATTGTTAAGCAAACCTAGCATGTAGATCATGGCTCATTGATAGGCTGCTCAAATGTTCTTAAGGCCAAAGGACATCATGGTATAGCAAATGGTAGCCCAAGGGGTCATGAAGGTAATGCTAAGTTGGTGCTTTGGGTTAATCCTATTCTATTTATATTCTAAGAATCCATCCATGAAGGATAACAAGGCATGTCCAACCGTAGTATTAATAAGTTGATCAATACTAGGCATAGGGAAGTCATCCTTGATGATCACTTTATTTAGGTCTTAGAAATTAATGTAAGTATGGATACTCCCATTTTTTTAGGAACTACTACTATGTTGGACACCCATTCTATGTAGTCAATAGCCCTAATGAAACTAAATTGGTAGAGCTTTGAGATCTTATCATGAACTGCCAAGGCCAAATCAAGTCTAATGTTGCATAATTTCTACTTAATCAATCTAATACTAGGGTCAAGTATGATGTTGTGTTAGACTAAGCTTGGGTCTAGGCCTGGCATATCTTCATATGACTAGGCAAAGGTCTTAATGTTTCCTTGTAGAACCTTGGTGATGTCTTGAACCTATTGAGGTTTTAATGAGAAACTTAATTTAAGGTTTTTCTCCTCACCACTATGTGTTGTGATAGGAACCTTAACTAGAGAGTCTTCAGTTATGTCATCCACCTCTAAGTTAAGGGTTTTGACTAGGTTTTTAGGCCATTCTATAGGGTTTCTCTATCAAGGCTATGCAGTTGGCAAAACTCTCAAGCTCAAGATCTAGGTAATTAGGGTTGATATACCATTCTACATCACCATGGGATCCACTTAAGCTCAAAGTTAGATTGATCTACTCCTACGTACTCATACTTTGATCCTACATGTTAACTAGAAGCATATTAAGTGGAACTTGGACAAAAATAAATAAACAATGCTAAAATGCTATAAAATTATGCAAATATATGTTATTCTAATCCAAATAGTGTCATCCAATATTATAAATAGAGTAAAAAACAAGTAAACAAAGTGCAACAAGGGCCAAATAAAGGGAAGTATGAGACATATGGCTACAAATGGTCAATAAGGGCCACAATTTCACTAGTTTTAGGCCTTAGTAGACCATGATGTTAGTTTAGTCTTGGTGGACTATGATTCCAATTTAAGGCCTTAGTGGGCCATGGTCACATGATTTCAAATAGTGGTCAAGGATACCAATCAAAGGAGAAACAAAGGCAAATAAGCCTATAATAAGCTAAAAAAGGGAAATATAAGGCTATATAAAGGCTATAAGAAGGTTATCAAGGTCAACAATGGAACATAAGGTAGAAACAAGTAGAAACATCATGTAATAAGGCTAAATAATGCAAAATAAGCTACATATGTTGATACTTGGATAATATACATAAAAAGTGATTAGGTTTAACAACGTTTAGGCCTTAGTGGGCCATGGTTTAAGGCTACAAGGTTGTTAAGTGAGTTTGGGTATCAGTCACTATTGTTTCTTAACTATTTCAAACTAGAGATCAAGAGTTTTAAGGCTTTCATACTAAACCCCCTCTATTTTCATACTAGCTAGCATGGAAGAAGTGATCCTTAATTTAGAAAACAAGGAAAGTAGGTTTTTGGGCATCTAGTCCAAAATCGAGTTTCTGGGACCTTTATAAGGTAGAATAGGGCCATATCTATCAGAATTAGGCACTTTGGAGATCAGTAAAGGTCAAAAAGTAGGTTCTAGAGATTAACCCCCTACTTCCATGTTGGCTAGTGTAGAAGGAAGGGGGTTTAACATGGAAAACCAAAATCAAAGTTTAAAAAGGATCAAATATGGTCAAATAGGTAGATGGAATCCAAATCTAGGAGTTGTTCATCCTCTAGCTTCATTTTGAGGTCATTTGAGTCAGTTTTGTGAGTCAAAACATGCTTAAATGGATTTCCCCTATTCTTCCACACTGATCACAACATCCCTAATGTGGAAGAATGGGGGGAAAATTGTTTAATGATTACAAGATGATTTGAGAGAATGTTGACTAGGTTCCTAGGGCTATAGATTATGATTTTGTAAGTTTCTAGCTAATTTTGGACACGTTTGGAGGTCATTCAGGGGCACCTAAGGTCTTACCCCCCCCCCCCCCCCCCCCCCTTATTTCCATGCCAGGGAAGTTGCTCCAGCATGGAGGAATGAGAGGAATAAGTTTTGGAGGCTAAAACAAGATCAAAGAAACATAATCTTAAGGCTATGAGGTCCTAGGCTTCTCTAGTGTAGATTTTTGGTCTCTGGGAGTGTCATCTTATCATCAAAAATGGGAAATCATCTTTTCCCCCTTATTTCCATGCTACCCAACATGGAAGGGGCCTCTTCTAGCATGGATGGGGCAATAATCTCATATCTAGATCAATTTGAATCACAATTAACTATGCATGTTAGCTTCCAAAGTTACCAAGATTAAGAGCTAGGGTTCTAGGTAAAACTTTGGTAGTTTGAAGTGTTCCTAAGTGTTTTATGGGCTTTCCCACTTTTTTCCATGCTAGGGATTCTCTGATCAAAATGGAAGACTTGGGGAGTATCGTTTTAGCTATTTGGGATTAGTTTCCTAAGGTTTGAAGGCTCTAGTGGGTGATGATAGGGTTCTAGAGTGCATGCAAGGTCATTTGGTGTTATTTTGAGGTGTTTATGATCCTCAAATAAGTCCCTCCCTCAATATGCACATTGGCTACTGTGAAAGAGAGGGCCCTTAGTATGGAAGAATTATAAAACTTACATCGAGACTAATTTTAACTTTAATTGACTATGAATGTGTGCTCCTAGGGTTTCCTGGGTTAAGCAATAGGGTCTACAGTCAAAACTAGTTAATTTGGAGGCTTAATAGTTTGGGCTTCTCCCATTTCTTCCATGCTAGCCAACATGAAAGCAATAAGATACTATATTTTTTATTATTTTTTATCATTTCTAGTCATGCATGCAAGTCTCAAAGATTGCTAGTATTGACTACTACTTCCTAATGTCAACATTTTGTTGTTTTAGGGGTTTTTAGATGGTGTTTTTATGTTTCCCCTATTTTCCACACTAGGGTTCTTATGCTTAGCATGGAAGATTAGGGAAACAAGGTATTTGTCTATCTATGTTCAATTTTTATGAGTTTGAGGGTTTTAGGATGCACAAATAGGATCCTAGGACACGTACAGGGCTTTCTAGCATCTGTTTAAGGTATCCAAGGGATATTTTAAAGTTTTCCTAAAGTTACCCCACTACTTCCATGATGGCTAGCATGAAAGAGGTGGCTCCCAACATGGAATAATTAGGAAACTCTACTTTTGACTAATTCTTAATAGCTTTGATTATGCATGTGTGTCCACAGGGTTGCTGGTGTTAAAATCTAGTAATTTCAGGGCCTATGAAAGATTTTTTAAGCTTTCCTCACTTCATCCATGTTGGGGCTGGGATGATTAGCATGGATGGAATCCTCCTTATCATGGAGAGTGCAAGGAAGGCTAGTTGTTGTTGTTTCAAGTAACTTTTAGAAGTCTAGTAGCTTCCAGAAGGATTGGATTACTTTTGGAAGTCAAATTGCATACAAAATTCAATAGTTTTATCTTTACCCTTTTCATCCACACTATGACTAGGATTCTTAACATGGCTAAGGTTTTTCTTAGTGTGGAAGAATCTTAGGGAGTTGATTTTTAGCATTCTAGTGGCTTCCAGAGAGGCTATTAAGGTTCTAGTGTTACTACTAGTCAGTTTGATGTTGTTTTCTTGCATATGGAATCCCCACTAATCTTATTAGCTTTATCCACCTTGTTTCCATGATAGAAAACATAGAAGAGATCTCCCATGATGTGGAAGAACCATGAGAGTTAAATCTAGGCTAGTTTGATAACCAATCAACCATTCATGTTAGCCTCTAGAGTTACGAGTGTCGATAATCAATGCTTAGTGTCAAGATTTAATATCTTGGAGGATTCTAAGTGCCTCATGTAATTTTCCCCTTCTTCCATACTAGGCATGTTTTCCCTAGTGTTGATGATAGGGGTGTGGTAGTTTTGTGCAATTTTTGACCATTTTTGAGATCTTTGAAAGCTCTAAAGGATTTTGGTGGGGTCTAGGGTTTACCAGGGTAGATTATTTAGCTACTTTTGGTAATAACATAGGTTTTCTTCCTGAAACACCACAAAATTTTGGCTCTTGGCACCTCGAGTAAAAATTTGGCTCTAAGTGTCAAAATAGTGACACTTTGCTCATATTTTTCCAAATGTTGAGTGTAGCCAGCACCAAACTGCTAGACTTGAAAATTTGTTCTAAGTGATAGGACGACAACACTTTTTCTAGCACCCTACTATGCTGCGTAGTGTAGCACAGCGTAGCACACTGCCACGCTATAGTGTGGTGTAATGCTATAGTGCAGTGTAGTGCTACAGTGCAACTCCTTGCTACGCTATGTAGCGTAGCACATTGCCATGCTATAGTGCAGCGTAGTGCTACAATGAAACTCCTTGCTACGCTGTGTAGTGTAGCACAGAGTAGCACACTGCCACGCTACAATGTAGTGTAGCACTGTGGTGTAGCATAGCACTAAAATGCAACTCCTTGCTACGCTGTGTAGTGTAGTGCAGCATAGCACATTGCCATGCTACAGTGCAGCATAGCGCTACAGTGCAACACCTAGAGCTACAATGTAGCATAACGCTACAGTGCAGCATAGCACTACAGTGCAACACCCAAAGCTATAGTGCAACACCCGACACCATAGTGTAACACCCTATTATGCACTACCATGTGGCACCTGATCAGCATTTTGGGCTAACCCTAGCCTTATAAATACCCCTGTGTCCTCTTTTAAAGAAAGGGGGGGAGAAGAAGGGGGTTGGCTTCCATTTTTCACCAAAGTGGTAGTTGGCACTTCGATTTGATTTTTTTGACACTTTGGCATCCTGGCACCTATCTCCATGGGCGAATGAGACCTAGAGCACACCATACCAACAAAGAAGCACACTAGCATCATGTGGTACACTGTAGCCCCATTGCAAACCTGTACAACATCGCACAGTACACCGTGACTACCAACCTAGCAGGCATAGTTCATCATAGTGAGCACCAGACTTCATAACCCAACACCACCGAGGTTGTGACTATGCTCCCATTATGCCTATTGTACACTTTGTATACCTATATGAATTAGCTATGCTCCTTTTTTTTGGGGCGGTGCATCTTCCTATTCAAACTATCTTTTTTTTTATTACAACATTTATTTTTTGGCATTGTCAAGCATTCAATTGTGTCCACTATCCCGTTATGTGCTTTATCATGTTTCTACTACTGTGAACATTATGTTTTGTTTTATTTTACCACAAGGTGTTTTATTCAAAATCATTCTTTGCAAAAGGGCTATTGTACATTGGTTAAGTCCCTGTCTGATCGACCAGACCATTTAGGACACCTTGAATCCATTTTCTCTAGCACGACCCTCACATAGATCCAGGGTTAGGCTATGAGCCCGAAGACCTCTCGGTGTTTCCAGCCATTAACATTTTCTATTGCTACACTTATATACCCCCTAGGTTTTCACACTAGATCCATGCTAGATAGAATGAAGGGAAGATTCAGTAATGTGAAACAAGCCATGGATGATCAACTAACCTATCTAAGGGTCAATTTAGGCTATTGGAGACTATGAGGGAGTACTAGGTTTTGAGAAATGGCTACTAAGTAGTCAATTTAGGTAATTTTGGTTATGCCCCCATTCATCCATGCTAGGGCTAGGATGCTTAGCATAGATGGGGCTCTCCCCAACATGGAACTACCAAATCCCAAGGTTTTGACCACTTTCAACTAGGTTTGGTGAGGTTTTGGGGCTACTAGGGGTGCTTAGAGGGGTTTTAGGTCATGTGGACCCACTTCGGGGGTCAAACTTTCGCTAGATGGATGCCAATGAGTAAGAATGGATGTCACTCCATTATTCCACATTGGGTAGTGTTGCCCTAACATGGAAACCAAAATTGTTTAGTTTTTTTCATGTTTAACCCCTCTTGGGAGCTTAAGGTTAAAAGAGGTAGGTTTTGGCTAGTAAAAATGGTAAAAGGTTATGTTTTAATGGTTTTATAAAATGGGAGGCATGTATACATGCTCAGCATGATGTCTTCAATGTGGATGCATGGGAGTTAAGGTTTGGTTATGGCTTTATGTATTCAAAGGATCAAAACCCAGTGTTTATGCAATTTTCATTTTAAGAGTTAAGGTGTATGGTGGGGTCCACCATCCAAAAAATTTAAAATTTGGAAAGTGAAGTTGTTTCCTACTAATCCTACCATAGTAGAGACTTCCCACCCCCACCCCCATTGCCCCCTCACTTTAGTGCACTTGGAGTTATAGTGCATTGAATTGGCAATTGAGGTTGAGAGGTGGGCATTTTGGTTTTGATGGAGTTTTTATTGTGAAATTTCATAAGTTTCAACCATAATCTTTGTTATGAAAAATAGGGAATTAGAGAAGAGCTCAACGAGAGATTTTTGTACTAGAAAAAACCAACCTTTAGTGTGGAAACATCCAATCTCCCCTGAAGCAAGTGTTAAACCTTTATTACTCTAAGATTCCAACCATTATCATCATTGATCTAGTTATTTGCCCTATGGAGCATGGAAGGAAGAGCCAAAATACAAGAACCCAAAAGATCAATGAGCATGCAAGGGACCTATTAATGTTACCTAGAACCATATCAATCTAGGCTTCATTCATGGCTATGCTGAGGTAGGTAGTTCTAACCATTTTTACTTTCATTTCTGGTTGTTTTTCTTATCTTTTTCTAGCCATGTTTGGGATCATTTTCTTTAGATCTATAACAATGGAGGGGTAAAAGAAATTCTAACAAAATCCCACCTCTTATTTTGGTCATTTCTACATAGATATATGTTTGTTTCATTGCTTTGGCTTTGGTAGATTTGATTTTTAAAATTAGGGTTGTTTTTTTCATGCTTTTTCATAAATTTTGGGATAGGGCCATTTTTCTCATATCTAGGGTTAATGTTTCATCAAAATTCTATTCTAATGCAATCCTACCCCTTTATTTTGAAGGTTTTTCAAATGGGTATCAATTTTTTGGCTATTTTTGCTATTTGTTTCATGGCTATGTTAAGTTAGGTTTTCTAAATTTTTAGCTTTTTGGCGATTTTTGCATAGAAAAATCAAGCAATGCTGTATATTTTTTCCTATGAAAATTGCTACATATTTTTACAATTTGATGTTATGGGTTTGTAACCATATGTTTAAGATTTCCAATGGATATTTTTTCATTTAATTTGGGATAATAACAACAATGTTTTGGTTGTTTTCATGAGGTTGTGTAGTTAGGTTTTTTATGCCACTTTTTAGAATTCCTTTTAGATTCATGATTTTTTTCTAAGTAAATGGTAGGGTTTTTGTGTAATTTTTTGTTATGGTTTGGTGGGTCTTTCCTTTAGCTTTCCAATAGACATGGAACCACTTTGTTTGGATTAGAAATAAATTTTTCATTAAACTTGTGTCAAATAAGGGTTTGTGCCATTTTAAGATTTTCATCCAAATTAATGAATTTTTTTGAATAAACATTAATTTTTAATTTTTGATAAGAAAAGTTAAATACAAATTACTTTAAGCTTTTAGATGATGGTTAAATCACTTTGTTGAAGCTCAAATGAATTTTTTGTAAAGTTCCTCCAAATCCTGCATGAAATGGGGTTAATGGTGGTGGCTAAGACTTTTACTAGTTTTGACTATGGTTGCAATAAATGTGGTTATGTTTTTATTTTCTGTAATGGCTATGGTTGTAAGGCTCATAATTTAGGATTCCTTCTGTAGTGGAATCATTGAAATTAGAGCTTAGATGAATTTTTAGTGAATTTTTTGTTAAGGCTATCTAAATAAGGTTAAATTCTAATTATAGCACTTTACCTCTTTGGAGTTCGATGTGGTTGACATGCCTAGATATTAATCTTCTTAGCTTCCATGTCCTTGGGGATGTTATGAAATTTTTTTCATGCTATAAATTTTGGTTTTGAGGCTATAAGTAATTTTTTCTATTTTTTGTAATGTTTATGTTAATGACTATTTTCTAGATTCTAAATTTTTCTATGTATCACTAAGCTATAATGTTTTGGGTAATGTATGAGGCTATATAAGGTTGTAATTATGTTATGAATTTATTAAGAAAATTTGAATAAACATCTTAGAAAATTTCATCCTTGACTAGGATGTTTCTATAAATTTGTTAACAAATTTTGATTAGTATAATGTTGTTTTGTTTTTCCATGCAAGGTCTTTCTGAAATCCATACTCATCATCATGAAGTTAGTGGGAATCCTATGCTACATTGGCCACCCTAATGCCAATACCCCTCTACCCAATATGACCTTGAATAAGGTCTCACTATAGTTCTAGCTAGGAGCAAGGAAATTCCTTACTTACATCCTTCAAAATGTCAATGTGATGTTGTGGTCATACTTATCCATGGATGTGGATGGGGTCATAGTGGAGACACTAATACCTTTGGCATCTATCCTAATTGCTAGGTTTATTAATAAGAATCCACCTCCTAAGACAATAGGAGAAACTATAAACATGATTATTTCACACTACGTCGGGGAGATCTGAACTATGTTAGAGTATAGTTACTATAATACTGAAAATACTTTTATGGTGTCACATAGAGTCCACAAATTATTCTAGAATCCACCTGGCACTGTGTACCATCTATAAGGGTAAGCATGATTGTTATAGTGTTTCATATGGCTTTTTTTGGCTAAATTACCTTCTGCAACTTCATCGATTTCATGAACTTCTTGTAGGTATAAGGCCAATGATCAAGGCTTGAACACTAATGATCAAACCTTGGAAATGGCTTAGACTACCTTAGATGAATTTACCAAGGGCTCCCAAATAAAAACTATTGTGTATGACTAGTTAAGGAGGGACTTTGATGAATACACCAGTAGATTCAACCTTATCTACAAGAAGTGTGTGGATGAGGATGATACACAACTGGTGGGTGGGCTCTAAGAGCTCCTTGGATCAAACTCTAGTAGGTGGTACCTTTGCTCAAACTAAACTAAAGAAAAAGAAGAAAGGTAAACATAAAGGCTATAGCTTCTAAAGTTTTATGGTTATCAAAATTCTATGTGTTCTATTACTTTAACCAATTATTAAATTTTCTTATGCTAATGATAAATGTTTGGTTGTTGTCTTTCAAGACCCTCCACCTCTATTGATGTCACCTTACCACTTCTAAGACATCATGAGGATACCCTCATCCTAAAGTTTGGTGAGGTGATACCATCACAGGAGTGGAAAAAGAGATAGGTACCTAAGTACATTCAAGAAAACATTGAGTGTGCATGTTTGCTTGATTTTTTTATGATAGTTATCCCTTCTATTCCAACCATTAAGATGCTACACAACATCAACTCCTTCAATGAAGAAGTTGATTGCTTTTTCACCACCATTTGAGACGTTGATTACCATAGCCATCAATGAGGCACATTTTATAACTTGTTTGGTATCCATACTGATGGGGCAAAGATTTCCTCTAAAATAGTGAAGGAATAATGCCATCGTAAGGAAGTTTTGAAGTGGCTTGGTGCTAGCATGGGCCACTCTATAATTTCCATGGATAGCTTCACGAACCTTGATGCAAAGGCTTCATATCCTTTGTTCAATTCCCATATTATCGTAAAAGAAGATAAGCAGCATTGCACAAGGATGAACTATTAATAAGGTCTTGATAGGTGAAATTAGGTTCAAATGGACGTTTAATTTGCCTATTGGGTTCTAGGATGAGATTCAAAAACTTCACAAGGACACATCTACCATAATCCACATGCATGTTTTGTAGGTTCCTTAAAGAGGTCCATAGAGTTTCTACTGGTGTGGAGGAATGGACAATGGGTTGCCCAAGACATAGACCAAATTTCTAAGCCTTGGATAAAGCACATTTATACAATGGTATAGGCCCAAAACCCACTAGAGGGGATGAATGATTTGCTATCCATTACCACCAAGAATTTTAATTCCATATGTTGCAAATCCCCTGATAGCCTAGAGAAGGAGCATCTTATGATCCCAGCTAGTTCCTAAAGGCCAAACAATGATGTAGATAAGCCAAGGGAGAGGCTAGGGCCAAGCTTAAGAGGTCCATAGAGGAAACACCATTAGCATCAAACTAGCCTATCCCAAAGAAGCTTAAGTTTAAGCATAAGTCATCATAGTAGGTGATCACAAGTAAGATTTATTTATGTTTTGGTTAACCTATGTTTAACATTTTTATGGCTATCTTATAGTTTACAATAATAATAAATTTTCTATGTTCTATGGCTATAGGAAAGCATTAGGTCATAGTAGCCCAAGCTGCAACGAAGGCCAAGATAGAGACATGTAGTTTCCATAGTAGAGGAGGAACAAAGGCATGTAGAGAAGGTATTCTTACAATAGCATGAGGCTAAAGGGTTTTCCAACATTAATCAAGATGCCTCATTCAGTGAGGTAGTACTAGGCATATCCTCCATCATCATCCTAGAGGAAGAGAAGGAGGAGCCTAGTATACAAATATCTTTATGCTTCTTGTTATATCTTATTATTTTATGTTTGGTGTTTTTCATAACCATTCAATGATTATTATGCTTATAGAAGTTCTCGAGCCACCAATGCAAGAAATTGTTCCTAAGTTTTATGTAAAATCATGTGTAGAGGTCCTAGATGAGGTGGAATTCATGCACAGGATGGCAAGGACATCATTGACCAGTTGCACTCAAGATAAGTAAGAACTTTGTTTTCTATGCCTTAGTTATTTTTCTATGTGAAAATTTTTATGTTATGGCTATCTTAGATTTAATACTATGTTTATGATTGTAATTTATGATTTTGTAGTGGCTTCTATGGAGTGGGACCCTAGCTAAGACATGGAGATTGACTCCTTGCTAAAGCTTCCCTTTTATGTCTCTAGTGTACCCTTGAAGTTGTATGAGACCACTGTTGATCTAGGAATGTCAAGTGCAAAAACTTCATGGGAGCTAAATAGGTCCAATGAATTCCTATGGGAGCAAGTTGTGTCCTTGAGGAAGAAAAATCAATTGCATGAGGAGATTATTAGAGAGCTCTACGACCACAAGGCCTTTGTGGAGGCCTAAGTGGCTAACTCAAGGAAATTCTAGACCAAAGAGATCACATGGGCTTGCTACTAGCATTCCATCCAAGACAAGGTAGCACTCTCATGTGAGATGGCTAAAAAGTAGATGCAGATGGACCTCATCTCTCAAAATATTGATGATTGGAAAGATCACTAAACTTGGGTCCTAGAGTGGGGTACAAAACAAAAGGATCATAAGTGATAGTATATGGTTGATCATGAGGCCTACCTCAAGTGGCTCAAAGAGAAGTCAATTGAACAATGTAAGAGAGAGTTGTTCATTCAAGGGATCTAGGCAAAGAGTGCCTATTATCTTTTTGAGAGTACTTGCATGGTGGAGAAATCTCCTTCTTCTCAAATTACCATTATTGCTAGTAAGACCTTTATAGCTACTATTACCTTGGAGCCACCTACTTTGACCATAGTAGAGAGGATTGGCATCCTCACTGATGTTTATCTTAGGGATATTAACTAGGTCAATATGATGGAGGACCAAATCCTCCATCTTTTAGAGGATGACCTTCCACATCTACCTTTGGAAGTCATGGAGCTAAAGTCCCCATAGGTTTGATGCATTTTAGGTTTAATTTTGTTTTAGTTTATGATTTTTTGGTTGTTGGTTACTGATTAGCTATGTTTGTGATATTTTAAGCATTACGAGGCATTGGTAGTCCTAGTGGTGAGGATGGGAATGACCCACCACTTTCTCCTCTAGATGCCCCTTAGCATCATCCATTTTCCTCTTGTTGGCTATTTCTTTTTATTTTTATGTTGATGCCTATGGTTAGCCAAGACTATGTTATAGATGACCTTTATTATTTTTTGACATTTTTTCCGCACAATGTGGCCATGGTTATGTACATTATAAACATTTTAAATTTAAATTTTTGGTTTCACTTTTGGCTATAGGTATTGTTCTAGTAAACATTATAAATGTTACAAGTATTGTGAATGCCTATGCTGACAATTTTGGTTGTAAAAATAAATTTCCAAAAGAAGCGATAATAGGATAGAAAAAAACATAATATAAGATACATTTGTTAGTTTTAGGTAATGGTAGGTGCAAGATATTTTTTTTTTTGGTAGACATTGCTAGTTTAAGGCCATGGTAGGTTGTGTTGCTAGTTTAAAGTCTTAGTGGATTGTGGTTGAAGAAAAACTTATATTTTTCAATATTTTAAAGTTTTTATGGATTTTTACTTTTTATCATGCTAAAAAAGGAAATTAAAGAAGGAAATAAGGCTATCATAAATGAAAATGTAAATAAAATAAACTTCTAGGCTATATGCATAAAAAGTAGAATAAAACATAGGGAAAAAAAGGAAATAACTCGTCAACAAAGAGAAAAATTAGGATAAATTATTATGGTACAAATGTCTATAAATGTTATAATGGCACAACATAGAAGGAGTAGGAGTGCATGTTACTTATGCATACTTTCATAAGCTTTGAAAGGTTAGCAAACATATAAGGCCTTTTTTGCATAAATTTGTAGTTACCATCCCCTACACTGATGATGTTGAAGGGGAGTTCATCCCATGAAACATCTCATTGCCCATTTTCATTGATCTTGGGCCACTCCTCTCTCTTGGGTTGGTGGATTTTATAATTGGAAGTTTTTCTCTTGAAGCTCCAATTCAAACTCCCTCTCTATTTTTACATTCCTGATAGTTAAGGGAACTGCACTATCACCATGGATGATGATTTCACCTCCCTCATAAGGAAGATGAATCTCTTGATGGATGGGTGAGGATATGGCTTGTAGCTTATGAATCCTAGGATAAGGGTTAACCTTGGTGTCTCCTTCACTACCAACAAATTGGTGGTTGTGGGGAATTTTTTTCTTACAACAAAGTCCAAGGAGATAGACCCCTTGATAGTAATCCTTGATCCATTGAAGGATTTGAGAGTTGTAGTTATTATAGGTTGTATTTGCTTTGTTAAGCCTAGACATTCAATGATGGTGACTGAGATGACATTTGTTGCAACTCCATCATCAACATGCACTTGATGCACTTTAAACTATCCTACACATATGGTTATGCACAGAGAAATCCTAGTTACTTTTTCATTTTATGGATTGGCCTTAACTTTGTTATTGTGATATACTAGGAGTGTTGACTTTCCCTCCCTTGGTGAGGATGGAACCATCACTGCATGCATGGATTTCTCATTAGTGGGGATATCCTCACTAATGAGGATGGAAGCCAGAATTTTGAATAGCATCACACGATGTGTGGTAGAAGTCATAATTAGGTCATACAAGCTCAAAGTTATATTCTTTTACTTAATAGATTGTCAAACATGATCCATCGCATTGAGGACGTTTTTATCATTGGTCATGGGTTTATCATCCTAGTTGTGCTTTACTTCCTCCATGTGCCCCAACATGTGAACTTCAACCTTAGATTATGGGCTTCTCCTCTTTGTTTTGATTATGGGCTTTAGGATCCTCTTATGGCTTGTTAGTTGAAGTGGGTTGGGTAGGGGAGGTCATGAGTATTAATGAGATGGAAGTGGGCTTAGATGGACCCAATTCCTTCCATGCCTCTATCTGCTTGTCACCCTTGTTGCTAGACTTTCTCTTCTGCTTCTTCCCTTGGTTGGTTAAAGTCTTTTGGTTTTTAATTACTTGTTGTGAGGAAGAGGGATTGGGATTGGCCACCATAGAAGCTTGTTGTATGATCATATTAGTTGGTTTGGCTAAGGTTGGTGGGGTTGTGTTAGGCTAGGCCACCTTAATGATAAAAGGTTCCCTTGGAGGCACCCATGATGATACTCTTACAACAAAAGAGGATCTTAGGCTAGTAAAAACTGAATAGGCTCTTTTATCATGAAGGGGTACCCAAATCACAAATGGTTCCTAAGCTAGTCTTCGATAGTCATTGATGTTGAATGCTAAAATATCATAAGGATTGTTATAAGCATTCAATGGTTTCTTGTTTAATTGCATTGACTAGTTTTATGATCAGACTAGGTTGGAAGCATGTAAGGGTAGCTCTCCCCTATCTATCATCTTCTACAAGTCATCCTCCAATGTAAGGTAGAAGTCTGTGTGATGACCAAGTAGTTGGTGATAGTAGCAAAAGTGGATCATCCTTCATTGCTTGAGTGAGATACTTGGATATTTCACTTAGATGCTCATGCTTCTTTTGAGCAGCTTTGGTCATCTATTTGTATTGCATGCACCTACTCTTCAATAGTTGATCTAGCAACTCGGATGGTTTCAAAGGCAATGTAGTGTATTTTCTTTGGTCATTTCACTTAAAATTTGGCCTAGTTGTAATTGATGCAGTGGCACTAGAGGTTGATGATTGGTTATTGTGGCTATTAGTGGGGATCTTGAGTGGGTTGTTCGTTGGCCCATGATTAGTGGTTTTTTTTCTTTGGCTATAGTTTCTACAACTATATTGTTATGTTTTATCTTCTCTTTGTCCTTTCAAGTGTGTTTGTTTTTGTATGCTATGTAGGTTTGTCCATGATTGGCCTCTACAGTGTCCTCTATGTTATTGGTCTAAGACAATTCTTGGCTAAGGGACCATGGGTCAAGGTAGTAAAGTTTGGACTTGATGAAGTCATTAACCACCCCCTTAAATACAAATAAAATTTGTGTTTTAGCTATAGGATTTGGTATTTCATTTAGTTGTCCATTCCACCATTGGATGAACTTCTATATGGGTTCTAGGGATTTCTACTTGACCTTCATGAGATGGTCAAGTGTGGTATTGGACATCAAATTATACTTGAAGTGGTTAATGAATTGGGCTATCAATTCCTCAAGAGAGGATATGGATCCTCTAGGTAGTGCGTAGTACCAATCAAGTGCTTTCCTAGTCAAGGACATAGGGAAAATCCTCATGATAGTATTAGTCCATGGCTATAATAGCAAGCACATGGATTTGAAGGTTATAAGGGAAGCATTGGGGTTACCTCCTCCATTGTATATATTGAACTAGGGAATAGGGATACCAAGAGGAAGTGTCAAGTAGAACCACAGGACTGATGGGATCATCCTTATAGAAGTTCATAATCTTGAAACCTTGGAAAGTAGAGGCTTTGAGCCTCATTAACTCCTCTGTTAGGTATTAGATCATTTAAAAGGCCTAATCCAAGCACTGTGATAACCTTGTTGGCTATAGGGCTTGTACATATGGTTGTGGAATCTATTGTGAGGCTTTTCGCCTTACTATTTCTTGCAAGATTGAAGGAAGTAATTGCATTATGGTCATGTTTTGTGGGTTAAATAAGGAAAAGGATTTTTGTGTCAATACCTAAGGCACAAATGAGATAAAGGCGGTGTGTAACCCTTGAGTTGCTTGGAATCCAATGGTGAATGCCACATGGGTAGTTAGTGGATTTATGATGGTAAAAATCATTGTTGATAATAACAAAAATTGATGTTGAATGACAAATGGCATCAATGGGTTATAGTTTGTTGGTTGTGGCATTGATTGAGTTTGATGCATGGCTATGATTGACATGGGATCAGTCATAGTAGGGTAGGAGGGAGTGGAAGATGGTGGCATCATAACCATGGAGAAAACATAGGAATTGGGAGAAGGCACTATGACCTTGGGAGATGTTTTTTGGAACAATCCTTCCAAGATGTTTTTGGGCTCAAATGTTTTCCTAAACTCATCCTCCTCTTCCTATTATTCCTCTAAGCTATTCTTGTCATCCTCTTTCTCCATCTCAATCAATTGGACTAGGATACCTACATAGATTTAATTTAGAGGTATTTGGTCATAGGGGGAAGGGATGTACTCTTTGTCATTGCAATGGATGAGTTTGAACTCCCTTTTGGCTTCTACTTCCAAACATGGAATTTGCATAGCAACCTACATTTTGTTACAAATGTAGTTATAGAAATCTTCATTTATGATCACAAAGTCAAGGGGTTTCCTCCTAATCCCAAAATACTACCTACATTCAATGATAGCATGGTCTTTGGGGTCATAGACCCTCATGGCTTATTGGCTAGGACCTTCACGAATGAGGGTGAAAGGCAACTGGGTTGACTATGAGAAAGACTTGGCTACTTCATTAAAAATGGCTTAAAATAGGCTATAAAATAAAAAAAAATAGAAGTAAATCTTAATAAGTGAAATTTAAAAATAGATAAAAATAGAGCACTTTCTATAATTAGTAAGTGGCAGCCAAAGGGGAGGGGGGCGGTGGGTGTTGAGTGGCAAGGGGGGTTTACCCCTTTACCAAAATTAGAAAGCTAGAAAAGTTAGTAACAAGCCTTACCCACACTAGCCCCTTAATTTCCTCTATGCTAGATATGGTAGGGAAAATATTTCAAAGAGGTAGAAGGAGAAGAAGGATGTATTTTATCTATGAAAGATGAACTAAATCAATGCACTAGGAATGATGTATGGGAATTGACACCTAAACCCAACCATAAATCGATCATTGGCATAAAATGGGTTTTTAGAAAAAGAAAAAAAATGAAAATGGTAACATCATTAAGAACAAAGTAAGACTGGTCACCAGAGGCTATAATCAACAAGTAGGAATTAATTTTGATAAGACCTTTACTTCCATTACAAGACATGAATCTATCAGACTTGTTCTAGCCTATGCAAGCAATGAGAACATCAAGCTATATCAAATGGATGTGAAGAGTTCCTTTCTAAATGGAAAAATTAAAGAAGAGGTATATGTTAAACAACCTAAATGATTTATAGAGCCCATTTATCCTGATCATGTTTTCAGACTCAAGAAGGATCTCTATGAGCTCAAAAAGTCCCTAGAGCTTGGTATGAAAGACTTCCGTTACACCTTATATCCAATGGCTTTGAAAGAGGTCTAGTTGATGTTACTTTATGTCTCAAGAATGAAGGTAATGATTTATTTATGGCATAAATTTATGTCAATGATATTATTTTCAAAGCTACTAATGATGTTTTATGGAAGAAATTATTAGATATTATGTAATTAGAATTTGAAATGAGCATGATGGGAGAGCTCAATAATTTTCTTGGATTTCAAATCAATCAAAGAAAAGATGGAACCTTCATTTTTCAAATTGATTACATCAAAGATATTCTACTCAAATTCAACTTGGCAAATGTGAAGACAAAAACTAATCCTATGGTAGCAAATTTTAAGCTCACCAAAGATGATCAAGAAAAGCCTACCGATTTTAAGCTCTATATAGGTATGATAAGTAGACTACTCTATTTAATTGCTAGTAGGCTAGATATATCGTTAAGTGTATTAATGTTTTAAAGATATTAGGAAAATCCCAAAGATTCTCATCCAAATTTTGTTAAACATATTTTTCATTATCTAAAAAGTACTACTAACTATAGACTTTGGTATCCAAAGGACTCCCCACTTGATCTTACTAGGTATTTTGATGCAAATTGGGCAAGTTGTATAGATGATCATAGAAGCACATATGGAAATTACTTTTCTAGGAAAAAGTCTTGTCTCTTGGGTAACAAAAAAAAACATCCATAGCACTCTCTATAGTAGAAGTAGAGTACATTTCATTTGGAAGTTGTTGTGCTCAAATTTTATGAATGAAAGAAAATTTTAAGGATTTAAGAATTAAATTCTAATATACTCTAATTTTTTGTGTCAATAGCAATGTGATCAACATGAGAAATAATCCTATTCAACATTCTTGTGCTAAACATATTGAAATTTTTCATCATTTTATATGAGAACACATCCAACTTAGACATGTAAAGCTAGAATTCATTGGGAAAGAAAATAAACTTGAAGATGCTTTCACTAAGCCTCTTGATGAACAATGATTTACTACTGTCTCTAAAGACATGGGGATAGGACCTTGTCCTATCATGTAAGTATTTTTCCTTATTTCCCAATAAAACAAAGACACTCATAAATATAAAAATTAAAAATTAAAAACACATAAACTTTCTTGCATATATTTTGGGAGATTTTTCTTGTACTTTTTGTTAATGTTCAAAAAGGAGGAGAGATTAAAATGTTTAATTGAAATAATTGATTTTCCTATAGTTTTCATGGAATATACTGACACATTTTCTTACGTTTTTGACATCACCTAAAAGATGAATATTTTTAACCTTCTATTATATGAAAACCTTAGAGAAAATAGAGAATGTATAATGTGTGTGTAGTTGTGACTTTGTAGGACCATGAAAGAGTAATCCAAGAACTTCAAATGGAGATATAAGACTTCAAAACAAGATTTAAATTAGAACAAGATCCACGATGAAATGTTGAAATGAATACTAAGTAGATAAAATAAGAGCATGGATGTTAAGGAAATCTACAATCCAAACAAAGATGTTCCAAGGACTATCAAAAAGCTAGAAGGCCACATAAATGCTCTAGGTCTCAAAGTGTATATAGAGGGTAAACATATTACCATAAAAGTAAACATCTATCTAGTAGAGTAGACATATATAGGTAAATGTCTTAATTTTTTAATAAAGATCACTGCGATGGGGCTATTCATAGATAGATGTCTCATCTTCAAAGTAGAGATCTATACTAACTATTTGATAGTCATTGCATGAATTCCAAGGAGTTTTTGAAAACTCCAAGGCTATAAGACTAAGTGGATTTCTTGGGAATAGTGCATTCAATTGTCATTGTGAAATCAAATTCAACACTACTAGAAGAAATATTATGAATGTCCTTAATTGTATTATCATTTGTATATTTTATTCATTATGAGCTTGATTACAAGAACTCTGTAAATTTAGTTACACTTTCTCCTTGATCTTTTTCTTTCCTTCTTTCTTGTAGCCCTCTAGGGTTGATGTTCTTCTTGTGGGAAGGCATCTTCATTGAAGTTGTTAGGACATTGTAGGATTAAGTGCTTTTGCAGTGGAAAAACACTCCAAAGTAAAGTTCATGTCTCTAAAGGTTGTGGGATCCTTTAAACCACATTTTGAGATTATTGAGAGCTTTCAGGGTTGAGTGTTTTTGTAGTGATGAAACACTCTAGAGTAGAGCTTAAATATTGTAAAGGGTATGATGTCTTTCAAACCACATTTTAGAGCAATAAAGTTTGGAGGAATGCATGGATTATACCCTTCAAGTATGAACATATCCAAGTTGGGGAACCACATAAAAATTATGTCCAATTTTGATGATTGTAGTAATTCTAATTTGGGAACTTATTCAACCCCCCTTCTAAGTTTCTGATCCACAAGATACTCACTCCTAAAGATCAATGAGATCCTTATAAAAGTCTCAAGTTGTCAATTGTACTCATTTTTAGATGGTTTCTCAAGCTATAATTAGATAATAGTAGATAAGAATGATAGATATAAGCCATCATTTATCACAAAATGGGGAACCTTTGCATAAAATAGAATGCCTTTTAACCTATCAAATATAAGAGGTACATTTTGATGAGCCATGGATAGTGCATTCACAAGGCTTATTGGAAAATCAATAGCTATATATTTGGATGATATTACAATTTATTGAAAGCATGCACAAAATCATATTATTCACTTACCACAAATATTAATAGATGTAAGGATTTTAACATTTCTTTAAATCCTCATAAATGTATTTTTGAAGGAAAATCAGAAAATTACTTCGACACATAATTTTTCAAAAAGGAATATCCATAGATCAATCAAGAATACAAGCTATTTAAAGAATGGAACATCCTACAAATAATAAGTCATTAAGATGATTATTTGGAAAGATGAATGTCATGAAAAGATTTATTCAAGGATTCAAAAAAATAACAAAACCACTCTTACAAATGTTGAAGAAGGATGTTAAAGTCCAAAAAACTAAGTAATTGGTAGAAGCCTTAAAATTAATTTAGAAAATATGATACCCATATTAAAATAAGACTTTTGGTTTTTTGTCTTTGCATATACAAAATATTTGGTTGTAATATTAACACAAAGAGATGTAAAGGAAGAAAACTTGATTGAATTTTTGGTTATCAATTAAAAAGAGGTAAGAATAGGTATTTTGAACTTGAGAAGAAAGTATTTTCTATAATAAAAACTCTAACTCATTGCAATTATTATCTAGAAGATATGACTATTCATATTATGACCATAGAGCTAGTTGTGAGACAATTTTTATCTCAGAATGAAATTGGTCTCAAGAGAGCTAATTAGATAATTAAGCTATAGTAATTTAAGTTCAAAATGGAAATTTGTAAAATAGTTAAAAATATTGGATTGTTTAAGATTATGAAAAAAAAAATCCAAACATGAAATATTAGCTCCTCCTAAAATAAAAAAGTAGTATGATGATACACTAAAGTTTCTAACTAAGCAAGAAATTCCAAAAAATTTAAGTAAAGGAAAAAAAATTTATCCATAAGAAAAATAGATACATTCTTAATTAAAGAATCTTATACTAAAATGAATTTAGAGGAATATTATTAGAATCCATATCCAATCAAAGAATTAAAGAAATTCTAAGCCAATTCCATAACCATAAAGGCTTATATTATGAATCTTGAAGAGATACAACGCAACATATCTTGGGACATAGATTTTACTAGCCTTCAATATATAAGGACTTATATTAAAAAATACTTACTATAAAGTTCAAATTCATGGACCAAAAATAAAGAAAACAAGTGCTCCATTAAAGCTAATAGTAATAGATAATCCCTTTTGGAGATGGGGATTCGATTTTATAGGAGTTATTACTCCATCTAAAGTAGGACATAGGTTCATCTTGATGACTACTGATTATTTTACTAAATGGCTAGAAGCTAAATCTTTGAAAAAAATTACATTCAATGATGTAATTAAATTTATAGAGCATTACATTATAAATTAGTTTGAAATTCCAAAATCATTAGTCACTAATAATGGTACAACTTTTCATTCAACTAAATTTATAAGATAGGATTAAAAAAATAAATTTTACTTTATTCCTCTTCAAATTATTACCCTTAAGAAAATGGATTAGCTAAATTTACTAACAAAAATTGAATTTCATATATTAAGCACTCCATGGATAAGAGTTTACAGAACTAGTAGGAATTGCTGCAAGGAGCTTTATAGATAGATAGGATCAAGATTAAGAAATTGATAACTACTTCACCATTTAGCCTATTTTATGGGTTTAATTATTGAATAATGAATAAAATTGTGTCATCAAAAATAGAGTTCATGGAGAATTATAGTCCAGTATCAAATAAGAAATATGGATTAATAGCTTTGCTATTAGAAAGAGAGGCAAACGTTGATGAAGCTTAGGATAAGCTCTTGAAAAATGTTGTAATAATGAAGAGATGATTTGATCATTAAGAAATATGAAATCCATTTAGAGAGGGAGACTTGGTCTTATTATGGAAAATTAATAGGAAGAATGTTCATAATAAATTTTCATTTAAGTGGAATAAATCATTGATAATTAAACATAAGGTAGATAATACTTCAAAATTAGCTACTTTAGATGGACATGTGTTAAGTTATCATTTTAACATCATCCATAAAATTCACACATAAAATTAAAACCTTAAATTAAGGTTTTTATGTGTGGACAAGACTTTTGGCATACATATCTGAGTCATGTAAGATTATACCAAGACTCCTGATATATAAGTCCTTTAGACTAAAGTTAAGATTCAACATATGATTTCACATCCTTCTTGCATGTTATATAAACAATATGTCTTTCCTATTTTCTTTTAATATTTTATTTTCTTCCCAACATCACCATTTGAGAGAAAAAATAAGAGATAGAAAGGATCTTTAAATTTTTTTTCATAATTACTTTTCAAATACAACATGACTTCTTCACATGTTTAGGAAAATATCATAGTGGTAGAACTTTCAATTTTGTATTCCATAAGATTCTTTATTCTCTGATGTAAACTCTTCATCCTATTTTCTAGGAAATATTTTCTACCTAAGAGAGGATGATTCTCAAAAAATTCTTTCATTAAAATCAATAGATACAAGATACATCTTTTTAGGACTTTCATAATTAAATTATATTTTTAACCTCTTTTCTTGACTATACATGAAATCATTTAGCACATGGAATCTAATAAAAAATAAGAGTATTGTATACATTATGCATAAAATATTACTCTTAAGAAAGATGAGGGATTATATTATAATATATAATATTGTTTAGAAATTTTAGAAACATTATACAATACAAAAAGATAAAAGAGGATTCCATCACTTCCTAACTTCATGTTAAGAACCTTCTAATTTGATTACATAACAGGTACAAAATCAAACCTAGCAACCACTTGTCAAAGATTCTTTGGATTTTTTTTGTTTACTTGAATTAAAAAAAAAAGTAAAAAATGAAAAACCATCACAACTGAAACTGATGAGTGGCAAGGTACTCATGCACAATCTCATCAAATTTTGCAAATGGAACTAGTTTCAGTATCTAGATTGTTATAATCTGATTGCAGTTCATTGTCTTTCCACTTGGACTAGTGGTAGTTTTTTCATGTATGGTTTAGTCCAAAGTGAGGCATATGATGTTGTTGAATTCTATGCTACTCCTAATGATGAAAAAGAGATGAATTAATTAAGCTACTAAACAATGGAGAGAAAAATATAAACTAGCCTACATGTGATGGGTATCCACTCTTAATTGTCTATACTACCTCTAGGATTTCCAAGCATTTGTCATTGGGTCTGCAAAATAATACACTATTGGGTTACCAAGTACTCACACTTAAATGCTCATGATTAAGGCGTATTCATTTCACTTAATAATAGGAATAGTAAATAGCAAGAAATGAAAATATTTTACTAAGGAAAATAGTGAATAATTAGTATGTAAAAGCAATAATAATCTAAGTGGATGCTACAATGATGAAAGTAATCTTACTCTTTATTTCTAGTCATGTAACATGTCCAAGTATGCCATACTCAAACAAATGTATTGTACGATTACAAGAATCATACTAAAAGCATGCATTGGGAACATAAGAGGACTAAGAGAAAGACTATCAAAACTGAAAACTAAAACTAAAACTCTACAGTATCTACCATCTCCAAATTGTGGACCCAAGTGCTATATTTATAGACAAACCCAAAGGAGATGACATTGGATATCTAACATCACTTCTAGGCCCTGACATCAGGTACTCAACATCAAGGCTTTAATGTCAGGTATCCAACATCAGGGCTTGACAAATCATGACTCATCATACCCCCACAACTAAATGAAAACTTGTCCTTGAGTTAAACAAAATGATGAACAAGTTCTTTACAAAATATTAAGAAGGTATGGGATTATTGACTAACTTAAAAAGAAACAAAATAATTTACTCTTGCATGTTGCAGTGATGTAATACAAAAAATAGGACACATTATTACAAAAAAAAAAAACTAAAAAAAAATTAGAAAGCTCATGTGGTGCCTCGAGGTAGCTTTTAAAATTTGTAATGATTCAGCAATGCCTACAACTTCTATTCTTCCGTCCTTGGGTTGTGCACCATCTAGGCTACTAAGTTTATGTGTGTTGGTGTTGGTACATCTCAAGGACATGGTAGTTGTGGGAACATCTGATTTACCTTTACATACCAAGTGATGAACTACCATCATTCCTTCTCAAAGGTCATAGCATTGTCTCTAAGTTCATGATAATTTGGTAGTGATTTAGCTAGGTTTGAGGCTACATCCTTTTGTCCTTGATAGTTGGCTTTGACCACCTCCAATTAAAATTTTTCCACCTACAACTTCTACAAATCATCCTTTCGATCTATAAAATCTTTCTAATATAATGCACATGTGGTCACCACTTGCCTTTTCGACTCATTTCTATGTCAACCTCCTATTAACATGGCAAGTTTGTCATATATGAGATTAGTCAACTAATGTATTCTTTCAAAATATTCTATCTACATGTCTTTTATTCTTGACTTTCACTTGATGGACCAAGGCATAGCTATACAAGATGGGATGCCACTTAGGATTTTGAGTTGACAAGGAGTTGATGTGGACTTTGGCCATCTGGATCTCTTTTCAATTTATCTACTTGTACATGCCTACCTATTTGTGGAAGTGTTCCTTTAATTTCTTATGCTTTTGGACCTCATTTTATCATACACTAATTTCAATTACTAACTTTTAATGGATAGCATGGACCTCCTCCATTGAGAGGGTTCTATTTTCCCTAGTCTATCTACTAATATCTTGGTTGGCCCTCACTAGTTGTTCTCTCAATTAGTGGATGCTTTCCTTATGAATGTTCTTTTGCTTCTCAACTATGGTCAACCTTGAGTTTTCTACGGTGAGCTACTTGTTTTCTTCTTGTATGATGGTCAATGAATTTTTGTATACATGGGATTGTGCATCAATAGCAGAGGAACTCCATACCACCTTCTCTTTTTCTTATTTAGTAGATGAGTTTTCCTTCATTATATTGGTTATTTTCTCAATCCTAAATTGTTCCAATTAATTAGAAACAAAAAAATAGGTAGGATCACATTGTGTGACTCTTAGGGTAGCTAAATCTTATTGTAGTCTTTGTACTTCTTCTTTAGCATGCTCTGCCCTAACTTCTACCATGATCAACTTTTCTTTTGTGGTGATGAGGTCTAACTATGTTGCAATGACATTACTAGCAATTTCAAACAATGTGGTCATCACCTACCCCATCTATAGTAGTTGATCACACACTTCCTCATGCATAGCAAGAGCCATTGAAGACCTAACCAACATTTGTGCATCTCTGGTTCTAGTTAGATCTATTGGGGGTAAAATAGGCACATTGAATGATTTGTTGATATGGTCAGTGATTACTTCTATCATGCCTATCGCATCCTCATGTTGTAGTACCACAACTATGGGACCTTCTCCTATTTTGAGCATTACTTGGAAGGATGCAGCATTTCCAGAGATTTGTTGTGATCATTGGGATCCTTCTTCTCTTGATTGTAGTGAGATCTCCCCCCATGTTGGATCAACTAAAATTGTGGACTATACAACATCATCCATCAGTCTAAAGAGGTTAGAATTGTCCCTACTTTCCCAACTAATGACTTCAACGATCTTTGGCAAATGGCTCATTGAGGGCCTATAGTCTTGCAATGATGGTAGTGGTAGAGCTTGTGTTTGTGGGTGCTGGTTAGGCTCATGTTGTATTTCTACTTGTGGTTTTGTCTCCTTCTTTGCTTCTTATTCTTCACCAAGATCTTTTCATGGTGCTACAAGTTTTAGGAGTTTAGAAAATGAGGTGTTCTAAGCCTTTTTGGGAATATCATTTGTATATCCCAAGATTCTAGCATGCTTGCTTAGCCTTTTAATTAGGCAAGGAAATGGAAGTGTTGGTTTCCTTACCTTCTTCTCTTCAAATCCTCATTGGATTTTAGTTAAATAAAATTGGGGAATATTATCTGCAAATTTTCCCATTAGAATAGCACTTCCCTTGGCCACATATGTGGAAATTAAATTATGCCTTTTGGTGGAAAACAAGTGGTAAGTCCCAATCTTGAAATATGTTCTCTCTTCTAGAGTCATTTCATTATACATTTTATCCTCCTTGCCATATGCCTACTTCAGCCATAGCTTTTTAGTCTCAGGGTTAGATCTGGTTGACAAATGGGCTACCTTAGCTCCATCATTTAGTAAATTGAGAGTTGCATCAATAGCTTTGACTCAAAAAAGATGTTTACTCCATAGATGTTGATGGTGGTGCCTTCATCTTTGTTGTGCTATAATTGATGAGTTTCACCAAAGTACCACTAACCACTATCTGATACAATGGGCCACAATGGAAATGCCTTAAGTTGTGTCCAAACCTCTTCTAGAGAAAACTCCATGAATGGACCGAAATTCATTTCCATGATGATCAAGGTCAACGTGGACTTCTCTAGAATGACAGCAAGGTAATCAAAAGGTGACATGAGATGTTGTCCTTGTATGGGAGCTTATGGTTTTACAGCTCCCCCTTGGATTGATTGCCTGGTAGCAAGAGCCTCTTGGTGGATGCTAAAGGATTGGGCTTCTTACTCTACATGTTCTACATGTTCGCCTTGCTAGCCTTCGCTACCTCATGGATGCTTAGTAGCTCTTTGCAAGGGTTCACCCTGTGCACCTCTTTTTGGGACCATCTGTAATCAAGAAAAGATCAAGTTGTTACTAAGGTTGTAGTTGTTATCATTAATTAATTTATACCTTACTCATTACCTTAGTTCATTAATTTCTTAATGCATATGATCATAGAGCTAGAAAAATTTTCAAGAAAAATCCATAAAAAATGTCTATCTCCTCACAACCATTCGCAATTGGTTCCTTTTTCCATATGTATGGCTTATAGTAATGGTTATGATCCCTAATACAATTGATTTTCCATGATAACACTTGAAGTTTTTAACACTCTTACTCTTATAATACCCTTTGGGTGATAGAAAATTCTAGTAGTTTGGTACAAGTTTCACATGAAAGCACCCCCCCCCCCCCCCCCCCCAAAGAAAAAAAAACTAACATGAACACTCTAGGTTTAGGTGGGTTTAAATGGTATGGAAATCAAAGTAGTATAGAGCTAGATATTGCAAGTGGAAGATGAGTGTGCAAAGCTCTAAGTTACGAGAGAAAATTTGAACAACTCCCTTAGTAGAAAATGAGGAAAATGAACTTAGATTACTATGGGAACATATATATAAGGTGTATATGAACCCTAAACCATAAACCAAAATAAAAAATACGCTGCTCTCTTGAAAGGAAAAGCACCAGCACTTGAGGTAGGAGTTCTTATGGACTTGGCCAGGCCTTCTACCGAACCTACCACGATTGTCTTGCATTGGCAAGAAACAAGACAACAACAAGATGTTGGTGAGTTTAGGCTTTGGATGTACCCTACCGTAGTCCATTTCAGCCATTTCTGACATGCTTAATCATGTAATAGGTGCTACTACTGATGTCTTAGGACCTCCTCTGCCTCGGACGAAGTCATGGGCTGAATTTCCTGACAAGTTTACATTTTTTCAGGGGCTTGTTGATGACATGATCAAACACCTTCAGCAGGTGGATCCTCATGTGGGTAAGTAGGAGTGTTGATAGCCCCTATGCTGCTATGCTAAAACTCTTGAATGTATTAATTTATGTCATGTTAACATGATTATTATAATTTCTACAGCCTCTCAGCTCAAGTGGGACCTGGCTCGACCTATGGATATTGGCGCGGTGCCCACACTCTTGTCTAACATGACCGAAGTATCTCATCATATATTTGACGAGGTTTACAAATGCATCTTGCACTCGGTGCACTCTCTATGGGAATGTACATGTACCAATGAGGAATTGTGGAAATGGGCCCATAGGAGCGAACAGAGAGAGGCAGAACTGGTCGCTGAGGTGGAGGACCTTAGGTCAATGATTGATTTCCTCATAAACCGCAACCCTGACCCTGCTGAGTTGCAAAGGGCTATGCCCAACTATCCTGGGTTTTTAACTTTCATTCATCGGAATGTAGAATCCTCCTACGAAATAGTCAAACAGTAGATGCAGATGGATTTGCTGGCCCAGAAGTTCCAAGATATGAAGGACATCAGCATCCATATCTTCGAATGGGGGAACACCCAGAGGGACCACAAATATACCTACAAGCTAGAAAACGAAACCCATCAAAGGTTGTATAGAGATGCTACTATGGAGGCATTCTCGTATGAGGTGTTCGTGAAGGCCATCGGCGCTTATAAGTCTTATGCCAAATTTAAAGAGCAGTTGAAGGTCACGGAATCTCCAAACTTGGGGGTGACCCTTCCTATAGGAGAGACCGCAACCACCTCTCTTTCCTGGGAACCTCTAAAATGCACAACTTTGGAAAGGGAAAAAGTTGTCACTGTGAATGCTGAACCTAATGATAGCCCTTGGATGAATATTTTGATGGAGGAGATTGAGCATCATCTCAGGCTTGGTCTAGACCAGATACCTCTTGTGACTGATGTAGGCTCCCCTTAGGTTAGTCGCTTTGATGCTTTGATACAGCTGTCATTTATCGCATTTTTTGTCCCTACTAACTACTTTATCTTTTGGGACACAGGCTCTTAATGAGGATGTGAAGCCCATGGAGGGAAGGAATGAGGTGTCGATAGGGGGTAATATAGGAGTAGACAATGCGCAAGTGGATGAAGTAGAGATAAATGGTGAAGGCGATGCAAATGGGGATAGCTTATGAGAGCATGAGGGTGGACTCCCTCTCCTTTTTTTGGAAGAATTTATAGACACTACCAATAGGCGAAAAATTTTGACAAAAATGCAAGACTTTAGAAAGGAAACCGATATCGTATTATCATGTGTGTTACGTAAAGTTTTCATGCTCTCGTATGCTAGTTTTAGGCCATTTTGGGCTGTTTATTAGTTTTAGGCCATTTCAGGCCATTTGCGTAGTGAATAATGTAAAGGTGATAATGCTAGTTTTAGGCCAATTCGAGCTGTTTGTTAGTTTTAGGAAATTTCGGGCCATTGGCATATCATGCCGAAAATACGACACGCTGTCAAGCTAAGTAGAAAGAGAATATGCGAGGATGGCGACTGGGTGGGAGGTTGCAAGGCTGCTATGCTACACATAGCTGCCTCTTGACCTTCTGTGGGTTGATTAGGACATAAGGTCAAGGCGTTTCGCTAGGGCCTTTGCTCGTGTTACTATCTTTCGCTTGAAAGGGTGAGGGTCGCTTCATTGGGCTGACCCCTTCATTGTATGATTGGTGCATGCATGAATAGGCACTTCATCTTCAAAGGTTGTAACCTCTAAACCTAGCTCCATGTTTATGTTACTGATTGCTTGCATTACCACCTCGTCGCCATGGATTATCACCTCCCTACCCTCATATGGTAACTGGATTTCCTGATGTATATAGGCAAGGAGACAACCCTGAGTTGTGCTAACCACAATCTTCCCAGGATTAGGTTAAACCTAGGCATTTCTTTGACTACAATGAACATTACGTCTATGGGGAGCTCATTCCCTACTACAAAGTTTACTTGAACTATGCCTTTCACTAGGACACGTGCCCTGTTGAAGCACTGCAGACACGAAGTCACTGTTGGTGTAATCTGGTTGACCAACCCCAGCTTCTCTATAATAGGCAAAGAGATGACATTTGTAGCTGCCCCATCATTGACATGTACCCTTCAGATTCAATACTGGCCGACCCAAATTATGATGAAGAGAGGCACCGTAGTCACTTGACCCCTTTTGGGATCCTCCTTAATGGCTTTGTTGCTGAAAGTTAATGGAGGTACTGTGGACTCCATGGGTATGGAGGGGAGTATGACTGAGTGGATCGCTTTCTCATTTGCCGACATGTTTTCATCGACTAGAATCACCATTAATATGTGGACCAGAGCCTTGCGGTGAGGGGCGGATGTTATGACTAGGTCGTATAGGCTTAACGTGGTATTTTTTTGCCTTGGGGTTTGCCCAACCTAGGTAAGGGTGTTCAAGAAGTCTTGGGCATCCGTCTGTTTGACACCCTCCTCCTCGATTCACCCTAGAAGATGAATCTCCCGAGGGGAGACAATCCCAGACCCAGGTTCAAATTTTTGACGATAGGCAACCATAGGATGTATGCTTGCATTGACCTTCATCTTTGGTGAAGAAGGTGTAAACTTAAAGGGCAAAGGCATAGTTTTGGAGATGCTTTTGATGGTATTCCCCTTCGATGCCTCACCCACCAAGTAGGTTTCTCGCGTTATGGGACAAGGAGGTTGTTTAATGTTGTTGCATGGGATGGGGGCTATCGAAGATGTTTGCCCCCTAATGATGAATGGAGCTAGAGGTGTTAGCAGATGGGGTTGTGTGGCCCCGCCAACAGGTGGTGCAGAGGTAGATGCCCGTGGTGGGACTTTCAAGATGAAGGGTGACGCGGGCTTGGACCAACCATTGGTGGCGTTGGTGCACTACCCTAAGGCATGAGAATCACAAACGGCTGGAAGGGTGGCATGGGATCATTATCAATATCGATGACATTGATTACATAACTAGAATTATTGGCATTGAGGGGATCGGTGTAGACATACATGGATTGGTTTTTAGGACGTACTAGGCTACTTTCATCTAGCACCAACTACCCTAGGTCAATTATTCTTTGGATGTCATTTTGCAACAATAGAAAATAATCCATGGTATGACCACATAGTTGATGATAGTCGCAAAACTTGTCCAGCCTAAAACCTTTAGGAACTAGAGGCTCGTTGGGCAGGGCTAAAGAGGGATTTCTAAGGAGCTCGCAATAGCGTCGATGCCTCATGTTTTCTTCTTCTGACATCCACTTGTGTTGAATGTATCCTACTGCCAACAGTTACTTTAGGAGTTCTAAAGGTTTGACAGGTAGTGGGGTGTATTTTGAATGATCTTTACATTTGAAATTAGGTTTAGTGTATGTAGATGTCTCGGGTGCAGGAACAACGGGTTGTAATGCTTGGCCCGGCTTGGGCCCTGAGTCGGCTTCAGGTGTGGTCGGTTTCTTATTATTCTTGTTTCCGCTATTGCTATGTTTGGGCTTATCCTCAGCTTCCATAGCAACCACCATGGTCATTGGGGCCTTACCCTTGTCCTTCTTTGCAAAACTGTTCTTATAAGTGATGTAAGCCGAGTCTTTGCTTACCTCGACTATGTCTTGTATGCTTTTCATCTGAGCAAAAGCTTGACTAAGTGAGCATGGATCAAGGTAATATAGTTTTGACTTGATAAAGTCATTCACTACACCCTTAAAGATGGCTAACAAATGAGCCTCTATGATAGGTTCATGGATTTCGTTAAGGGTTGCGCTCCAATGTTGAATGAATTTTTGGACTGGTTCTAGTGGGTCTTGGTTCACACTCATCAGCTGATCCATCATGGTTTTTGGCTCCAAGTTATACTTGAAGCGTGTCACAAACTGGGTCAAGAGTTCTTTCAAAGTTGAAATGGATGAACGTGGAAACATGCAATACCAATCTAGGGCTTTCCCAGCTAGGGACATGGCGAAGACGCGAATGATCGTATGTGGCCATTATTGCAGCAACAAAGACTCTGACTGGAAAGTGACGAGATGTCTATTGGGATCTCCTTCTCCATCGTACTTCATGAAGTGTAGGGTGGACATCCCAGGTGGTAATATCAAGGCAGGGATTACAAGGTTGATGGGGTCATCTTGGTAAAAGTCCATGACTTGTACCATGTCGAACCCAACAGCATTGAGGTGTTTTACTTCCTCAGTTAGGGTATGAATAAGATAAAATGCTTGGTATAGCCCCAGGGACATTGTAGATAGCTGAGGGACTGTGGAGGCAACTCCCACATGTGGCATGGTAGCGGTGGCGATTTGACCCATCGGCTGTGCTGTTAGGGCCACCCCTGCTAAAGGTGTTGTTTGTGTTGTCCATCATCTGGTGGGTGGTATCATCAGAGCGGTAATAGTGGGTTGAGTCGCCTGATAGGACACTTGGGTCATCGATGGGATAACCCATGGCCCCGTGCCAGGTTGAGCGGTTTGTGAGGTCAAGTAGACGTTAGGGTGAATGTAATGACACATCTGCGATGGTTGCAGAACAGACAAGGAAGCGAGCAGAGTCCACCATGTGGATGGGCCTGGGCCCATCACAGTGGGTGGAACAGATGCATATGTAGGAATTGGTATAGGAGTTAGGTATAGTTGCAAAGTAGGTACATAATGGACATGCGGTAGGGTAGCTATGATAGGCATGTTGCGTATTGTGGTAGCATGCTGATAAACAACTTGTGGTGGCATAGTCGTTGCCGGTGCAACTAGGCAATAGGGGTGATGAGGTGCTAGGAACGTAACATGGCTACCCACTTTAGTTGCATTTGTAGGCTGCTGAAGCATAGGCATGATGGCAAAGGGGTGGCGACAGGTAGTAGGTTGGCCTTGAAGAACTAGGTAGGCGGGATAGGAATGGGGTTGGTTGGGCCTCCTTCATTAGATTAGGAATCGAGTTCCTCCTGCCCATCTTGAAAGATGTCATCCTAGTTGGCCACTGTGTCTTGTTGCTCCCTAAGCCTTGTCAAATGGATTAGTTGGTCTAGTAGCCTTTGGTTCACTTGTATCAAAGGCAGAGAAATGACCTGGTTAGGAAAGAATTCCTCCCTGTTGCAGTAAGCGAACTCGAAGCTACGTTCTTCTTCAAGTTCATGTAAATCCAAGGGCAAGTTAGCCTACACCTTCAAACAAAGGAAATTGTAATGCTCATGTTGCTGGGATAGGCCCTCAAGTCCTTGATTTTGGATCCTGAGAGACCAGCGTGCTTCTGGTGTTGGATTCAGCCGTTGTTCGGCACCAGTAGTGCCTAGGACCATGAAGGGCACCTCCATGTTGGAAGCACCAACGGTGGTGGTGGTAGAATTCATCATCAAGCAAGTGATTATGTGAAAATGCTAGAAAATGCAAAAGAATAAAAGGAGTTAAAAAATAACAACAGGTGGCTTTACATCTTGCAGAATCCCGGAGGGGTCGTCGAGGTGATCGACCTACACCACACAAGAAACAAACAACCACAAAGGGTGTCACATCTTCACCTGTGCTAGCTAGGGTACAGGACGTATGTGGGACTACTATAGAAGAAGCAAGTTAGATCACCATCAGGAGGCTTATTATCTCATAGGGTCCTAGAGGAACCGTTGAGGTAACCGATCTACACCGCATGAAGTGCAAACAACCACAAAGGGTGTTGAGTCTATGCTAATGTAAGTCGGGGTGTGGAAGGCATACGAGACTACTGTAAGATGAGAAAATTAACTAGTGACTAGGTAATTTTTGTGTCTCGCAGGATCCCAGAGGGATTGTTGAGGCGACCGATCTATACCACACAGAATAAGGTACAGAACGCAGGCAAGACAACTGTAGGATGGGCAAGTTAGCTAGTAATCAGGTAGGCTTTATTTCTTGTAGGGTCTTGGAGGGATCATTAAGGCGACCAGTCTACACCACACAAGGTGGGGTGTAGCACACATGCAAGATGATCATAAAATGAGCTAGTTAACTGATGATTGGATGCCTTGTGTTTCGTAGCGCTTCAGAGGAGCCGTCGGGGTGACCAGTTTGCATCGCA
Organism: Gnetum montanum; assembly: GCA_015680685.1. Classification (NCBI taxonomy): domain Eukaryota; kingdom Viridiplantae; phylum Streptophyta; class Gnetopsida; order Gnetales; family Gnetaceae; genus Gnetum; species Gnetum montanum. The sequence goes on along the minus strand of MNCI01002112.1, from coordinate 84,272 downwards.
TAGAGTGCAAACAACCGCAAGAGGGTGTCGCGTCTACGCTCGTGTGTATCAGGGTGTAGAAGGCTCACAGAACTACCATGACATGCAGCAAAGGCACCAAAATACCCTCCTTCTAGCACCATAAAACTATAGTGACTGAAAACATCAACGGCTGGATGAACGCCGAGGTCGGCAGACACAACAGTTCCAACCTTGTGCCCATGGGAGGACGGTGCTGGGTGTGTGCGAACACAGGGTGCCTTGAATAGTCTGGTCAATTAGATAGGACTTACATCGACGTTAATATAGCCTTTTTCAATATAAATTGTACGAGTTGCGAGATAGTGCTTACAGGTAGATAGAGCGAGAAAAGAAAGGGACTAAAAAAATGCAATAATAATGTGAAATAATGAATAAAATAGAGATACGATGGCAATGCGAAAGTAATGCCGAGCATGAGAAACCTAAGTGTGGTAGTAATACAAGATGATGCTTGAAGGTAAATAAGATAGAAAATAATATAAGAAATCTGGATAGTAAATAAGAGGTAACATAAGATACAGTTAAGAACATGCACCACTTCAGAGCTACAAATCCGTCTGGTCAGGGTGGATACAATCGGTTGCACAGCGTGATAGAGTGCAGAAGTTTCGAGGGTAACCAAGGCGTGTCAAGAAATAGAAATAGCTACGCACTTGGGCACAGGCTTTACATATATACAATGCAGGCGGGATCCTACCAAGGTGGTAGAACGAAGCCCCAGGCTTTATGCTAGTCGAGAGAGGTTCCTTTATAGATTACTGGCTTTTCCTTTTCTTTTCTTTTTTGCGAGATTGCAGGTATCTTTCTCTTTTTTTTAGCCAAGAATATTTTTTAATTTTTTTTCTGGACCTCTTTATGTGCTGTTTGATGCACTATTTATAGGGCTGAATGTAAGCAAAGGTGACTGTTTGAATACTATGTGCCGCAGACTTGCACCACGTCACTAGCGTTACTTGAGCCGTTTGTAACCATTCGACTTACAAGACCATTACGATGTGAGTAATAACTGCGATCCTACTACATCGTGACTATGTCGTCAGCTCCTAGAGGAGTGTGCCAATGGTCTGATTAGGTGGAGTGCATTGATGTCGCATGGCCACATACATGTCGCATTGTGCTTTGTGACATGGGTTGCTTCGCATGGCGTAGCACTTGTCCGCACATCCTGTCGTACGTCACATACTTGCTATGCGATGCTACGTTACGTAGCATAGCATAGCGACTGGCCTTAATCGTGACAGTTTTGCTGATTTTCAACCTATTTTTCCATGATGCAAGTTTTGTGAACTTTGCTAATTTTGCCTTTTGAACTGTATTTTGTCCCTTTTTGTTGGATTGCTACGCCTTGCTACACCATCTAGCTCAGCATAGGGTAGCAGTAGACATGATCTGCCACTTCCTGACGAAAAGAGACATCACCGCAGAACTCAAGATTGGGCAAGGGGAGTGAGTAGTGAAGTTGTTGCTATGCTACGCTATATGTCATCGTGTAGCATAACATCTTGTTCTACCATTGTTTTCTAAAGCTTACTATGCTACATATCGTAGCGTAGCGTAGCAGGCTTTATGATTTAGAAAATTTGCCGAAATGTTTTTCTTGTGCAGCTGGGGTACTACCGTCGATTCTGGACACTACTTCTAAGTAGGCTGCCGGCTGTTCATACTACTATGGTGGGCAAGCGGGTTGGTATGGAACCCGTTCATGCCTAAAGTAGAAAATTTACCAAACTAGCCGTTCTCGACTCAGAATGCTCCTCTCCTAATGAACTACCATGGTGCTATGCAGACTACAAGAGCCTAGTGAAGCCAGGATGACCCTGCATTTTTCTTGTAGGGTGTTTCAGTGCAGATGCTCTGGAATATCTGCCAAAGGAATGCATTCCTAGTTCAACAATTGGATCAGCTACCACATAGCTAAATGTCGTCTGAGCCAAGAAGTTGGTAGGGGGCTGGAGAGTAACAATATTGTGGCTAGACCACAATACTATTGGAACTCTAGTTGTAGGAACTAGCTAAGGAACTACCATCAGGGTGGGCCAGTGTAATGTCATACGACATCTCTGGAGGGTCAACATAATGCCAAGGGTGGCAGCATTGCACATGTTCCAGGGCATGTCCCCATTGCATCATGAGCTGCACTTTGGAGCTACAATGCCCCACCCACACGTCAGCACTGTGCATGTTCATTTGATGTGTACTTGGTGTAGATACATGCTGGGGATGTGACACGAACCCAGTTTAAGGTCTTGGTAAACCGTGTGCTAGTTTAAGGTCCTAGTGGACCGTTGTGCTGGTTTAAGATCCTAACAAATCGTATGTGCCAGTTTATCATCGTAGCAGATAGGGCATGCTAGTTTTACATCATGGCATATGGTGCCCAATGCCAATAGTTTATCATCATCGTGGACACTACTCCATGCCGCTAGTTTATCGTCATTGCGGACGCTGCTTGGTGTGATTGCCAATTTATTGTCGTAGTGGATGGTGGTGGCTGCCGTTGTGCTTCAGATGTAGGAAAACTTAAGGTATGAGTGATTCATGGGGTTGGTGAACTTGTTGCCATCCATGTCCACCAGCTTAAAGGCTCTATTCCCAAAGGATTTAGTGATCAAGTAAGGACCTTCCTAGCTAGCCGATAATTTGCTCACGTGCTCACGGACAGCCTTGAGAACAAGGTCTCCCTTCTGCACTGGTCGTTGATGTAGTTCTTCATGGTTCTTCTATTGCTACTTGCTTTGGTAGTGCTTGATGTGTCTCAGCATCTACGCATGCTCCTCCTCTATTGAATCGAGGTTGATGATCCGCGACTCATTGTTCTAGGCTTCGCTCACGATGTTGGACAAGATCATCTAGAGTGATGGTACCTGCAACTTAAGAGGCAACATAGCTTCAAATCCATAGCTAAGGCTATAAGGGGTTTTACTTGTTGCGGTCCTACACATCATTTGATAAGCCCATAGGACATATAGGATCTACTTGTGCGACCATCTCTTACTATTGTTAAGCATCCGCTTCAGCAAGTTGATGATGGACTTATTTGTAGCCTCTGCCTACCCATTCGCTGATGGATAATACAGGGAGGAGAATAATTGCTTAATGCCTAGATTTTTCTAGAAGGTTCAAGTTTTCGTACTACTGAACTGTGGCCCATTTTCGGTCACAATAGTTATTGGATGTCCAAATCTTATTCTGATGTTTTCTAGGATGAAATGGAAGATTTGCGGAGACGTCGTCTTCCTCAGGGGGATAGCTTCCACCCACTTGGTAAAGTACTCAATGGAGGTGATAATGAAACTATGCCCTGTGGAGGATATAGGCATGATAAGCCCTATGAGGTCTAGTCCCCATTGTTGGAAGGGCCACATGATTTATGTTGGGTATAGGACCATAGGTGCTACGTGTATGAGATATGTGTATCTCTGACATGTGTTGCACATCTTGACTTTTGATAGGCAGTCACACTCCATGTGGGGCCAGTAGTACCCTAGGTGTTGATTTTTGCAGCCATAGCCCTCGGTGCTATGTGTCCAGTGCACAGACCCTCATGCACTTCATTAACTACCTTTTGTGCTTGCTCGCCACCCACACATGCCAACAATAGGGGCGCCGACATAGGGCATCATTTACCATGAGCACATATTGCTGGGCACACTTACAGATTGCATCTCTCTGGGCAGATGTCAATCCACTTAGGGATTTGCCATGTTGTAGATAAGTTTTGATGTTGGCATACCACTCCTGGGTATCCGCAGCACTGACAAAGGCCACATGTTCTACCTGAGTGATAGGCTCTATGCATTCTATAATCGATGTTGGCAAGTTTTCCAAGGAATGTGATGAAATGTTTAATGCAAGGGTAGCTAAGGCATTTGTGGCTACAAATTGCTTAAGCAGGATGTTTGCTAGGTCACAATAGGGTTGCAGGTGCATAGCCTTGCAAGCGTAGACCTCGGTGATTTGATTCACGATTAGTTATGAATCTCCCTGGATCACCAGGTGTTGTATGCATGATGCTCGGGTAGTTAAGAGGCCTCTGAGTAGCCCTTCGTATTCTGCCACGTTGTTGGTGCAAGGGAATGTAAAACAATAATCGAATGGATGCATTTCCCTAGAGTGGAATGTTATGACAACAACGGTGCTACCCCCCTCACATGGTTGAGGCGTCTTCGAAGTGTAAAGTGGCTTTGAAATGTGATGGGATGATGTTGACATTACTAACATATTTGTTCAGGAATTCGGGGTCTATGGTTGCCTGGTCATCAATGGCTGAGGCTGTGAGCTAGGTCTCTATGGTTGAACCTTTGTTGACGATTGACTTACATAGCATAAATTGAACTCCATGGTTATTACCTTCCATCGGGCTATCCTGCTACTTTCCTATAGGTTGTTAGTGATAGCCCGAAGTATATTGCTTTTGCAAATGATGTTGGTTGTATCACGAAATAGGTAATGCCTCCACTTTTTTAGTGTGAACACTAAGGCAAGGTAATTCCTCTCCACTTCGTTGTATTTTTTCCTTGTACGCTATTAATGCATGGCTCAGATAATACACTGGTATCTCAGAACCGTTGTCTCGCTTCTGACATAGCTATGCTGCTATAGATGTGTCGGAGGTGGCAAGGTAGAAAAAGAAGGGTTTATTCCTTTGTGGCGGATGCATAGTCGAGAGGTGTGAGAGTTCCTTCTTTAGGTCATCGAAGGCTTGTTGACACTAGTTTTTTCATTCAAAGTTAACCCCTTTCTTTAGAAGATGTTGCATGGGATGTAACTTGTTGGTCAACCTTGCTATGAACCTTCAAATGAATTGCACTCTACCTTGCAAACCACGTAGCTCCTTAAGGTTCGTGGGAGGCACCAAGTTGAAAATAGCCTTGACTTTGTCAGGGTTCACCCATATTCTAGCCTCTGATACCATGAACCCTAACATGTGTCCAGTTTTTACCTTGAAAATTCACTTCTTAGGATTGAGATGTAAGTTGTGCATTTGGAAACATTTGAGAACTACCCCTAGATCGCATGGGTGATTAGCTACCTCCTTGGACTTAACCGCTATATCATACACATAGTCGTTTAATGTTCCTAGGATGTAGTCACTGAAAATGTAATTCATGGCTCGCTAGTAGGTTGCTCCAACATTCTTGAGCCCGAAGGGCATGATCGTGTAGCTGAAGATCCCCCATGGGATCATGAAGGTTTTTGACAGTTGATTCTATGGGTTAATGCAGATTTGGTTGTATCCGGAGAAACCATCCATGAAGGATAGTAGGGCATGTCCAGACATGGTATGAATGAGCTGATCGATTCTTAGAAGTGGGAAGTTATCCTTGATCATTGCTTTGTTCAAGTCCCAGAAGTCTATACAGATCTGTATTCCTACTGTTTTCCTCGAAACCACAATGACGTTGGACACCCACTTTGAATAGTCAACCACGCAAATGAAAGTTTCTTGGTATAGCTTGGTGATTTCATCCCTCATGGCTAGTGTGATTTCTTGCTTAACTTTGTAAGCCTTCTACTTGACTACCTTCTTGTATGGGTCTAGGATGATGTTGTGCTGAATCAGCTGTAGATCCAAACCCATCATGTCATTGTATGACCATGTGAAGACATCGATGTTGTCTTGCAGAATCTTGGCTACGCTTTTGTGCATTTTTGTGTCTAGGAGGGAGCTGAGTCTTAACGTTTTCACCTCCCCCTTTAACATGGTCATAGGCATCTCGACGAGAGGGTCCTTGGCCTCTAAGTCTAGGGCTTGGGCTAGATGCTTGGGCCAGTCTAGGGATGCTTCTAAGGCTGCTATAGTGTTAGTTATGGTCAATCCCTAGTCGATCATGTTGGGGTTCAACTATCTCGCATGCCTACCCTATGGCCTTGCTAACGTTAAAGGCATGGAAAGGTCGCGATGGATTTCAATCTCTTGCTCGACCTGCCAACATAAAATAAAATCCTGGTTAAGATGCTTCTTTTGATAGAGATTGTGTGTGATGAAAGTTTGCAAAGCAGCGACGAAATGCAACTTGTGAAGTGTGATGATGTAAAGATTGAAAGTTTTCTAGTTTAGGGTCATGGCGGACCACTAAGACACAAGAGCGTAGAACTGCTAAAGGTGTAAAATTGCTGATGCAAAGTGTGAAGCTATGAGATTTTTGATATGAAAATGCCAAGCTACTAGTTTAGTGTCATTTTCAGACTGCCAAATTGTAACATGCAAAATGATAGTATGCGAAATAGGAAACTGTAGGTATGAGGAGTGCCAAACCATCAATGCGAAAATACGAACTGCTGTCATGAAAACATGAAACTACTAGAAATTACAACACTACCAATATGGAAGAAGATGCAAAAATCACCCATGTAAGTATGTGGTGTTGTTAGTTTAATGTCATTGCATACTGGGAATGTAACACGTTGAAAACTGCTAGTTTAGGGTCTTTTCAGACCAGTCGTGCTGCAATTGCCAAGATTACTAGTTTAAGGTCTTTTCAGACTTGTAACGAAAAAAATATATTTTTTTGTTTTTGGGAAAGCAAACAGTTGGCTTGAAGCCTATCAAGGCTTTAATGCTAACAGTGCTACAATGTCGTGGCGAGCATGCTATGTTGTACGGTGGGCTCTACATTAATCGGAGAGAGAGAGTGGCAAGTTTTCCCCCTCTTATCATTATGACCATAAATAAATAGGGGTTAAATCCTAGCAATTTTTCCATTCTCACCGTAAGATCACAAAGCCCACATCGGAGCATAAGGCGATTTTGGAGCACGAAGCAATTGTGTTAACAACTAGCGAGGTGAGTTTTTACAGTGAAGAGTGTGAATCTACAAGCAGGACAATGGCTCCTAAGATTGATCTGGCACTTGCAAAGGTTGAGGAGGTGAAGAAGACCCTAGGGTGTGTGCCACAAGCATGCATTGTGGCATGGAAGAGCACACCGTTGACCCAGTAGGTTACTATGCTTCCTCTGCTTTTTCATTTTGTGCTTTCTATTGTTCTTTGCTCTTATTTTGCTTCCATTCTTAGCTACCTATGTTTTTTGTGGTCATGTCATTTTGTCATTTACATCGAAGATGTCACCGTTTTGGTCATGGAAGATGCATAAACATTACGTTGGGGTTGCATGGAAGGCTGCTGAAACTACCACCGTCGCAGTCGCTATAACCACTGAGGTTGGGGTAGTTGAAGTTGCTTGACCTTTGCATGTCGTAACGTAAAACCCTTAGGAGGGTTAGGCCGTGTGTGATGCAGCTATGTGATACATGTTTTTTTAGGGCATCTCCTCAATTATTTTGTTGCCACGCTAGGCTTTTTGCATGTTCTTGCTACGCTAGGCTTTCACACCCTTACTACGCTATGTGCAGGCAGAGGGCTATGCTATGCTATATGCATGAACTGCTATGTGCTGCTACATTGCACATGTATTGCCCTTAGGTATGATGCTAACATTCGTTGATTATGTTGTGTAGGGCGGGGTTGAGGCCCAGGATGATTGTTTTGGAAATTAGAGGGGTCTTGTGCCATGTGAGCAGACCTACGGCCAACGCTCCTCCTCCCCAGATATGTATGGAAGAGCAAGGGATCTGGTTTAGGAAAGGGGTACAAGGCTTTCTATAATTTCTTCTCGATGACTTCAGTGTGATCATTTGGTCTTCCCTAGAAGAGGAGGAAGAATCCAACATAACAGAAGCCATGTTGCCTGGGGCAAGTCAGGGAATTCTGAGATTTTTTACTGATGAGAAAATCATGAGCAAGTAGGGAGAGGGATCTAGCCAATGCTTAGTAGCGTTAAGGCATTTAGCCTGGATCTGGGACATGTCTGAATATAGCTGCTACCACCATTACAACACATTTTTCCTTGCATGTTACATGGTGGTGTGCTTTCAGAACCCACAGGGGACTGTCTATTGTGCTGGCAGGTGAGTCTTGTAGCCTTGCCCTGCTGCATTGTGCAATGCTAGCCATATTGGCCGAATGCTAATAGTATGTGTTTATTACCAGGTTCTTTATCAATGATGATGGGGTTCATGATCGATCAGTTCTGTTGGCTATAGCATAGCTAGCCCTACGAGAGTTCTCTTCTGCTAAGAACTTGCGGGTGGGTGTGATCGGTCAGTGTGGGGGAGAATACCATACCTACCCAAGCATGTTTCATGTTTCCTACAATCAGTGCAAGGAGAAGGGTTGGCTGGATGAGGAGTGGATAGAACCCTTCAAGCCGATCATGGTTGAAAAAGTTTTGGTTGAACTCTTGCTATTCTCGTTACTGGATAGGCCCAGTGGGTCAAACAGTAAGTGTTGCATGCTTAAGTTTTTTTTTGCAATCCTTGTATTTCTTGCATCGTTATGCTAAGCATGTTTTGTGAAAACTATTGCAGTGGTGAAGAAGCCCTAGGGGGTGGTAGTAGTATCCATGAGACGCAGGGGAAAACATCTACTTCAAATACAGTGAAGTAGAAGTGAGCCAGCGGTGGCTAAACCATGAGGCCTCAAACTCCCTAGTCCAGAACGTCCAAAATGTGGGGCTTATGGATCTGTTCATGGCCCCAATCATGAGTGTTCCTACCACTAAGATGCTTTCCCTAGTCAACTCCTTCTCTAAAATGGTGGGCCACTTCCGCGTGCACATACGGGACATGTAGGTGGTCATTGAAATCAATGACTAGCTGTTTACAGGCCTGTTCAGTGTTCCTACCAATGGTGTCCTCATAGGGTTGAAGGGCAAGAAGGATTTGACCCTTCAGAAGAAGGATATCCATGAGTGGTTGGGGCTTGTTAAGGAGTGAGAAGGGCTCCCCATGGATAAGCTAAGGGATAGACCCATCATGGAGATTTACCCTGTCTTCCGTGCTTAGACATTCCCCCAACTGCTTACCCAAGGGAAGGTCCTGGGGCTTGAGTAGGCCTAGATAATGTAGGAGGTTATGGAAGAAGGGGCCCATTACAACTAGGCTAGTTTCCTATGTTAATTCTTGCAGGTTGAGATTTTGGGACTCCATCAAAAAATGGAGTCCTGCTTCAACATACACTATGCCTTCTACATAGGCTATTTGAAGCACTTCATAGAGTTTCTGGTAGTTCAAGAGGATGGATTCTAGGTCATGCAAAATTGCAACGAGATTTCCAGGCCATGGATTCACCAAATCCTCCAGACCTCACAAGCCCAAGATCCCCTAGAAATAATTGCAGAGTCGTTTTCTATAACGACCAAGGATCTGGTGGCTCAAAAAATTCATGGCTAGGACATCATAGAAGAGACGCCCCTTGCTATAGTCGGTACCGTGACATGAGGGAAACATCTCATAGTCAAGACTATGCCCCAGGAGTTGCAAAGGAAGAGGCCTCCCCTAGCTAGGGAAACCCTTTGCATGGAGGAAGAGGAGGGATGAAGACTATGGCTTAAGCTATAGAGGATGCAATCCCCCATTGGTAAATGATTTTGTGTAATGCTTATTTTGTTATTGTTTACTACGCTATGATGCACTAGGTGGTGTAGCATAGCGTAGCATCTACTTTGACCTAAATTATTTTGGACCGATGCAAACATGCTTCTTTGCTAGCAGAGGAAGAAGAAGAAGAAGAAGAAGAAGGTGATGAAGAAGTGTCAGCCCCTAGGACGAGGGTGATGAATAAAGACACAGAGGTCCTATTCAAGAATAAATGAGCTCTTGTCATTGGGAGCCTCCTCCTACTAACGAAGAGGCATCTCCCTTGAATAAAAAAGGCGTTGGTCTCTTGAAAGGAAAGGCACTAGCGCATGAGGAAGGGGCTCATGTAGACTTAGCAGGGCCTTCCACCAAGGCTACCACCATTGTCTTGCATCAGCAAGAAGAAAGACCGTAGTCGAACGTTGGTGAGTTCGGTGATATGTCTGCCTTATCATAGTCCATTATGGCCATTGCTGATATGCTTACTCATGTGATAGGTGCTACTGTTGATGCTACAGGACCCCCTCCGATTCGCATGGAGTCATGGGCTGAGATCTCTAACAAGTTTACGTTTATGTAGGGACTTTTCGATGACATGATAAAACATCTTCAGTAGGTGGACCCTGATGTGGGTAAGTAGCGATTTTAAGTGTCCTTATGTTGTTATGCTAAAAATTTTGAGTTTATTGATTTTTCTATGCTAACGCAATTGCTACGCTCTTTGTGTCAAGGTAGCCTCTTGGCTCAAATGGGACCCAGCACAACATATGATAGTTGGCATCGTGCGTACACTCTCACCTAACATGACCACGGTTCCTCGTCGCATGTTCAATGAGACTTACAAGTGTGTCTTGCACTGAGCACACTCCCTATGGGAGTATAAGTGCATCAACCAGGACCTGTGAAAACAAGTCCAAAGGGCTAAGCAAAGAGAGGTTGACCTGGTCACTGAGGTGGAGAATCTTAGGTTGAGGATCGAGTTCCTCGTAACCTGTGATCCTAATAATGAGGACTGGGGCATGGCTGTAGAAGACTACGCTAGGTTTTGGACTATCATGCGTTAGAACATTGAATCCACTCCCAAGATAATTGAACAGCAAATGCAGATGGACTTGCTAGTCTAGAAGTGTTAAGACATGAAATATTTTAGTGCCAAGGTTTTTGAATGGGGGCAAACCCAGAGAAACCACAAACACATGTACAAGCTGGAGAATGATACCCATCGAAAACTATACAAAGGCTATGCTGTGGAGGCCTTCACGTATGAACCATTCATGAATGCCATCAATGCTTCTAAGGCCTACACCAAATTCAAAGAGTAGGTAAAGGTTAAGAAATCTCTTGACTTGAAAGTGAACCTTCCCATAGGAGAGACTGCAACCATCTCCTTATCCCCAAGACCTCCAAAATGGACGATCGTGGAAAGGGAGAGAGCCGCTGCTGCAGATGTTGAACCTAGCAATAGGAGTTGGATGGACATCATAACAGATGAGGTTTGGCATCGCCTCAAGCTCAATTTAGACTGGATACCCTTTGAGATCAACGTAGGCCCTTCTCAAGTTAGTCACTTTACTATATTGGTGCTTATGCTCTATTGTAACTTGCATTTGTTGCCCTAGCTGACTACTTCATTCCCATGATGTAGGATCCAAATGAGGGTGCAAGGCTCGTAGAGGAAGGGAATGAAGAACTGGTAGAGGGTGACGTAGGGGAAGGCGATGCAAAAGCTGATGACAAAGAGGTGAGCAGCGAGAAAGATGCAAACAAAGATAACCCATGACCACATGGGAGTTTCTCTTCTCTTTTTTTGAAATTTTGAAATTTTGTACAATTTTTGCAAACATTTTCAATAGACAAAGGATTTGAATAAAAATGAAAAACTTCATAAAAGAAACTGATTTTGCGTTAACTTATGTATCGTGTAAAGTTTTCATGATTTCATATCTTAGTTTTAGGCCATTTCGGGCCTTTGCGTATCATGCCAAAAGAATTGTATGTTAATAAAGAAAAAAACAACAATGCTATTTTTAGGCCATTTCGAGCCATTTCTAGTTTTAGGCCATTTTGGGCCATTGCTAGTTTTATGCCGTTTCTAGCCATTGCTAGTTTTAGGCCATTTCGGGCCATAGCATAGCATGCCAGAAAAATGGCATGTTAGCAAAGCAAAAAGCGATGAATGCGTATGGGCTGGCAATTGGGCAGGAAGAAGTAGGGTTGCGATGCTATGCATTGGTACCTCTTGACCCACTGTGGGTTGATCAGAATATAAGGCCAAGGTGTTTCGTCGGGGTCCTCGTTCACATCATTGTCCCCCTCTTGGAAGGGCAACTCAACCCATGCATTTTTGATTTGGAGGTTGTCTTGCTGGGCTGACTCCTCCATTGGATGGTTAATGTATGCATGACCAAGAGCTTCATTCTTGGAGGTTGTGACCTCTGAGCCCTACTCCATGTCTACGTTACTGATTGCTTGCATTACTACTTCATCACCATGGATCACCACCTCCCTTCCTACATGTGGTAAGTGGATTTCCTGGTGTATAGGCAAGGAGACAACCCTAAGTTGCACTAACCATGATCTTCCCAAGATCAGGTTAAACTTGGGCATTTCCTCAACCACGATGAATGTTATGCCTATGGGGAGCTGGTCCCCTGCTATGAAGTATATATGAACTATGCCCTTCACCAGGACGTGTGCCCTGTTGAAGGACCTCAAAAATGACATCGTTGTGGGTTTGATCTGGTCGACCAATCCCAACTTGTCCACAATAGGGAAGGGGATGACTTTTTTTGCAGCCCCATCATCAATGTGTACCCTTCAAATTCAGTGTTGGCCGACCCAAATTATGATGAAGAGAGACACCATAGTTACCTGACCCACTTTGGGATCTTCCCTAATAGCATTTTCACTAAAAGTGAATTGAGGTGGCATGGGCTCTGCGGGTATAGAGGAAAGCATGATCGAGTGGATTTCTTCCTCTTCCACCGGCATGTTCTCGTCGACCAGAACTACTATCAACATATGGATTAGAGCTTTGCAGTGGGGTACAGATGTCATGATTAGGTCGTACAAGCTCAGTGTAGAATTTTTTTTCTTTAGAGCTTTCCTCCTCTTCGATTTGTCCTAGAAGATGAATCTCTTGAGGGGGGCCAACTTTAGGTCTAGGTTCAGACCCTTTTTGGTAGGGCGGCACAAACTATGTGGTTTTGGCAACGTTCATCTTTGGTGATGAAGGTATAGATGCAAGGGATGGAGATGTAGGCCTAGAAGTAATAGGGGTGGTACGTCCTCTCAATGTCCCATCTATGAAGCGTTCTTCCCATCCTTTAGGACAAGAAGGTTTTTTAGCTATTTTATGCGGGGAGGGGGCTATTGAAGGAGTCGACCCCCTAATGATGAAAGGAGCTTAACAGTGTTAGCGGACTGGACCACATGGCCCCTCAAATAGGTGGTGCTAAGGTGGATGCCCATGGCAGGACTTTCAGGACGAATGGCTATTGCGAGCTTGGACTAGCCACTGGTTGTGCTAGTGCACTACATTGAGGCACATGGACCACAAATTGCTGTTGGGGTGGTCTAGGATCACTGTCAATGTCGATGGCGTTGGTGATGTAAATGACATTGTTGGAATTAAGGGGGTCTGTGTAGACATACATAGATTGGTTTTTAGGGCATACTAGGTTGCTTTCATCCAACATAGGTTTCTTGTGATCGATTAATCTTTGAATGTCATCCTATAATGCCAGAAAGTAATCTGTGTTGTGACCACACTATTGGTGGTAGTCACAAAACCTGTCTATCCTGAAAGCCCTAGGAACTGGAGGCTCATTGGGCAAGTCCAAAGAGGGGTTCCTAAGGAGCTCGCAATAACGTTGATGTCTCACGATTGCTTCGTTCAACATCTACTTATGTCAGATGTATCTCGCTGCTAGTAGTTACTTCAGAAGCTCTGAAGGCTTTAGAGTCAGTAGGGTGTACTTTAACCGGTCTTTGCACTCAAAGTTGGATTTCGTTTGTGCAGATGTCTTGGGTGTAGGTATCGCAGGTTGCGGCATGTGGCCCTGTTTGGGCGTGGGGTTAGCCAATTTCTTGTTATTCTTGCCACCACTATTGCTAGGTTTGGACATGGCCTTGGTCGCCACAGTAGCCATTGTGGTTGTTAGGGCCTTACCCTTGTCCTTCTTTGTGAAGGTGTTTTTGTAAGCAACGTAGGCTGAGTTTTTGCTTACCTCAGTCACGCCCTATATGGTCTTAGTCTAAGTGAAAGCTTGACTAAGAGAGCGAGGAGTGAGGTAGTACAGTTTGGACTTGATGAAGTCGTTTTTGCACCCTTAAAGATGGCCAACAACTGGGCCTCCGCGATGGGGTCGCGGATTTCGTTAAGGGTTGTGCTCCAATGTTAAATAAAATTTTGGACCAGTTCTAGCGGGTCTTGCTTCATGCTCATTAATTGATATAGTGTGGTCTCTAACTTCAAGTTGTACTTGAAGCGTGTCACGAACTGGATCAAGAGTTCTTCCAAAGTTGAAATGGACGAACATGGCAATGTGAGGTATGAATCTAGGGCTTTCCCAGCTAGAGACATGGCGAAGACTCAAATGATCGTGTGCAGCCATTTTTGCAATAGCAAATATTCAGACCTGAAGGTGACAATATGTGCATTAGGATCCTCCTCCCCATCATACTTCATGAAGTGTGGGAGAGACATCCCTAGGGGCAGTGTCAATGCAGGGATTGTAGGGCTGATGGGATCATCTTGGTAGAAGTCCATGACTTGTATCATGTCAGACCTAGCAGCTTTGAGACATTTTATTTCCTCAGTGAGGGTCTGGATAAGCTAAAATGCTTGGCCTAGACGTGATGACATTGTAGATAGTTGGGAAGCTACAGAGGTAGCTCCCACCTATGGCATGGCTGGGGCGATGACATGACCCATCGGTAGTACTGCTAAGATGACCCCCATGAGCGGTGCTATTTGTGTTGTCCACCACCTGGCGGGTGGTGTTGTTAGGGCAGCAACCACAGGTTGGGCTGTCGAATGGACTACCTGTGTCACCGATAGCGTAGACCATAGCCTTGTGTTTGGTTGTACTATCTATGAGGCTTGGTGGACTTGTGAATGGATGTAGTGAGACATCTGTGTCAGTTGCGGGGTAGGCAAAGGAGAAAATGGGGCCCACCATGTGGATGGGTCAAGGCCCACCACAGTCAGTGGAACGAATGTGAATGTAGGAATGGAAGTAGAAGTTGCATGTGATTGTGAAATAGGCACGATAGGAACATGTGGTAGGGTAGCCGTGATTGGTAGATGTTGTGCTATAGGAATGGACTGTTGAACAGCTTGCAAAGGGATAGTGGCTACAAACGACACACGCGACATAGGCAAAAGAGGATGTTGAAACCCCATGGGATGGACATGGCTACCCATAGCTGTTGCAATTGTGGGTTGCAAAAGTGTAGGCATAATCATGAAGGGAGCAGTGACAGACAATGACTTGGCCGAAAAGGACTGGGTAGAAGGGATAGGAACGATGTTGGTTGGACCTCCCTTATCTGATTGGGAATCGAGTTGCTCCTGTCCATCCTAAAAGGCATCGTCTTGGTTGGATGCAGTGTCATGTTACTCCCTAAGCCTAGCCAACTAGATTAATTGGTCTAGAAGCCTTTAGTCTGCTTGTGTTAAAGGAAAGGAAAAGATGGGAATAGGAACAAACTCTTTCCCGTTGCAGTAAGCAAACTTGAAGCTGCTTTTGTCTTCGAGTTCGTGTACATCCAAGGGTAGATTCGCCTACACCTTTGNCAAGTTCATGTACATCCAAGGGTAGATTTGCCTACACCTTTGCATAAAGGAAACTATAATGCTCATGTTGCTAGGCCAATCCCTCAGGTCCTTGATTTTGGATTCTGAGAGATCGATGTGCCTCCAACATCTGGTTCAACAGTTGTTCGGCACCAGTAGTGCCTCGAACCATGATGGGAACTTCAACGTTTAAGGTGTGAGTGACAATGTTTGAAGAAGACATTGTTAACCAAATAGTTATGCCAAAAGTGAAAAACGTTATGCAAAAGAGTGCAAAAGAACAAGGAAAATGGAAAATAGCAAAAAGAAGGCTTTATGTCTTGCCAGATTTCTAAGGAACTATCAAGGTGACTAGTCTGTACCATGCGCGATGGGGTACAGACCGTATGCAAGACTACCATAAGATAGGCAAGCTAACTAGCGATCAAGAAGGCTTTGCATCTTGTAGGGTCCCTGAGGGACCGTCGAAGACTGTACCATGCAAGATGGGGTACAGAACGCATGCAAGACTACCGTAAGATGGGCAAGCTAACTAGCAATCAAGAAGACTTGGAGTCTTGTAGGATCCCTGAGGGACCGTCAAAGCGACCGATTTGTACCATGTTAGATGGGGTACAGAACACATGCAAGACTATCGTAAGATGAGCTAGTTAGCCAAGGATTAGAGGCCTTGTGTTCTATAGGGCTCCCAAGGAATCGTCGAGGTGACCGATCTGCATCGCACAAAGCACAAACAACTGCAGAGGATGTCACATTTATGCTTATGTGTATCAAGATGCAGAAGGCTTACAGAACCACCATGACACATGGAAAAGGCATCAAAAGGCCCTCCTTCTAGTGCCAGAAAACTGTAGCAACCGAAAACATTAGCGGCTGGAAAAAACCAAGGGGTTGGCAAGCACAACAGTTTCAACCCCATACCCACGGGAGGGCTGTGTTGGTGTAAGTAGATACGAGGCACCTTAAATGGTCTGGTCGATCAGATAGGGACTTAATCGGTGTCTATATAGCCTTTTTCAACATATATTTTTGGAATGGGAACAAAAATGCGAAGTAATGCTTGAAAGTAAATAAAGCATAAAAAATAGTGCAAAACGCAACAATAAGCAGGAAACAAAGTAAAATGCAATTAGAAAAATGCACTACTCCAAAGCTACAAGTTTGCTTTGTCAAGGAGGATACAGTCAGTTGCACAGCGTGACAAAGTGCAGAGATCCCAAGACTGACCCGAACGTGTAGAGAAAAATAGGTTGTGCACTTGGGCGCAGACTTGGGTGTTGAAAATGTGGGGATTCTACCAAGGTGGTAGAAGGGGGATAGAACAAAATTCCCACTATAAATGCTAACTGTTTGCAGTGTCAAATAGAAAGCTTATAATGCTTGATGTTATAATGTGCCGGGAGGAGAAATTGAGTGCCAGAGAGAGGAAAATTTGAAGAATCAAGAAAATTTCTAACTTTTTGAATGCTGGTTGTTTAGAAAATTCCTTCCTTTTGAATGCTGCTTGTCAGGGTATTTATAGGATCAAGGAAACGCGAAAGGGATAGTTTGGACACCATGTGCCTTAGGCCCACATTGACTTGCTTATGCTGCATGTGTTATGCATGACCTTTGGACTTGCACGACTATTATAATGTGAGCCTGCTATGTCGTAACTATGAGCCTGCCACATCATAATTGCATCATCAACCTCTGGAAATGTGTGCCAACGGTCTAATTTGATGAAGTTCATTAATGTCGCACAACCACCTGCATTCCTGGTTGTGCTTTGTAGCATAGCATGCTTGACGTAGCATAGCACCTTATCATGCATTCTGCTACATGTGTGTTGTATGCTTGCTACGCTATGCTACGCTATGTAGTTTAGCATAGTGTAGCGACTGATCTTATTCATGAAAACTTTGTCAATTTGCAACATTGCTTCCTATACTACAAGACTTGCAAACTTGCTAATCCTGCCCTATGAGCTACCTTTTGTCTCTTCTACAGGATTTCTATGCCTCGCTGTGCCATGTAGCTCAGTGTAGCATAGCAACAGACATGGTACACCACTTTTTGATGGAAAGGGACATTGTTGAAGGACCTAGAGTTGATCGAGGAAACTGGTTATATAGCTGTTGCCATGCTACGCTATGCTATGTAGTGTAGTGTAGCATGGCACTTCATTCCGCAATCATTTCCTGAAGCTTTTTACACTACATAACAGGGTGTAGCGTAGCGTAGTAGAATCCGTGACTTAGAAAACTTGCTAAACTATTTTGTGCATCCTGAGCGCTGCTATCAACTTTGGGTACCATTTCCAAGTAGGCTTTCAACTAGGAAAACTACTTAGGTGGATAGGCAGGATGATCTGTAGAGCCTTTTTATACCTAAAGTAGAAAATTTTCCAAACTAGCCAGCCTACATTCAGAGCATTCTCCTCCTTAAGAACTGTCGTGGTGTTGCTCGAATTGCAAGACCTGGTGAAGCAAGAATGACTTCAAATTTTTTGGGGTGTTTTAGTCACTCCCCCACTTCATGAAATATAATAGGGAGGGAGATCCAAACACACATTTTGTTACATTTAGCTCTTAGTCCCTTCTCCTACAACAATGTCCGCACATGATCATTCATGTCTTTGCCATGTCTTTGATAAAAAAATGCCTTGATTAGTACCACAACCTTTCACACTCCTCCATATCAATCCCAGAGGAGCTTCTGACCTAGTTTTTGAGATGCCTCAAGTACAGCTTGAGACTATAGGTCATGCTAGATTAGTAGATGAGTGTAAAACAAGATCCACTGGAACTAGTCCAGAAGTTCATCTAATGCTGGAGCACAACCCTTAACAAAATCCCTGAGCCCATTGTAGAGGCCCATTTGTTGGCCATCTTTAAGGATGTAGTGAATAAATTTATTAAGTCTAAGATGTATTATCTCACTCCACGTACTCTTAGTTAGGTTTTCACCTAGACTAAGAGCATAAAAGATGCGGCTGAGGTAAGCAAAGACCCAGCCTATGTGGCATATAAGAACACCTTCACGAAGAAGGACAAGAAAAAGGGTAAGGCTGCAATAGCCACAATGGCCGTTGTGGTTAATGAAGCCAAACCCAACAGTAACAAGAACAACAAAAAATTGACTGCACATACAACTAACCCCATGCCCAAATAGGGCAATGCACCACAACCTCCCACATCCACACCTGAGACATCTGCACCACCTAAATCAAACTTTGACCATAAAGATCACTTAAAGTATACCTTGTTTTCTATTAAGCATTCAAATCTTCTGAAGAAATTACTGGGAGTGGGGTACATCCAACATAAGCGGATGTCAGAGGAGGGAGCCAGGAAGCATCAGCGGTACTGTGAACTCCTTAGGAACCCCTTGTTGGCTTTGCCTAACCAGCCCCCAATTCCTAAGGGTTTCAAGCTAGAGCAGTTCTGTGACTACCACCAATAGTGTGGTCATGACATGGATTACTGCATGGCATTGAAGGATGACATCCAAAGGATGATCGATCAAGGAAAACTGGTGCTATATGAAAGCAATCCAGTATATCCTAAGAATCAATCCCTTCATGTCTACATTGACCCTCTCAACGCCAACAATGCTGGTTACATTATCAACACCATCAACATTGATAGTAATCCTACACTACCCCAGTAGCTGTCGGTAGTCCGTGTGCCTCAACATAGTGCACCAGCACCACCAACAAGTAATCAAAGTTCGTGGCAACTATTTGTCTTGAGAGTCCCTCCCCGGACATCTCCCCTTCCACCACCTATTCCCTAGGAATCTACCCCTCCACCACCCATAAATAGCAAAACCACACTACCTTGCACATTAACACCATTAGCTCCATTCGTTATCTAGGGGCTAACCCATTCAATAGCCCCCACCCTATGTAAGACAACTTCACAACCTTCTTGTACTAAGAAATGAGAAGTGCGCTTCATGGGTGAGATGTCAAGGGAAGGTACCATCCCAGGTACCTCCAAGCCTATTCCCTCACCCCCTGTATCTACACCCTCTTCACCAAAGGATAATGTTGCTACGTGTGCACAGTCTTCACCTTCTCACCCAAAAGGGTCTGAACCCAGACCTGAAACTATCCCTCCTTAGGAAATTCATCTTCTGGGATGGATAGAAGAGGAGAAAGGCAGTAAACCGAAAAGTGGCCAACACCTCTTGAGCACTCTCACCTAGGTTAAGTAAGCTCTAAAATAGAAAAACACTATGCTAAGCCTGTACAACCTAATCATGACATCTACTACACATCATGAGGCTTTGGTCCGCATGTTAACAGTAATTCTTGTTGATGAGAAACATGCCAGCAAAAGAGAAGCTGATCCATTTGGTCATGCTTCCTTCTGCGCCTATAAAATCAAATCCATTCCAACTAACTTTCTATGATGATTCCATTAGGGAAGATCCTAAAAAGGGTCAGGTGACTACAACACCTATTTTCATCACAATTCGGGTCGGCTAACATAAGATTCGAAGGGTACACATTGATGATGGATCTGCCACAAATGTCATCCCTTTCCATGGCATGGGTTGTGGTAAAAGGCACGGTCCATATTGACTTCGTGGCAGGGGGCCAGTTCCTCACAAAAGCAATGTTCATCATAGTTGAAGAGATGCCTAGGTTTAACCTGATCTTGGGAAGGTCATGGTTACCACAACTTAGGACTATCTCTTCACCCATCCATCAGGAGATCCATCTACCCTATGCAGGCAGGGAGGTGGTAATCCATGGCGATGAGGTAGCAGCACAAGCTATCAACAACGTAGATATGGAACAAGGGTCAGAGGTAGTAACCTCTATGAATGAAGCACCTATCTCTGTAGATACTAACTATCCAACAAAAGAGTTGACTAAACATGTCGGTTCAGAAAACTACATGGCCCGAAATGACCTAAAATTACACTACTACGCCATGGCCCGAAATGGACTGAAATGGCCTAAAACTATATATGGCTCGCTAAGGCCTAAAATTGGTAAACTTCCTTCTATTTACATCATATCCAATGGCCCAAAATGGCCTAAAACTAAGAGGGACCCGAAATGGCCTAAAACTAGCAAAGGCCGGAAATGGCCTAAAACTAAAACATCAAAAGCGAAAACATAACATAAAAATGATCACCTAAAAAATGCATAAGCAAGGATAAGACCAATTTTCTTTCAAATTTTACTTCATTAAATTTTTTTCCATTGATAAATGTTCGCAATAGTTTTGCAAAAATTCAAAATTTCAAAAATCTCATGCTGTCATGGGTTATATTCACCCGCATCATCTTCACCCACATCATTTACTCCTGCATCATTCCATTCTGCCTCACCTTCCTCTGCATTTCCCTCTTCTACCTCTTCATTTCTGCCCTCTACAGGCCTTGCATCTTCATCAAGGATCTGCATTATAGAATTGAAGTAGTTAGCTAGAGCAACACATGAAAGCTAGAATAGAGCATAAGCCTTTTCTATAGTAGAAAGTGACTAACCCGAGATGGCCCCATGTCCGCCTCGAAGGGTATGCAATCCAAACCAAGCTTGAGTTAGTGCCAGACCTCCTCCTCCATGATGTTTTCCCAATGTCTATTGCTTGGTTTAGCATCTGTAGTAGCTTTCTCCTTTTTTATGGCCATCCATCTCGGCGGTCCTAGAGAAAAGGAGGCAGTAACAGTCTCACCTATGGGAAGATCCACTTCCCATTCAGAATATTTATTGACCTTTACCTACTCCATGAACTTATTATAGGCATCAGAAGAGCCAATGACATTTATGAATGCTTTATAAGTAAAAACCTTCCCAAAAGCATCCCTGTATAGTTTGCGGTAGGTGGCACGTTCCAATTTCTACATATGTTTATTGTTTTTCTGGGACTACTCCCACTTGTAAACTCTAGTGCTATAGTCTTTTCAATCTTGGTTCTTCTGAGCCAACAAGTCCATCTACATCCCCTATTCTATTATCTCCCAAGTGGCCTCATTGTTTTGCCACACGACTATCCAGTATCTAGCATAATCTATGACAATCATGCGCCAACTTCCATCATTGGTATCATGAGCTAGGAGGAACTCGTTCTTGGATTTGAGGTCTCCCACTTCAGTGCTCAATTCATCCTTCTCTTTCTCAACTTTCTGGGCCCATTTCCATAGATCCTCGTTGGCATGCCTACACTCCCACAAGGAGCGTGCCGAGTGCAAAGCACATTTTCTAGCCTCATCGTATATGTGATGAGGCACCTTGGCCACTTCGGGCAAGAATGTAGGCATGGCATTGACTTTCAATGCCCGTGTCAGGTCCCACTTGAGCGAGAGGTTATGACCACACAAAGAGTGCATTAGTCACACTAGCATAGCAATGTTAGCAATTCAAATCTTCTATCATAGCAAACTCAAAGAGCCTATCATAGCTACTTTACTTACCCACTTCAGGATTGACATGTCTAAGATGGCCAATCATGTCGTCAACGATCCCTTGCATGAATGTGAGCTTGTCAGGGGTCTCAGCCCATGGTTTCATGAAAATCAGAGGGAGTCCTATAGCATTAACAGTGGTATTTTTCATGCAATCAAACGTGTCAGTAATGACCAAGGTGAACTATAATAAGGCTGTGAGTAAAGCAAACGACAGTGTGAGGGCTCCTACCCAGTAAACCCTCGGGGTGATAACGGGAGGATTGCCCATCAACACATCATCAAATATATTATCAAACTCACTACCATCTAATTATAGTTCCCCTCCTTTTTGACTCAAAACTATGGTAGCATCCTTAGCATTTATCTATTCCCCCAATGTTGAATTGCGTTTGTCAAAGGGATCTCTAGTGGAAGTCCCTTCTAGGTTGATGCGAGCTTCTTCCTTATTTGCTGAGGCACCACATCCATAGGAGACTCCTGTTCATCTCCAAAAATGTCCTCCTCATCATTAGGAGGATTTTCCTTAACAATAAGAGCCCCTTCTTTAGTGATAGAAGCTCCTTTCCTCTTGACTCTGAGGCTAGGACCTCCGTGTCTTTATTTTCTACCCTCATCTTAAGGGATAACACCTCTTCATCAACTTCTTCTTCTTCTTCCTCTTTCTCTAGCTGCAAAAAAAAAACACATATTCACATTATAGCTTAAACCACATTAGCTAAAGTAGATGCTACACTATGCTATGCTGCCTAGCATATCACAACATAGCAAGCATTTAATTAAGAGGCAAAAAACAAGCATAGAGAAGAGCATTTATTGATGGAAGGTTATGTCTTGCGTAGCCTGAACCGCAGTGTATGTCCCTCTTCTTCTTCTATGCAGAGGGTCTCCTCAGCTAGTTGAGGCCTCTTTCACCACAACTTGGTGGTCACCATTTCGACAATGAGACATTTCCCCTACGACACACTACCTGTAGTAGTAGGGGGCACCTCTCCCATGCTGTCTTGGCCATGAACATTGTGGGCCACCCAATCCTTAGTCATCATAGAAAATGACTCCCCAATAGCTTCTAGGGAATCTTGGGCTCGGGTGGTCTGGAAGATTTCATAGATCCATGATTTGGAATCCTAGTTGTGATCTCGCATAACCCAAACTCCATTATCATGGACTACCAAAAACTCTATAAAATGTCACAAGCAAGCTATGTAAAAGACATAGTGCACATTGAAAAGTGACTCCTGCTTCTTATGAAGACAACGATTTCAGTTTGTAGGCCCTTCCACAAATGCCTAGCTCAGTTGTAGAGAGCCCCCTCTTCCATGACCTCTTGCATCACCCAAGTTTGCTCAATCCCAATGATCTTCCCTTGGGAAAGTAGCTGGGGAAAAGTGCGAGCACGAAAGATGGGATAAACCTCTTTGGTGGCTAGCACTGGGGTTATCGTAAATGGTATGTAAATGGAATGCAAACAGCAATATGAAATGTAAAAAGAGCGTATTGAATTTTAAATAAAGTGTAAATAGAGCTATATTGTAGACAAAGCATAAACTGAAGTAAATGATGTAAATGGGAGGCAATAATGAAATTGTATTATATTGCTTAAACAAGAATATGCATAGGTCAAAGCGTAGTTGCACACGTGTGGATGGCAAGTCAAACGCCTAGCCCCAGAATGATATGATGCGATGATGTGACAATGAAATGGGATGAACGTGAGAAATACTTGGAAGCCAACAATTAGGTTTGCTGAGCACCCAAAGATTGCAAATTCTATCCTTCTTCAGAGTTGCCAATCTCTCGAATATTTTCCTCTCTGTTTATGTGAATTGATAGGGTATTTATAGGGTTGGGCTGGGTGCTGGATAGTTGCATTCTTTGACCAGGTTCAATGTATCTGTGTTGGATAGTTCTGCATAAGTTGGATGTGTGTTGGAAAGCTACATTCTTGACTAGGTTCAATGTATCTATGTTGGATAGTTGTGCACATGTTGGATGTGTGTTGGTAAGCTACATTCTTGACCAGGTTCAATGTATCTGTGTTGGATAGTTATGCACGAGTTGGATGTGTGCTGGATATTTTTCTTCTTTGACCAAATTAAATGTATCTCACAACGTGTGGGTCATTCAAGCCCATGAAAATATAAATAATTTATATAAGCTCTCAAATGATAAAAATTTACAAAGAAAATCAAGGAGGATTAACTCTGCCTCACTTGTCTAGCATCCAGCATGACCTGCAGTGTGACCTCCAAAACTTGAAATTTTGAGCTGAAATATGGAACTTCTAAAGGTTGGGACCCATAGTTATCAATAGTGGACCTTGAGGATGACTTTCACCCTTGAAATCAAATCATTTTGGCTCAGTTTTGAGGCTCTAAAAATTGGTGATGCTAATCCTTACGTTGTGCAGTGTCTGAAAAAGTAACCCTAGCGTCACCAAGCCAAAATGGCATATTTGAGGCACAAATCTTGATTTTCTAGAGGCTAGGAGCTACTGGTGACCTTGGTGAAAGTCATGGGGGGTCCTTGTGCTCAATTTCATCCTGTTTTGACTCAATTTTAGGGCTCCAAAAGTTGGTGACGCTGATCCTTACGCTGTGCAACATCTGAAAAATTAACCAAAGTTTACTTAGCCAAAACCAAATATTTTGAACCTGAAACTTTTGATTCTAGATGTTGGAATTTGGTGCAGTAACCTATGGGCCCTAGGGGAACCTTGCCTATTGAATCATGGGCCATCAGGGACTCTTTTGGAGGCCTCCAAGTTTGGTCACGCTATACTCATATTAGGCAGTAGCATGACTTAGCCCGATTCTTTTCTAAAAGTGCTAGGCCAAAATTAGTGGTGTTTCAACCATGTCTGAGTGGAATGCACATATAGTGTAGAAAAACTAGCATTTTAGCAAATAGTATAACACAATTCTCTTCATGCACATAGCGTAGTAAGAAAACACAAAGGCAATAGCGTAGCAAAATTAGCTTAGCATAGCAACAAAGATATTAGCCCTAACAAAGCGATTAACATCACGCCATGATAGAACACATGTTACACTGTCACATCACACACATGGACAAACCCTCTTGAGGGTCCTACGCTATGCTATTTTCATGAAAAGTGGCTCAAATCATCCAAGCCTCTATGGTAATGATAGTCGCAACGATGGTGATCTAGACAACCTTGCATGCAACCTTAAAGTAGCATTTGTACATCCACTGCAGCCAAAACAACGATAGTGATGGTGGAAGGGCCAAAACAATGACAACATGATGGTAGAAAAAACATAGGTAGCTAAATAGAATTGCAAAAAAAAAAATAAGAAAAGCAGAAATAATAACAGAAGCATGAGAAAAAAAAGGAAGCATAACAGCCTACCAGGTCAACGGTGTCTCCTCTCGCACCATGACACGTGCCTGCAAGTGCCAAGTGTTTGCATTCTTTCCTAGGAGCCATTGTTTTGCTTGCCGACTCTTTCCTCGTTGCTATGTTGAATCACCTTGCTCTCTATTGGCACTATCTCTCTACACTCTGAATGCTAGCTCTGCACTTCGAATGTGGGCTCTATGGTATTACGGTGAAAATGATGAGTTTACCAAGTGTTAATCTTTATTTATAACTGCAATGGTGAAAAGGAAACTTGTCATTCTCTCTCCATGTTTAATGTGGAGTATTCTGTGCAGTGTAGCATGCCTGCCACAATGTAGTAGCACTATTTGCATTAAGATAGGTGGGCTTGGGTGAAAAGCCTTGACATGCTTCAAACAAGCCATTTTCCTTCACAAAAATATCTAGTTAGTAGTCTAAAAAGACCTTAAACTAGCAGTTTCGACCCTTTTACTCGTTGAATGACATTAAACTAGTAGTTTCGCATTTTTACATCAGCAGTTTTGCATTTTCACATTAGCAGCTTCCCATTCTTTATACTAGTAATTTTACATTTTTACATCTAGGAAGTCCGCAATGACCTTAAACTAATACTCTAACTTGTTGGTAGTCCACAAATATGTTAAACTAGTAGCTTTTGCATTTTTACATTAGCAGTTTTGCATTTCAACTTCCAAGCAATTCGCCACAACATTAAACTAGAAAATCTCAATTTTTCTATCATACTTTCCACTTATTTCCATTGCTCATATTTCATTGCTACTTTGCAAATTTTTGCTATGCATAGTTACTAAAAATAGGTACGTCTTGACTAGACTTTGATCCCATTTTGGCAAGTTGAGTGAGGATGGAAATCCATCATGATCTTTCTTCACCTTTAGCTTTAGTAGGTCCACATGGCAAACTCGCAAGACAACTGAACCTAGATCTAATAGACTAGGAATCACCTGTAGTTAGCACCATAGCATCCTTAGTAGTATCCACAGAGTGGCCTAAGCATCTAGTCCAAGCCCTAGATTTAGAGGCTAGGGATGTAACTAAGGACCCTCTCATCGAAGTGCCTATGACCACATTCAGGGGGGAGGTAAAAACATTAAAACTTAGTTCCCTCCTAGATTCGTAGATGCACAAAGATGTAGCCAAAATTCTACAAGATAACATTGAAGTCTTTCCATGGTCATATAGCGACATGCCAAGTTTAGATCCAAGGCTGATACAACACAACATCATCTTAGACCTGTGCATGAAAATGATTAAGCAGAAAGCTCGCAAGGTTAAACTTGAGATTGAACTGGTTGTACAAGATGAAATCACCAAACCATACTAGGTTGGTTTCATCTAGGCAGTTGATTACTCAAAATGGGTGTCTTACATCATTATAGTTTCTAAGAAAATGGGAGGGATACAAATTTGTATAGACTTCCAGGATCTGAATAAAGTAACAATCAAAGATGATTTCCCACTTCTAAGTATTGATCAACTCATTGACACTACAGCTAGTCATGCTCTATTATCCTTCATGGATGGTTTCTCTGGCTACAACCAAATTTGCATTAACCTAGAACATCAGTTAACAACAACCTTCATGAACCCATGGGGTACCTTTAGTTACACTATGATGCCTTTTGGGCTCAAGAATGCCAGAGCAACCTACCAACAAGCCATGACTTACATCTTTAGTGACTAAATCTTAGAAACACTGAATGATTACATGGATGACATAGCGGCGAAATCTAAAGAAGCTGCTGATCATCCCGACAATCTAGTGTTGCCATATGCATGACTTACGCCTTAATCCTAAAAAGTGTGTCTTCGGGGTGAGAACCGAATGCATGTTAGGATTTGTAGTATTGGAGGCCAGAATACAAGTGGACCTTGACAAAGTCAAGGCCATCGTTAACCTAGCGCCACCTACAAATATTAAGGAATTGCATAGGTTACAAGGTAGAGTATAGTTTATCAAAAGATTTATAACAAAATTGACAAGCAAGTTACACCCTATGCAACATCTACTGAAGAAAGGGGTTAACTTTGAATGGATGCCATAGTGCCAACAAGCCTTTGATGATCTGAAGAAAGAAATTTTGCACCTCCCAACTATTTACCCACCACAGAGGGATAAGCCTTTCTTCATCTATCTTGCCACCTTAGAAACGTCGATCGTGGCATTGTTATGTTAGAAACGGTATAACGGTTCTGAGATACCAGTGTCCTATCTAAGTCATGCATTGATAGTGTATGAAGTGAAATACAATAAGGTGGAGAGAAACTGTCTTGCCTTAGTGTTTACATTGAAGAAGTGGACATACTACCTATTTCATAGCAAGATTAACATTATTTGCAAGAGAAACATACTCCGGGCTATCACAAATAATCTGTATGAAAGTAGTAGGACAGTCCGATGGAAATTAATAATAGTGGAATTTGATTTACATTATGTGAGCCAATCATCGATGAAAGGTCAAGTCATAGCAATGCAACTTACGACCTCACCCATCGACAACTAGGCAATCATAGATCCCAAATTTCCAGATGAGCATGTTAGCACTGTCAACATTGTTCCATCGCATCTTAAAGTTACTTTGCATTTCGATGGTGCCTTGACCACGCAAGGTGGTAGTGTAGCTACTATCATTACATTCCCCTCTAGGGAAATGCATCCTTTTTCTTATCGATTTGCATTCCCTTATACAAACAACGTGGCAGAGTACAAGGGGTTACTCAGGGTCCTCTTAGTAGCCCAAGCATTAAGCATACAACACCTGGTGATTCACAGAGATTTACAACTAGTTATGAATCAAATCACCAAGGTCTACCCCTGCAAGGGTACACACCTGCAACCCTATTACAACTTAGTGAAAAGCCTACTCGAATAGTTTACAACAACAGACATGCAACATGTTCCACACAATGAAAACACCGTAGTAGATACCTTGGCCACCCTAGCATTAAATATTCCATCACACTTGTTTGCAAGTTTACCAACCTCAATTACTGAGTGAATGGAGCCTATCACTCTAACGGTACACGTAGCCTCTGTCAGTGCTGCAAATACCTAAGAGAGGTATGCCAACATTAAAGCCTACCTGCAACTTGGCGAGCCCCCAAGAGGATTGACATCTACCCAGAGAGATGTGATTCATAAGCGTGCTTGGCAATATGTGCTCATGGGAGACAACGCTCTATGAAAATACTCCTATGATGGGATATTTCTGGCATTCATAAATAAGGAGCAAGTGCAGAAGGTGATTTATGAAGTACATAAGGGATTGTGTGGTGGACACAGAACACCTAGGGCTATGGATGCAAAAATTAGATGTCTAGGGTATTACTAGCCTCACATGGAGCGTTACTACCTAGCTAAAGTCAAGACATGTGATACATGCCAACAATATGAAAATCTCATACATGTTTCACCTACAGAGCTCCATCCAATGCAGATGACATGGCCTTTCCAGTGATGGGGGCTAGACCTCATAGGACCTATCATGCCTAAGTCCTCCACAAGGCATAACTTCATCATCATCGCCATTGAGTATTTTACTAAGTGGATGGAGGTTATCCCCATGAGGAAGACTACATCTCAGCAAGTTTTCCACTTCATCTTCGACAACATCATGACAAGGTTTGGGCTTTCCATGACTATTGTGACCAACAATGGGCCATAGTTTAGTAGTGCAGAAACTTGAACCTTTTGCAGCAATATTGGCATCATACAATCATTCTCCTCACCATACTACCCATAGGAAAATGGACAAGAAGATACTACAAATAAGTCCATCATCAACTTGCTGAAAAGAATTCTTAACAACAATAAGAGGCGATGGCATGAGAAAATCCTCTATGTGTTGTGGGCTTACAGGACGACATGCAGGACTGCAACAGGTAAGACACCTTATAGTCTTATTTATGGATCTAAAGTGGTGTTACCTCTTGAGTTACAGGTGCCATCACTCTAGATGATCCTATCAAATGTCTTGAGTAAAGCCTAGAACAATGAGTCAAGGATCATCGACCTCGACTCAATAGAGGAGGACCGTGCACAAACATTGGGTTGCATAGAGCACTATTAGAACAAGCTAGGGCAAAAACATCATGTAAATCCGCATCAACAGCCAATACAGAAGGGATACCTTGTTCTCAAGGCTATCTGTGAGCATATGAACAAATTCTTAGCAAACTAGGAAGGTCCACATATGGTAACAAAAGCCTTTGGGAATAGGGCCTTCAAGCTGGTAGACATGGATGACGAGTTTGCAAATTCGGTAAAACACTCATACCTCAATCTGTACTATATCTGAAGCATGAACATGTTAAGAAATCATCCACTATCATGTTAAATTGGCAAACCATCATTCGCTATGACATCAAACTAGCAAACCATCATTCGCTACGATGTAAAATTGGCAAACAAATGTCTGCTACAATGTAAAACTGCCAAAGCTTCACCAACGTCTGCTGTGATGTAAAACTAGCATAGACAGTCTGCTATGACTATAAATCGACATAGATAGTTTGCTAGGACCTTAAACTAGCTCATCCACTATCTGCTACGATGGTAAACTAGCACAACAGTCTACTAGGACCTTAAAGTAGCATAGCGACTATCTACTATGACGAAAAACTGGCACATACGGTCTACTGGGACCTTAAACCAGCATAGCAGTCTACTGAGACCTTAAATGAGAACACCATGGTCTACCAAGATCTCAAACTAGGTTCATGGGACATCCCCAGCATGCATCTTTGCCAGTACACAACAAGCGAGCATGCATAGTGCTGACAAGCAGTGGGACATTACAGTTCATGATGCCAATAAAACACCCTCTAGAACATATGCAATGCCACTACTCCTAGCATCTTGATGATCCTATGGAGATGTTGTATGGCATCCTACTGATCCTCTAGACCTACTGCCGCCATGGCTTATCGCCCTGGCAATAGCTTCCCTGGTCAGCGCCTACTGCTAGAGTTCTAGCAGTATTGTCGCCCAACCACAATATTGTTATCCTCCAACCCCTACCAGCGTCCAAGCTCAAGAGACATTTAGCTATTGGGTAGCCCATCTCATAGCTGAACTAATAATGCTTGCCTTGTGTAATGATTCCTAAGCATCCGCATTCACAATAACTCCTAGCCTCCTTGGTGCCAGCTCCTCCACACTAATGCTGCCAAGCCCGCTATTGGCCTTCCTAGTTTGGACGTCGCATGCCTCAACAACAAATCCCAAAGCTCTAGCAACATCCACAACAAGAAAGACCTTCACCTTCATTTTTCATCATGGTTTTTTGTTTTGATTTTCTTTCTGTTGTGTTTGCAGGGTGCGTACCATAGGGGCGTCGGTTAGAGATGCATTTTGCCATGGCGCCAGGACACTACATCACTACAAGGTGGTTGTCTTAACTAGCTTAGCTAATTTGGAGTGCACATCCTATCCTTCCCCTTTACCTACCTTGTAACAACGGAAAATGTCGGCAACTAGAATACTAAACAAAATCCGTGTATACAGTCTTAACCACGGATCCGTGCGAGAGCTGTGTTGGAGAAAATGGATCCGCAGTGCCCTGAACGGTCTTGTCGATTTGACAGGGACTTACTAAATCAATAAACCAATGGAGGTTATGAATATTTTCGTGGCATGATTTGATTCGTCGAGTCGCAAAATGAGAGAAAAAAAATGTAGATGAATTGTAATAATGATAACGTTAACACGGTAAAAGGAATCAGACAAGAGAGAAATGCGTGATTTCAAGATCTATGCTTAGACCTAAAAAATGAATATTTTGTATACCACATTACACTGGGGAGACCTCGATTGCCTTGTGTGAAGCAAACACAAAATAACAAGAAAACTGTCTAAGCAGAAGTACAGAATGGAGTCCAATCTACCTCGTAGGCCAGAGATGGGATGCAAGGAAGGTCAAGTTCTAACGTCTATCGATCAACTGCTTCTGATCAATAGAGCTCACAAACCATGCCAGATGATCTCTCAATCTCTGATCTGCTCCTTTTGCCTTGGGTAGTCTCTGCTCAGAACTGCCAATGATCACCAATGGAGAAAGTTGTGTCTTCACCAAAGGACCAATCGCTCCTACTGCCAATGCTCAATAAAATGTTTCTTGTCTCTGTTGAAAGATAATGCTGCCAAAAGATTGCCAAAGTGCTGCTCTCTTCCTCTGTCTCTCTATGTTGCTCCGTCTATTCCCCCCCCCTTTTCCTTCGCCAACTGGGATATTTATAAGTTTCAATGTGTGGAGAAGGCATGGCTGTGATGACACATGTTTCAAACTTAGAAGATCGTTGACTTGACCATCCTTGTGTCGAAATTTGTGACTACGCATAATACATGCATCTTTGTATTGTGCGTATGAGTAACAAATGTGGATCAGGCATTATCTCAGTTGATTTTGGGCTATATTACGCTCGTACGCATTGCGTCACGTGCAAGAGCGTAATAAAGCACAAAAGTAATGGACTCAAGTTGCTTTACGCTCATTCACGCTGCCAAGCGTAGTGAAGCGTAAACAATGATTAGCTTGACAATGAATTACGCTGACGTACGCTGCGTTGCGTAAAGAGTGTAAGATGATCAATTTTCAAGAAAGAGAAAAGAGTTGACCTGTTGCGCTTCCTTTGGATTCTCTGTGATGCTTTCAAAGCTCATTACACTGCCTTGCGTAACAGAGCGTAAATCTGCTCTTGGACAAAATACTTAGCAGAATACACAAGATATTGCATATTATGCTGCTTAGGCCTTAAGTTTCACCACATCTGCTGAAGTAAAGCGCCTTCTAATATCAGGCTATGTTATGCTAAGCATCATTACACTATGTTGCGTACGATAGTGTAAAAATGGAAAACATAATAAGATAGAAAATCTGCAAAAGGAAACTGAAGTCTTGATGTCACGTGCCTCTTTGCCTTGTCTTTCCTTGTTCTCCTTTCTGGAATTCTGTCATGTACTTTTGTCTAAATTGCGAATCTTCGCCTGAGGCCGACTCACAATTTTCACGGTGTTTCAATGGCCCCTCTTTGTCGACGGTTACAAGGCTTGCTCGAAAGACGTCGACAAAGAATACGAAACACCAGATAGGTAAAAGCACCAACAACGTTCATCGATGGTTACTCAAGTGTCGCCTATCAACATAGAAGCGCAAAGATGGAGGGAATAGAAGATAGGATGGTATAGGAGGAAACAGGTTTGGGGAAGATGCAAATGAATAAGGATGACTTCTTCACGCATAAGTAGTTAGGCTTTCTCCTACAGATGCGTTAGCATGGAATTATGCTATCACTTTGTAGATGAAGGGGTTTCATAGATGAATTTTGTTGCATCTGCACGGCCTGGGTGGATGTGTTTCACCCATTTTGCCGAGCCCATTTTTTTTGGGCGTCCATTAGGCAAATTTTGTTACGCTAGTTTATGAACTTGATTGTAATGCGAATGCGGAAAACGGGTGTTGTGTGCATAGATTTTGCAAACGGGAAGCAGATGGTAGAGATAAAGTATAGTAAGAGCTGAGGGTAGGATTATAAGGGGAATAGGGATGCACTTCTAAGTGGACAAGCTAACCTGAGTAGCCATTTCAAACCGTTTTTTGTACTTCACTGCTCAGATGAATGCATCTTTGAATGACATCCTCGAACCAAGTAACCTGCAACCAAAGAAGAAAACAGAGGATACCATTGTACGTGCGAATTGCAGGCGAGGTTGTTAAAACAAGTACTATTAGAGGCAAGATATATTGATTGGGCCATGAAGGAGAAATTGTAGCATGAGGCTCGAGTTTTCACTCTTAAGGCTCAGCCCAGCATATTGCTACCAAAGAACATCAGACTTAGCGCATCTGACTGGTTACGCAAAGAACCGGCTAGATGAATCTGTGAAGCCAAAGCCTGATAGTCATGATGAGCGGAGATCCCCAAAGCCGTAGTTGATGAGAATGCCTTTGGGGCTTTGGACGGAGAAACTAACCTCTCAGAGGTACCACCGTTGGAATAGGTGTGGTGACGGTATCTCCAAGGGGTCAGTAGTATGCCCTTCTGCACATCCGGGGAATCAGTAGGATGCAGGTGAGGTAGTGATGCTGGGACTATCCCAGCATCCCATCCCATGTGTCTTGCAACTGCACAGAGATAATCATGCTCGCTTGAGTTACATGAGAGCAGTTTGTGAGCCCCAGTTTTAAGTCTTGGGAGAATTGTCATTGCTAATTTTAAGTCTCAATAGACCATGCTCCCAGTTTAAAGTTTGGGAGGACCGAGAAATGTTAGTTTTAAGTCATAGCAGATGATGGCAGAGCTAATTTATGGTCTCAGCAGACCGTGCTGTGGATGTCAGTTTCATGTCATGACCCAAGGAAAAATCTATGCTAGTTTTACATCTCAGCAGACAGTTACTTACCTTTGCCAATTTTATGTCATGATGGACAGCCGGTGCCAGTTTAGCGTCGTGGTGGACGCCTGCAATAGATGCCAGTTTTTCTTCTTGGCGGACCTATACAACATTGCGAGTTTTACATCGTAGCGGATAGTTGCAACTTGCCAGTTTTGCGTCGTGGCAGATGATCAATACCTATTTAGCATCATGGCAGACGCGTTAAGGGAGTGCCAGTTTTACATCATAGCAGACATTTGTTGCCAGTTTAGCGTTGTAGCGGATGATGATGGCCATACCTGATATTCACACTAGAGATGCAACTATATGTAGTACCGCTTCAAATATATATGATTGATAGGGTTTGGTAACTCGTTGCCATCGACATCCGCTAACTTGAATGCTCCATTGCTATACGCATCAATCACCAAGAAAGGGCCCTCCCAGTTTGCAGAGAATTTACCTACTGGTTCGCGAATGGCCTTGAGGACTAAATCTCCTTTCTTGATTGGACGCTGCTGAAGATTGTGACAATGCTTTTACCTCTACCTGTCTTGAT
Source organism: Gnetum montanum (assembly GCA_015680685.1). Classification (NCBI taxonomy): domain Eukaryota; kingdom Viridiplantae; phylum Streptophyta; class Gnetopsida; order Gnetales; family Gnetaceae; genus Gnetum; species Gnetum montanum. The sequence goes on along the minus strand of MNCI01002112.1, from coordinate 50,309 downwards.
ACTTTTCGATTGCATCAAGTGTCTGTATTCGCTTCTCTTCTACTGAATCCAGATCCATGATCCTGGAATCGGTGTGTTGAGCCTCATTTATAATCGTGGAAAGGACCATTCTCAGAGAAGGAATTTGCAACTCAAGGGGCAGCACTACTTTAGATCCGTAGACTAGGCTGTAGGGTGTACTCTCTGTAGCCGTCCTACATGTAGTACGATACGCCCATAGCACATAGAGGATTTTTTCGTGCCATCGTCTCTTGTTACTGTCAAGCATTTTCTTGAGTAGATTGATGATGACCTTATTTATTGCTTCAGCTTGACCATTCGCTTGCGGGTAGTAGGGCGAGGAAAAAGATTATTTAATACCAAGGCTATCACAGAAGGATTTGGTTTCCGTACTACTAAACTATGGCCCATTTTCAGTCACGATAGTCATTGGGAGACCAAATCTAGTTACAATGTTGTCTAAGATGAAACGGCAAATCTGTTGAGATGTGATCTTTCTTAAAGGAATAGCTTCTACCCACTTCATAAAGTACTCAGTAGCGGTAATTATAAAGCTATGACCTGTGGAAGATTTTGGCGTGATGGGACCTATAATGTCTAGTCCCCATCGTTGAAACGACCATGTGATTTGAGTCGTATGTAACTTTGTAGGCGACACGTGTATAAGATTTGCATGACGTTAACATGTGTCACAAGTTTTAACCTTCGTCAGGCAATCTTTTTCCATGCGTGGCCAGTAGTACCCTAAGCGGTGATTTTTTGAAGCCATAGCCCATGGTGCTACGTGTCCTCTGCATAATCCCTCGTGAACCTCGCCAACGATACGCTGTGCTTGGTCTTTGTTGACGTAAGTAAGCAAAAATCCATCAAAAGAGCATCTACAGAGAGTACTGTCTCCTATGATTACGTACTGCCTAGCTCGCTTGCGGATTGCATCTTTCTGTGCGTGTGTCAATTCGTGCAGTAGCTCACCTTGCAAGAGGTAAGTTTTAATGTTGTCATACCATTCTGGCGTGCTTTCTTCGAGAAGAGAAGATATTTGCGCCGCCTGAACAATAGGACCTGTACAATCTGTTATTAAAGAAGGAAAAGTGTCGAATAGATGCGATCGTATGTTTAAGGCCAACGTAGCCAGTGCATCGGCCAATGTGTTATCATTTCGTGGCACGTGTTGGGCATCAATGGTCGTAAATTTCTTCAGAAGATCTTTAGCCATATCGCAATAGGGTTGTAAATGTACAGATTTTCAGGCGTAGACTCCTATGATCTAATTGATGACGAGCATCAAATCACCCCTAATTTCCAAGTGTCGAACATCGAGTTCGCTGGCAGCTAGTAATCCTCTGAGGAGCCCCTCGTACTCTGCCACATTGTTCATACAGGGGAAGGTTAAGCGATAAGCGTGAAGACGCACATCCTCAGGTGATAGCGTAATAACGGTGGTAGCACTGCCACCTCTAGCGGTTGAAGCTCTGTCGAAATACAACATCGCTTCAGGGCTTGTTAAGACAGGGCTTACACTATGTACATATTCGTTTGGAAATTCAGGCTCTATGGTTGCCTAACTGTCAATAGGAGATGTTACTAATTGGTCGGCTATCGCTTGGACCTTCATAGAATATTGGCCAATGTAATGCAGATCGAATTCTGCCATGATAGCCTTCCAACGAGCTATTTTGCTACTTTCGTATAAGTTATGCGTAATTTCCCTAAGGATGTTATTTTTACAGATGATATTAACTTGACTACGGAAAAGATAATGTCTACACTTCTTGAGCGTAAATACTAACACTAAGTAGTTACACTCTTCTTCATTATACCTCGTTTCATACGCACATAGAGCGTGACTCAAGTAGTAGATGGGTACTTCCGACCCATCACCCCTCCTTTGACAGAGTAATGCTGCTAAGGCTATGTCTGAAGTTGCGAGATAGATATAGAATGGTTGATCCCTTTGCGGCAGGAAAAATTTTGGCAAGCATTGAAGCTCTTGCTTCAAGCTGTCGAACGCATGTTGACAATCGTCCATCCATTCTAAATTAACCCCCTTTTTAAGCAAATGTTTCATAGGGTGTAACTTGTCAGTTAATCTCGAGATGAACCGCCTGATAAACTGTAACCTCCCCTGTAATCCGCATAATTGCTTAAGACTTGTAGGGGGTGCCAATTCAACAATGGCTTTGACTTTGTCAGGGTCTACGCATATGCCAATTTTCGATACCACAAAACCCAGCATGCGTCTGATTTTGACTCCGAACACACACTTTTTTAGGTTAAGTCGGAGGTCATATTTAGAGCATCTTTTGAGGACTAACTCCAGATCCTTTGAATGATCTTCAGACTTTAAAGACTTAACAGCTATATCGTCAACATAGTCATTCAGCCTCCCTAAGAGGTAATCGATAAAGATGTACGTCATAGCTCGTTGATATGTTACTCTAGCATTTTTTAAGCCAAAAGGCATCATGGTGTACAAGAAGGTCCTCCAGGGTGTCATAAATGTCATTGTTAGCTGGTGCTCTAGGTTAATGCGTATTTGATTGTATCCTAAGAAGCCATCCATGAAGGACAAAAGCACATGTCCAGCGGTTGTATCCACTGATTGGTCGATACTTGGCAATGGGAAGTTATCCTTGATTGTAGCTTTGTTCAAGTCCCGGAAATCTATACAAATACGTATTCCTACGATCTTTTTGGGAACTACTACAATATTGGATACCCAGTCCGAGTAATCAACCACACGAATAAAACCTGCCTGGTATAGCTTAGTGATTTCATCACATACTGCTAGCGTGACTTCTGGCTTGATCTTTCGTGCTTTTTGTCTGACGGCTTTGATATGGGAATCTAGGATTATGTTGTGTTGAATTAATCTTAGGTCTAGTCCTAGCATATCCTTCTATGACCATGCGAACACCATGATGTTATTCTGGAGAACCTGTTTTATGTCATCACTTGCCTTTTGGTCTAATAGAGAGCTAACCTTGAGAGTTTTAGTCTCACCCCTATGCATAACCATAGAGACCTCGTTAAGTGGATCTTCGATCACATCTCTAGCTTCTAGATCTAGCATGTGCGCCGATTGCTCTGGCCAATCTAGAGATGTTTCTGACGTGGCTATGATTGCATCATTAAGGGCTAGGTTAGTTTCTATTAGTGTGGGATCAAGTTGTCTAATGATTTCACCTTGTGAGCTTGCTAAAACTAGCGGTGCAGACAAGATTTCATCCATCTGTGAATTATCTTGCAAAAGTGTCAAATGCGAAAGTAATTAGACAGATACTAAGTTTGATGCGATAAGTGTTGAACGAATAACATTTAGTTTAGTGTACAGGAAGTGATGTGACATTGCTACGTAAAGGTAACCGAATTTTAAAGTTTACGAACAGCCTATAATTCATGAGACCTGATTACGAGGAGATAAGCTACAGTAGTTTAGGGTTGTTTCAGACCGTAATACGTGCGATATCTGATGCAATTAATGTCTTGATCTTTAGGTTCTAGCTCATACTGACACCAGCATTTGGGCAAGTCTCGTTGAAATCGAGTATCAAGTCGGTTAAATTTTGCATATAAGTAAGCAGTTTTCAGTAAGAACGGGCTTATGGCTGTCGCGAATTCGAATTTCTAACTATTACAAAGCGAGAGGAAGAGTAGCTGAAGATTAGAGCACGTAGTTTGCAAATACGTGAAAGTGTGAAACTGTGACAATGGCACCTAAAGTGAAACGGAAGAACGTGAAATTGACTAAAATCGATGAGGTGCAAGAGAATCTGCAGCACGTTTCATAGGCGGTAGTCGAAGTGAGGGACCCTACGCCTTTGAACAGATAGGCCATTCTTTGCGTACTTGTGTTGTTTTAGTAGTGCTTATTCTTTAGCGTTATTCGCGTAAATGAGGGTTTTATACTATGGACCTCGCGTTAAGATGAGGGTTTAATGGGGTGCGTCTATCGCCGTTGTCAGGGACAAACCTTGCACTGTTGCAAGGGTTTGGGCGATTTTGGCATGAATAGCTAAGTGTAATTCGTACGTTTTCTGTATTTAATCATGCAAATGTGAATCTAGACGTTGATCTGTTTATTGCATTTTCTGTACAGTGTTATGCTAAGACCTGTCTTAATCGTCTTAGATATCGTTGGGGTTTTGTGCTGCATAAACACAATCATGACTAATGTCCCTCCCCCGCACACTCGGTTGCATGGGAAGGCCATATGGTTTCGAAAGGGCATGCTGGAGTTTCTGTAGTTTTTACTGTGTAACTACAGCGTTATTATATGGTCTAATTTTTCAGGCAATATTGCTGGTGCCATTTTGGAGCACCTGTTAGTAGGTTCCGCAAAGGGAATTTTGGCTTTCTTGACAGATGGAGCCATCGATACTGGTCATCCCGAGGACCGAGACCTTAGCGCCCAAGGTTTGAGGTGCTTAGGCTAGATCTGGGAAATGGCCCAGTTTAGTTGCTACCATGCATACAACACTTTGTTTATGGCCCGTCATGTCTCGACCTACTTCCAAAACCCACGAGGCACAGTGTACTACTCAGGCGGGTAAGCGATTTTGTTGGCTATATTATCATTATATGTCTATTATCTGAGTTTTGTAAAACGTAAGATAAGCCTATGTGGTATGGTACAGGTTTTTTATCCATGAAAACAAGTTGGTAGGCGATGGTGATACTTTGTCATGGACCGAAACGGCGATAAAGGCATTTACCTCGACTAGCAACGTATGCACTAGTGTGATGGGGCAGATCGGCTTCGAAATTCATGAGTACCCCACCCATTACGCTGATGCTTTCAAGAATTGCCAGAATCTCGGGTGGCTACATGACGATTGGACCTTGGATCCGCCCCTTACCATTGCAGACGTGTAGAGGAAACTTTCCTCATTTCCTTTGCCATTTGGATCTGGTAAAACTGCTGCGTACTTTATTGTTGTGTGGTGTAATTGTGAATTGTAAATGTTGCGTAATAGTATTTTTTTTGACCTGCTTCTTACATTGTTCAGTCAAGGAATCCCGGGAGATTACCCTTACAATTTCCGGCCGCAAGGTGAATACCCTCCTCTTCCACTACGGCGACATCAAGGATGCACAACGCTGACTCGGCCACGCGGTGGCCCCAGTTACGGTGGTCACCAAGATACGAGAAGTGAGGCTAATGCATTTATTTTTAGCCGCGACCCCTGATGTCCCTGCCAATGAAATGTTAACATTGGTCAACTCCTTCAGCGAAAGGGCAGAGCATTTTTGCACGTTCGTGCATCACGTACGTGTAAGTTTTGACATTGGCGCTCAGCTCCTTGAAGACCTTTTCAGCGTCCCCTCTAATAGCCTTTCCATAGAGGAAAAGGTGAAGAGGAGTCTCTCCTTTCAGGAGTTGCTGGAGGAGTGGGTAGGGATCAAGAAGGAGCCTAAAGGGATCCCTTTTGAAAAGATCCAGCTAGAAATTGCTAAGACAGTTTATCCCCTTTTTCGGGCCCGAGCTTTCCCCAAAACACTGTCACAGGGGAGGTTCTTTTCCATAGAGCAGATCCGTCTTATGCGGGAGGTTATCGAAGAAGGGACCCAGTTCAATTGGGCAAGCTATTTTGTTGAGGGGTTACGCACTGAGATGATCAGGCTTCGCAAGAAGCTCAAGTCTCGTTTCAACGTGCATTACACCTTCTTCATAGCCTGCCTTCGACGTTTTGTTGAATTCTTGGTCATCCAAAGTAATGGGGTCTGGGTGCAGCAAGACCAAGACCAGCTATCCAGACCTTGGATTACTCACATTTTCAGCACTATGCGTGGACAGGATCCCCCAAAAGGGATTGGGGACTCTCTGTCTATAACGAGCAGAGATTTGGCGGCATCTCGAATGCGAGGCCCCAACAATGTAGGCAGGATAATACCTACTTACACTGGCGATGCCTCACGAGGGAAACGTTTGGCAGCAGAAATTGTAGAACCTGCAGCTCGGCGTAAAAGGCTTCATATAATCGAGGCCTCTACGGAGCCTAGGAGTGGCATAGGTCAAACCATGGAAGTCAGAGTTCAGCAGAGTAAACCTCCGCCTAGTAAGCATGGAAGAAATGTATTGAAAGTTGTATTACACAATGTTTATTTAGGATATTTTGAAGTGTATTAAGCGTATTATGTGATATGACCAGAAAAAGTTACGGAGCAGCTGACCCCTGAAACAGGGGCAATGATATTAAGTCATGGGAAAGGGGCCCCAGTTTTAGAAGAAGAGGCCCCAGCTGTTAGGGTGAGCCATGCACGGATTCTTGTGCGTGAGGAGGCCCCAGCTGTTGGGACGAACGATGCACAAACTCTTGTGCGTGAAGAGAGAAAGGAGGCAGAAGATGTTGGCGAGCTCCCCATTGTTACTGGTAGAGGTAATGAGCATGTTGGAAACTTTGTAGAATTCTGTTAATAACTAGAGTTTCTAACTTGACTACACTATAGGAGAAGAGGATACGTCCACGTCTGCCGCTGTGAGCAGAGCGTGGAGAGACTTTCCTGACAAGTTCGCCTTTATGGAAGGCGTCATCAGCGATATGATCAAGCGCCTCAAGAACGTCGATCCTAAAGCTGGTACGTTGTAGCCATAATAGGTTTATTTTATTATATAGTGGTAATGTGTCATATACATTGATAATGTTTGCTGTTAGGAGCTCACCTTCGATGGGACCCAACGGAGCCCATTGATTTGGACACAGTGGAGCCTCCATCTGATGGGGCAGTCGTGCCACGCCACATTTATGAAGAGATGCGTAAATGTGCGTTAAGCTCAACTTGCTCCTTATGGGAGAGTAAGGGTGTAAATGAAAACCTCTGGAAAAGGGTGCAGAGGTTACAGAAGAAGAATGAGTCTCTGACCAAAGAGGTCGGGGACCTAAAGTTGCAATGCGAGTTCCTACAGGCATGGGAAATAGGTGACGAGGATTGGTGCACCACTGTTATTGACTACTCCTGTTATTGGACCGCCATCAAGAATAGCGTGCAAACCAGTCGGGCGTTGGTGGAGCAGTGGATGCAGATAGAGCTGTTAGCTCAGAAAAGCCATGACTGGAGGGATTACTGCGCAAGTGTACAAGAATGGGGGTAGAAGGAAAAGGACCATAAACATTTGTATAAGTGAGAAAGTATCGCTTATCTTCAACATTATCGTGATTCTGCCATTGAAGCCCAATCCTTACGAGTCTTCCTGGACGTCATTGGGGCATCCAAAACCTTCAAGAAGTTTCAAGAGCAGGTGACTATAAGTGCATCCCCGGAAAGGGAGGTGACTCTCCCCGGGGGCTAGACTACTGTCCCTACTTTCTTCCCTGACCTGCCTCGCTAGACTAATGTGGAGAAAGGGAAGGTAAAGGCTGGAGCTGCTCTAGGAGATGAAGTGTGGTCTGACCTGACTGAGGATGAAATCATGGAGCACCTATGGGCCAGCTTGGAAAGGCTTCCCTTTGCTGCGGAAGTAGGGCCATCGTGAGTAAGTTTAATCATGACGAAGTCTAAATTTTCTGATTGTGTTGTCAAGTTTTGTCTTGCTAATATGTTCTCTGTATCTAGGTGCCAGAAGAGAATAGAGAAGGTGAGCCAGCTGAGGAGCAAGTACAAGAAGAGGGGTGTAGTTATGAAGAGCGTCCTCCTGTGGAGCCAGTGCAAGAGCAAGGACCACATGAAGAGGGGATTCTTCATGAAGGAATACTTCCCCGAAGAGAAGGCCCACTAGAGGACGATTTATTAGGACTAGAGCCGGACTTGAGAGATACTGGTGACAGTGGCATCAGAAGAGATGCGTAATTATAGCTTACGCATGGTTTTATTAATTGGAGTCAACAGTGGTTATGTGAATGACTGAAAGACTAGTTATAAGATTTTGTGACTATTTTAAATGTCATTTAGTTTTTTTGTCTTTTGCGTTTTTATCTGCAAAGCATAAGCGTAGTTGTTAATGGTTTTGCCTAAGTTATGTTGCGACGGAATGGAATTGCTAGTTTAAGGCCATAGCGGGCCGTCACTAGTTTTAGGCCGTTGTAGGCCATCATGGGAGTTTGCGTAATTTGGAAACTAGTTTTAGGCCATTGTGGGCCGTTGTGCATAATATAGAGAGCGTAATTGATGGTAATGTACATTTTTGTGTAATTGGACTAAAGTGATCAAAAGGCGTAAATAGCATACATAAGAGAAATGCAATAGCATAAGGAATGGCAAGTGTAAACATTGAAAATTTCTGTAGCATAAATATGTACTGGATGGAAACGGACTGCTAAGTGTAAACAACGATAATTGGTAAAAACAAAATAATGTGCGTAAATGCCATTCAGTTCAATTGCTAATTCGCAATTGTTTCTTAATGGCCTTTACGTTCAGTGTTGCGTAAGGGCGAGGGGATTTACAGTCTGACTCCTCCATGCTACCATCCTGAAATGGCAGGTTGGCCTAAGCTATATTGTCATCGTTGATTTTAGTTTGTTGAGGGATTTGGAGATGGGTCTGATCATTTGATGTTTCTATCTTCGAACCCCATTCTTCTTCAATGTTGTTGACAATCCTAGGGGTGATTTCATCACCGCGTATTACGACCTCCCCTCCTACATAGAGTAGGTGTATTTCCTGATGTATCGATGATGAAACTGCCCTCAGCTGGGCTAACCAGGACCTCCCTAGGATCAAGTTGAACCTAGGCATCTCCTTGACGACTAGGAATGTGGCATCCGTTGGGAATTGATCTCCTGCCACAAACTCAATACGCATCATCCCCTTGACCTGAACCCTTGCTCCATTGAATGAATTTACGCATGTTGTCATTGTGGGAATGATCTGGTCAAGCAGACCCAACCTATCCACGATGGGATAAGGAATGACATTTGTAGCTGCTCCATCATCCATGTGTACCCTCCGGATTAGGTACTGACCAACATGAATGGTGATGAACATGGGTTCAGTTGTCACCTGACCTTTCTCAGGATCATCTTTGATGGATTCGTCATGAAAGGTCAGCGAGGTAGGCTTAGGTTGCTTAGCTTCGGAAGGAAACATGACAGCGTGTATCGCTTCTTCCTCCACTGGTAAGCTTTCATCCATAGGTATGGATGTCAGCATGCGAACCATAGCCTCATGGTGTTCTTGGGATGTCATGATCAGGTCATAGAGGCTCAGCATTTTATTTTTTTGTTTCGGAGCCCATTTGACCTGCGTAAATGCGTCAAGGAGGTTCCTCTCTCGATTAGGTTGTTTATTCCCCTTGTCTTCTTCCATTCATCCCAAGAGACGAATCTCCCAAGGTCGAATGATGTCAGTCGGGGGGTTATTCTTTTTCTCACTGAGAGGAGGTGGCTGCATTTCTGCACCTTTATTCTACCTCTGAGATGCTGGCCAAGGCATAGAGGCTAGGGGCCTAAGCTTAGGGAAATCGAGCATAGAGTGGTCTTTTGTAGCGTTAACAAATGTGTCCTCTCCCTTTTGTTTGTTGGGTGATGGTTGACGGTTTTGGTTGGAGGCCTGCCCCTACGTGAGAGGAGTAGCCAGTGGTTTTAGTGCCCTGAGAATGAAGGGTGCCCTAGGCATGGGCACGGATGAGGCCGCAGCTTTGCTGTTACTACATGGCTGAATGGCATTCTGAGAAGGTGCCCAAATGATGAAGGGTGGTCTTGAGACACCACTGGCTGTCGATGAAAGGTTTTCCCCCTATTGTGAGTTGGTAGGTACATGCAAGACAAAAGGTTTTTTGGGTGGTACTTTCCTCTCACTATCCGTACTCACCACATTGATTGTATAGGGTGCGTTGTTTGCATTCAACGGATCCTTATACACGTGCAATGCTTGGTTTTCTGGACGCATCGGACTACTGCCGTCTAGTTTCAAATGACCATCATCGATCATGCATTGAATGTCATCCTTCAACGCCCAGCAGTAATCTGTGTCATGACCACACAACTGGTGGTAGTCACAGAAACGGTCTAGCCTGAAAGATTTCGGAACTGGTGGTTCGTTAGGTAAGGCTAAAGAAGGATTCTTCAGCAGTTCACAGTGACGTCTGTGACACTTCAGAGCCTCTTCGAATATCCTTGTGGGTTGAATGAATCCTGTCCCTAACAATTGTTTCAACAGTTCTCAGTGCTTTACAGGTAGGGCTGTATACTTTGAGCGATCTTTACGCTCAAATTTTGGTTTAGGCTGGGGGGCCCTTCAGGGGCAGCTGTGTCTTGGCTGGTGCTACCGGCACTGGCCATGGTCTCAGGAGGCGCCATAGGTGTCTTCTTATTCTTGTTCTTTGTGCCCTCAGCCAGCGCAGCTACTATCATTGTCGTCACTTTACCTTTGTCTTTGCCTTTGTTGTTAGCGTTCCTGTAGGCGACATACGCCAGGTCTTTGCTGGCCTTCGTAGCATCTTGGATGCTTCTAGTTTGAGCGAAGGCCTGATGTAAGGAGTTAGGGGAAAGATAATACAGCTTTCACTTGATAAAGTCATTGACTGCTCCTTTAAAAATGGCCAGTAAGTGTGGCTCCGAAATTGGCTCATGGATTTCATTCAAAGTAGCATTCCAGTGCTGTATGAACCTCTGGACTGGTTTGAGAGGATCTTGTTTCACTCCCATGAGTTGATCTAACGTGACTTCTAGCTTTAAGTTGTATTTAAAGTGAGTCACAAATTGTGTTAGAAGCTCTTCCAAGGTTGAAATGGAAGAGCGTGGGAGGGCTCGATACCAATCTAGAGCTTTCCTTGTCAAAGACATAGCAAAGATGCAGATAATCGTGTGAGGCCACTGTTGCAACAACAAGGATTCGGATCTAAAGGTGACCAAGTGAGTGTTAGGATCCCCCTCCCCATTATGCTTGGTAAAATGAGGTAAGGACATCCCTGGTGGCAACGACAGCATGGGGACCATTGAACTAATAGGATCATCTTGGTAGAAGTCCATGATCTATACAGTGTCTGAGCCAGCGGCCTTAAGATGCCTAACCTCCTCAGTGAGGGTTTGAATAAGTAAAAAGGCTTGGTCCAGACCTGTTGATGGAGGTGTCTATGTAGGAGGAGTAGGGGGTTGACCTGGGAAAGCTATGCCAGGAAGTGGAAATGGTGGGATGGTTTGGTCGGTAGATGGTGGGGTGGGGATTCCTACAGGCAGGGGTGCCTGTGAAGACCACCATTCACCAGTTTGGGAAGAGAGATTAGCCACCACCAGCTGCACTGGATAAGGATAGGGATATTGCAGGACCATCTGCAGAATATGCGTTGCAGGTGCCACTAAGGGTTGCACACCGTATACCGCAAACTAGTTATGTTGTGCCACGAGGATGGTCCACTGACTCGCGGCAAGCTTTTGGACAGGTATCTGTGGCTGCACGACGGTGGTGATCTGTTGGGTTGGAGGGGGCAGAAGTGATAAAGTCTACATCGGGCGAGTTGTAGATGTGGGATGAGGTTGGATCTGAGGGATGAAGTGGGGCACGGTGGATGCTAGAACCACCGATGGAATGCTGAGCACATGTGGTGATGAAACTGTCCCTATGTTATTGTGGGGTATTTGCATTTGCAGCCCATATGGTTGTGTAGTGGCTTGTGGAATGACAGGGATGTGTGTTTGTGTGGTCATGGCTGGATTGAGAGGGGTGGCTTCTCCATTGAGAGGGAATGATGGATTGATGTAAGTATGGGGACTAAGAGTGTGATATGAATGTTCAAACTGGGTTGCAAATTCATCATCCTCTTCCTCCCCATTTTGGGGTTCCATCATAGCTGTGTAGCCTGGATCTTAGCCATGACCAACTGTGTTATAATTTCATGGTGATGGTCTGTTAAAGGGATAATGTCATAGGCTGTTGGGGTGAAATCCTGACCCCCTCGATGGATCATCTCGAAATTCCGCTTCGCCTCGATTTCGGCTTGGCTAAGGGCAAGCTTCGCCTGGATCTTGAAGTAGATGAAGTTGTATTCCTCAGCGGTCATGACAGTGAATACTAGGTCTTTGCCCTACTATCTCAACGACCGACGCGATGGTCCCTGAGGTCCTGCTACACCAGAAGCTGGTCTAGTGACAGCGATAGGGTTCACAAATGTGGCACCCAAATCAACGGAGACCATGGTGGTTGTGGTTGTGTAAAATGAATCCATTAATCAAGTAGATTAATTGACAATAAATGACTAGATCTAAAAGAAAAAACGATGGACAAAGAAGATCACGGTTAGGCTTTCTACCTTGTAGGATCCTAAAGGAATCGTTAAAGTAATCAATCTACACCACACAAATTTTCGTAAACTTTCCTACAGGTATTACGTTCATGTTTTTGACAACGCGGGTATAGATCGCTAATAGGGCTACCCGTAGGAAATACGAATTGAAGCCTAGGCCCTACTTCTAACACCAAAAAACTGTAACGATAGAAAATGTCGATACCTAGAATACCAAACAAAATCTGTGTATACAGTCTTAACCACGGATCCGTGCGAGGGCTGTGCTGGAGAAAACGAATCCACAGTGCCCTGAATNATTTCAAGATCTATGCTTTGACCCAAAAAATGAATATTTTGTATACCACGTTACACTGGGGAGACCCCGATTGCCTTGTGTGAAGCAAACACAAAATAACAAGAAAACTGTCTAAGCAGAAGTATAGAATGGAGTCTGATCTACCTCGTAGGCCAGAGATGGGATGCAAGGAAGGTCAAGTTCTGACGTCTATCGATCAACTGCTTCTGATCAATAGAGCTCACAAATCATGCTAGATGATCTCTTGATCTCTGATCTGCTCCTTTTGCCTTGTGTAGTCTCTGCTGGGAACTGCCAATGATCACCAATGGAGAAAGTTGTGTCTTTGCCAAAGGGCCAATTGCTCCTACTGCCAATGCTCAAGCAAAATGTTTCCTGTCTCTATTGAAAGATAGTGCTGCCAAAAGATTGCCAAAGTGCTAGTCTCTTCCTCTGTCTCTCTGTGTTGCTCCATCTATTCCCCCCCCCCCTTTTTCCTTCGCCAACTGGGATATTTATAAGTTTCAATGTGTGGAGAAGGCATGGCTGTGATGACACGTGTTTCAAACTTAGAAGATCATTGACTTGACCATCCTTGTGTCAAAATTTGTGACTACACACAATACGCGCATCTGCGTATTGTGCATATGAGTAAAAAATGTGAATCGGGCATTGTCTCAGTTGATTTTGGGCTATATTACGCTCGAACGCATTGCGTCACATGCAAGAGCGTAATAAAGCACAAAAGTAATGGACTCAAGTTGCTTTATGCTTGTTCATGCTGCCAAGCGTAGTGAAGCGTAAACAATGATTAGCTTGATGATGAATTACGCTGACGTACGCTGCGTTGCGTCAAGAGCGTAAGATGATCAATCTGCAAGAAAGAGAAAAGAGTTGACCTGTTGCGCTTCCTTTGGATTCTCTGTGACACTTTCGAAGCTCATTACGCTACTTTGCGTAACAGAGTGTAAATATGCTCTTGGACAAAAGACTTAGCAGAATACACGAGAGATCGCATATTACGCTGCTTAGGCCTTAAGCTTCGCCACATCTGCTGAAGTAAACCGCCTTCTAATATCAGACTATGTTACGCTAAGCATCATTACGCTATGTTGCGTACGATAGCATAAAAATAGAAAACATAATAAGATAGAAAATCTGCAAAAGGAAACTGAAGTCTTGATGCCGCATGCCTTTTTGCCTTGTCTTTCCTTGTTCTCCTTTCTGGAATTCTATCATGTACTTTTGTCTAAATCGTGAATCTTCGCCTGAGGTCGACTCACAATTTTCATGGTGTTTCATACCTTATTCCATCTCTTACACTTGCAATCCACTCTCTCCCCTCTTTGATGGCTTTTCTTGATGGCTGTCAAGCCCTCCCATTTTCCCAACCATGAAGTCCATGATGCACATAACACAATTCATCGCATGGGAAGCACATGTAGGCAGGTCAAAGTACGATGTGGATGTAACACAACTCATCCTAGGAAAGAAAGACCTATCCTACAACAACAAGGTTTTTTGCAAATGTAAATAGCAAAACAATGAAAGGTAAAAGTGTAAGAGAGGAAAAGCTCATGTACAAAACAAATGTGCCTAAAACAAATGGCACATAAGCTATTCTACAATCACCCTCTCTAAGCATTTCAACTAGAGGTCGAAGGTGAGAAAAAGCAAAGATGACCATGTGAATAACTCCCTCACAAGTGCTCCGAAAAGGGGTTATGCTAACTTTCATCTTTACCATTTTCCTGAACATCCTTCCTCCCTACTTAACCCTTTTCTTTTCCATGCCTAACCAATGCAGCACTCTCAAGCATAGCTGAGCGACATCTTGGAAATCACTGAAGAGTGATGTTAGTGTTTTGTCTTCCATGGTGTTTCGTATTCTTTGTCGACATCTCTTAGGTCCATCCTCCAAACATCGACAGAGAGGGGCCAATGAAACACACTAAATTTTCAAGGCATTATTGGTTCACCAAGTCCTTGAAATTCAGGAAGCATCATGATAGTTTGGTAGGAAATGGATGCTCTAAGTATAGATTGTCTAGTTTGCAAGTTTTCTACATCTAATGTTGATAGGCCCAATGGACTCTCTGGCCTGCCCTCCTGGGTACTTCATCCAATTGACAGTCTACTCAGAAGCGATCCGTGGGGTTGTCAGTGGTGCTCAGGATGCGCGAAACAGTTTCGCAAGTTTTCTAGTCAAGATGTTTGCTACGCTACGCTACACTATGTAGCATAGCAGGCCTCAGGAGATAGTTGTTCTAGAAATCAACTGTGAACTATTGCAAGGCAAAGTGCTATGTTTTGCTATGATATGCAGCATAGCAGAGCGTTGCAAAAGTAAGACATAAAGGCCCAGCTTACTCAGTGATTTCAATTGCACTCAACAAGCACTTCTGGCCTTCAAAACCAGTTGCTTCACTTAACTTCAAGTCCTTCAGCAAAGCCCCCCTTACTAGAAAAGTAGCAGATTAAGTAAAAAGTAGGCTATGTTGGCTACTACGCTATGCTATGCTACGCAGCGTAGCACAACATAGCAATGATGCAAGAACGATAAAAGGCATATCAGAATGCACGATCAGCAAGGTCAAAGGTTTCACATTGCAGAGAATAAAGGTTGCAAGTTGTCAGCATAATCATCAGACAAAAGTTTACAACTCAAGTGCAAATTGTAGTTAAGGCCAGCTGCTATGCTATGCTACACTACGTAGCATAGCATAGCATAGCAAACATGTAGAACTAGCCAATACACTTCAAAGGCTTCTAGCACTTGCAATTAGCTCCAATGCATATTTATTCTTCAAACTACTAGCTATGGTATGCTACACTACATAGCATAGCAAGTAGCTTTGCTACGCTAATAGGCTACACTCCATAGTGCAGCACAGTGTAGCGGGTGGCTATGCTACGTCAGTGCGCTTTACTCCTTGTCTGCATCGTTGGTGCACCTAAGCCTAACATCTCCAATTCTGATAGTGTAATTGCAGTGCAACAGGCTCATCAATCAGCTTTGCATGTCCATGAAACATGGGCATGTCAACATGTTATGGGTCCAAGATGCATGGCATCCAAACCACATTTCTCACGTGCTCCTAGTCCTATAAATACCACTACGCTCAAAGGGTTGGAAAATTTTTTGGCTCTTAGAAATTTTTGGCAAACCAATTGAAAAATGTATTAGCAAGCTGGAAAGTTGGTAAATTGGCAATTGAAAGAACATTTGCGAGTTGACAAATGTCAAACAATTGGCATTCCCATTTGGCATCCTGTTAGCCATTTTCTATTTCCTTGTAACATTTTGCATTGTTAGCTCTTCAATCCACATTCAAGCGTACAGTTGATTTGTTTTGAACATCTTTGGCTACTTTTTAGATCTTTGTGCTTCCCAGCATTGCGCAACCGATTGTGTCCACCTTGACAAAGTAAAGTCGTAATCTTGAAGTAGTGCATTTCTTAACTCTAGTCTACTCTATTCTCTTGCTTATCATTGCATTTTACATCATTTTTATTTCCTCACATATAATAATCATTATTTTACAGTATAAACATTATTTTCAAATTACGCATTTGCAAAAGGTTTAGTGACATTAATTAAGTATATGTTTGATTGACCAGACCATTCAGGGCATCCCATTTCTATTTTAATCAGCATGACCCTCATGTGGATATGGGGTTAAGATTGTCTAACCAATGACCTCTCATTGGTTCTAGCCGTCGATGTTTTCGGTCGCTATAGATGTGAGCCCTAGGTGCTCAGTAGAAACACTAACTATAACACAATAAACATACTAACTATTAGACAACCAATAGCTAAGGGTGTAAGGGTTAAAAGAAAACAAACAAAAAAATATGGCAATGTAAAGCTCCTACCCAATAAGCCCTCACATGTGAGAGTAGGGGGATTTCCCATCTACACACGATCAAAGAAATTTTCAAACTCACCCCTTCAAACAGTAGCAACCCTTCTTTTTCAAGTTTTCATAGCATATCTATGGCTTCTCTTTCCTCTTTGTCTAGTACTTGTCCCTCAAGTTGAGGAGGGACATCATCCACTATGGGCTCTACTACTTTCATAGAGGCCCTGTTTCCTACATCACATAAGTTAGGATTAGCATTTTCGATAATGAGTATAGTATAACATGGCATATTATAGTAGTATCCAATAATTCATACTTACCTATGATTCCTAACCATACATCATGAAACTTAAACCAAATTTTTTTGTCACTCTTCTCCACTTCACGTATGGGCTCCTCCATAGGATGTGGCTTCTTAATTATTTTCCTAGACAATCCCACTATCTCAACAATGAGCCATGCTCCTTTAGCTACATTCTTGGTGTTAGCTGGTGAGGCCTCTCTTGCATTGTCACGTGTGGTGAGATCATCCTAGGTTGCCTATGGTCGTTATGAAAAATGACTCACTGATTACCTCTAGAGGATCCTATGCCTGCGTGGTGTTGATCATGTGATGGATTCATGGCTTGGAAATTTTCCTGTGGTCTTGCACCATCCACTGTCCATCCTTACGAACCACCAAAAACTTTGTGAATTTTCATAGGCATGCTGCAAAGAACGCAAAGTGCACGTGTGATCTCTCTTGGAGGTTGTGGCACAATCTAATAATTTTGGCATGTAGGCTACTAGCAACGTAAGAGGCCTAGCTATACCATGTCCCTTCCTCTATCACATCACTCATCACTCAAGCTTGTTCCACCCCAAGAATCTTTCCTTGGAAGAGTAGCTTTGAAAATGTGTGTGAACAAAAGACTGGATAGAGGTTGTGGACCACAAGGAGCCTCACTTCTTTAACTTGTATTCCTTTATGGAACTTAGACATGCCTAGCCACTTCTCAACATCCCCTCTATGCTTTAAGTCTTTGTTAGTTTTTTTGCAATTGATGGACCCTTAGAGGGGAGGCCAAAGAGGTCCACAAAGAATTCATCTATGATGTCAAAGATCACCCACACACCACGGGATTACGTGAAGAAGTGATCAGTGCTCTCACTAAAGGAGTTGATGATGGAAATCATCTTGGATACTATTATACTTAGGCTAACAACCAAGAAAAGGCTCATTAGTCCAGGGTATTGAAGCTTCTTGGTTATCTCTATTGAGGCCTCATAGCACAACCAATGTTGTGAACTCATAACCTCATCATATTTCATGATGCAAGTGGCATCAATGCATCTTATTGTGATCACTATAACCTCTCTTAACTTGATCACAATTGTAACAGGTGAAAGAAAAGTTAACAACATGAGAAAAGCAAAGCTACAAGTGCATAGAAAAAATAATCATACAATACTTACATGGTATAAATGGTGTGCGAGATGGTGATGGTGGGGTTGAAACTTCCTTGATACTAGGAATGCCAATCATCCATTCTGCATGTAACTAGGCATAGGCTTGACACCTCTCATAGGCCTTAGCAAACCAAAGAGGGTATTCTACTAGGTCAAACCCAATTTGCCCAATCATTGCTGCACAAACATTCTCAAAAGATGAGAATTCCTGTAGGGTAGTAAGAGTCAAGTTCAATGTCCCCTCCTCATCATGGAGGCTATGTGTGTCAATAATGAATTTGGTAATAGACATAACTAGTTAGCATCTTAGTATGAGTCATAATCAAATGGACAGTATCAAAAATAGCAAGAGGACTCACCCTTCATCATAATATACTATTCTAGGTGGGTTCTAAAAAAGGGTATGTACATGATGAGCAACAAACAACATGTTGTTCTTCTTGTAGCACTGGAATTTTGGCATCTACTAG
The DNA here is from genome assembly GCA_015680685.1 of Gnetum montanum. Taxonomy (NCBI): domain Eukaryota; kingdom Viridiplantae; phylum Streptophyta; class Gnetopsida; order Gnetales; family Gnetaceae; genus Gnetum; species Gnetum montanum. The sequence goes on along the minus strand of MNCI01002112.1, from coordinate 32,069 downwards.
ATCCTAAATAAAGGTCTAAGGCCCCTGAGGATCTAGCATAAACTCCCTACTCCTTCATTGCCAATAGGCTCATCAAATATAAACCTTAGGATACTCCAATTTTCCCCAAGAAATAGCATTTTTGTTATGACATCAGCTACTTCCATTTCCAAGTGTGACCATATCATCACACTAAAGTGGCTAAGCAAAAATTCTAGGAACTCTTGTGCTCCTAATCTAAACCATACTACCTAGTGACCCACATGTGTGTTTGGTGTAGGTACATTCAACATAGGTTCACTCATACAACACAAGATACCCACTAGCTCAACCATGATGAGGATGGGTTTCAATAGTATCCTATAGCCACAACACCAACAAGAGGAGAATGTTAGCATTATATAAAAAATGCATAAAAATTATACTTAGCACATTAATAAAACCCTTAGCTTTTGCAACAAGCCCCGCGGGAGAGGGATGTTGGCATATCCATCTAATGTGCCTAGTCCCTAACAGGGCACAACACTAATACCTACATTTTACATTTACAAACATTATAACTTTGAAAATATCAAAAAAACAATTTGCTAATTTTTGATTACACTCCCAATAGAGTGTAACCCTCAAAATTTTAAATTTTTTTCTAAGTGTTGGCTATGCTCCCCATAGAGTGTAACCATTGGAAAACTACAAAAATTTTTAACTATTGGCTATGTTGCCTACAAAGCATAACCTTCAAAAGAATTGCAAAATTTATATGTGTGGCCATTCTACCTACAGAGCGTAACACTTGAAAATCAAAATTTTTTCAAAATTCTTTTTGTCAAGCTCACAAGAGTGTACCTTGAATATGGGGAAGTCCAAAAATGTTTCAAATTTGTAAAAGCGTAGCATTAGAGTGTAACACTCCAAAATATAAAAATCTAGATGAGATGGCTATAACCCTTACATTTTTCCTACCTACTCTACTATGATTTGGTGCTTGATGCCACTTAACCCTAATAGTTATGCTCTAATTTCACATTATAAAAAATCATTCCAACCCTATCCCACATCATGTGTAAGACACCTAAAACCCTTAGTCTACGTCACACATGGGACACCGAAAATCCTTGTCCAATGTCACACATAGCATGCAGCAAAAATCATGTACAAAAAATTCAGAAAATTGAAAAACCCATAAAATTCACCACATGCACTCCCTCTCCTAGCTATGGCTACATGATAGCCATGGTAATGGTGGTGGTCCCTACCTAGGGCAAGCCACCCTAAAAAATCCCAAAACCTTGAGGCAAACAAGTAAAGGAAAGAAATCACAAGGGTAGAGCATCACATCTTACCTTGTTGACAACATCTCCCTATGATCCTCTATGCATGCCCTAAGAAGGTGCTACAATGCACATTCTCCTTCATCCACATTGGTGAGGCTAGGATGTTGATGTTCACTAAGGTGTTTCATGGTTGATGGTTATGCTCTTTCTTTCCTCTTCCTCTTTGCTATGCTCTGACTTCTTCTTTTTCATCACTATGCTCTAACTCCCTTCATCTTGGCTACGCTATGCTTGGTAATTATTTATTTCAAATTTTTAAAATGATAGGTTTACTATGGTAAAAATCCTATTTATACGTTTTCAAGGTGAAGGACACGTCACCCTTCTAGGTACTATCCCATGTCCAATGTGTAATGCAAGACTATTCCATGATCCACACGTAACGTGGGACAAGCATAGCTCCCAAAGTTAGAAACATTTTCTATCTTTTCCAGCATTCCCATACTTCAAAATTTTTTTTTGCATTTTTTTCATTTTCTAAAAAATTCCTAACGTAGTCCCAAATTCAAAACCTTTCAAGCATTGCCTAAAGCAATGTGTCTTACGTAAACCATGATCCACTACAACCTTAAACTGGTAATCCTAGGGCCAGTCAAGGTTCCAAAATTAATTTACACACTTTCTTACCTAATCGTACAACTACAAAGTTAGGAAAATTTTCATAACATTGTATTCCTTATTTTATATATATTACTTTATTAAGGTAGGTGTCGCTTGACATTATTCTAGTTGTTTTGCTAGATCCTTGGCAGGATTGCAACATGAATGTATACAACCATCTTCATTTTCCCTTGGTCTTGATTGGATGGGATGCACAAACACTAAAATTTTGGACTTTGAGCCTATGAATTATGACACAAATGTAGCAGCCCTAGAGACATCTCTAGATTGGCCAGACCATCTAGTTAGAGCTCTAGACCTAGAGGTAGGCAATGTAATTGAGGATCCTCTCATGGAAGTCCCTGTAACAACATGTAAAGGCGAGGTGAAGACATTGAAGCTTAGTTCCTTATTAGAGCCTAAAATCAAAGAAAGCATCTCAAAAGTCCTTAATGATAACATCAAGGCATTTGCATGGTCCTACAAGGATATGCTAAACTTGAATCCTCGCATAATACACCATAACACTATCCTTGATCCTAGCATAAAACTAGTTAAATAGAAAGCTCACAAGGTCAAACCTAAGGTGGTGTTGGTAGTTCGTGATGAAATCACTAAGATTTACAAAGCTAGTTTCATCTAGGCAGTTGACTATGTAGAGTGGGTTTTAAACATCATAGTTGTTCGTAAGAAAAATGGAAGTATACACATTTGCATAGACTTTAGGGACTTGAACAAGGCAACCATCAAAGATGAATTTCCATTGCCTAATATTGACCAAATCATCAATACTATGATTGGTCATGCCTTATTGTCCTTTACGGATAGGTTCTCAGGGTACATCCAAATTTAGATCAACCTAGAGCACTAGCTCAACACCACCTTCATAACTCCTTGGGGTATGTTTTATTATACAACGATGCCTTTTGGACTAAAGAATATAGGAGCAATCTACCAACATGCAATGACATATATCTTTAGTGATTATCTACTAGACTTGCTCAATGACTACATCAATGATATAGTAGTTAAGTCCAAGGCAGCTAACAACCATGTAGATGACTTAAACCATGTCCTCAAACATTGCCTTAGACATGACCTTACCCCAAGAAGTGCATATTCAGCATCAAGACTGGTCACATGCTGAGCTTTGTTGTATCATAAGTAGGCATACATGTAGACCTCAATAAGGTTAAGGCTATCACCAACTTAGCACTACTGGAAAACCTTAAGGAGCTACATGAGTTACAAGGTAGATTACAATTCATATGAAGGTTTATCACAAGGTTGACTAATAAGTTGTAGCTCATGCAACATTTTCTCAAAAAGGAAGTCCCTTTTGAATGGATGGCTCAATGCCAAGAGGCATTTGACAACCTCAAAAGAGAGCTGACTCAACTTCCAATAGTCTACCCTCCATAAGGAGATAAGCCATTTTACATTTACCTTGCAACCTCATACACGTCCATTGCTTTTTTACTTTTCCAAAAGTGAGATGATGGCTCATAGATCCCTGTTTACTACTTAATCCATGTGCTAGTGGCCCTTAAGGCAAAATACAAGGATGTGAAGAAGAACTATCTTGGCTTAGTATTTACACTCAAGAAATGAAGACATTATCTTTTCTATAGTCAAGTTAACATTATCTGCAAAAGCAACATACTTTGGGTGATTACTTCAAACATATATGAAAGTAGTTGAATTGCATGGTGGAAGGTAATAACCATTGTATTTGACCTACACTACATAACATAAGCATCCACAAAGGGTCAAGAAATATCCACACAACTCATGGCTTCCCCCATAGAATATCAAGTAATAATAGATCCAAAATTCCTAGATGAGCATGTCAATAGCATAAGCCAAGTGCCTACAAACGTTGAGGTAGTTTTGCTCTTTAATGACTCTTCAACCTCACAAGGGGGTAGTGCCACTGAAATCATCACATTTCCCTCTACGTAGATCCAACCCTTCATGTCTCACTTTTCATTTCCTTGCACAAACAACATAGCTAAGTATGAAGGTCTCCTTAGAGGTATCTTAGCAACTCATGATTTAGGAATTCAAAACATAACAATCTAAGGCAGTTTGTAGCTTGTTGTCAACCAAATTACAGAGGTTTATGCTTGCAAGACACAACATTTACAACCTTACTATAACTTGGCAAAATAATTTCTCAAATATTTTGCAACCATAGATGTCCAACACATTCCCTGTAATGAGAATGCCATTGTAGATGCATTAGCCACCTTAGCCTTAAGCATAGAACCCAACATGTTTTCTGCATTACTCGCTTCAATAACAAATTGTGTCAAACCTATTACTCAAACAACAAGAATTGCATCCATAATCATGGCAAGCACAACTCATGTCCAAAAGTGCCATGATGATATTAAGATGTACCTCTAACAAGGTGAGCCTCTACAACACCTAACTACCACTTGAAAAGTTGTAGTGCAAAAATGATCATGGTAGTATGTCCTTGTACGTGATAGCACCTTATCTTGTAGATCCTATGATGGAATGCTATTAACCTACATTATTAGTACTAAAGCGCAAATGATCATTGATCAAATTCATGAGGGACTATGTGAAGGTCATATAGCACCTAGGGTAATGATAGCAAAAATCATATGGTTAGGCTATTATTGCCTTACATGGAGTGCAATTACATTTCCAAGGTGAGGATGAGTGATGTGTTTTAGCAACATGAAAACTTAGTACATGTGCCACCCACCAAATTGCATACTATGTAGATCACATGGTCATTCCAATGTTGGGTTTTGGACATCATAGGACCTATCACGTATAAGTCTTTTGCAGGACATAGCTTATCATAACTACAACTGAGTACTTTACCAAGTGGGTTGAGCCCATTCCCTTTAGGAAGAAAATGTCACAAAAAGTTTGCAAATTTATCCTAGACAACATAGTGACTTGATTTGATCTATCCATGACTATAGTCACAGATAATGGGCCACAATTTAGCACTATAGAAACTAAAGCCTTCTATGAACACCTTAGCATGAAACATTCATCATCAACCTTCTAAAGAGAATTCTTAGCAACACCAAGTGATGATGGCATGAATAGCTAGTCTATGCACTATTAACCTATCACATGACATGCAGAACAACAACTAGTAAGATGCCATATAGCCTTGTGTATGGATCTAAAGCATTGTTACCTCTTGAATTGTAGGTTCCATCACTCTGCATGATCCTCTCGAGCTTCATTGATGAGGTTCAAAATAATAGGTTTAGAATCATTGACCTTGACTATATAGTGGAGGAGTGCATGCAAACACTTCATCACATAAAGTGGTACTAGGAAAAGCAATGGCAAAAAGATCAACACAATTAGCATCAATGTATAATCAAGAAAGGGGACCTAGTTCTCAAGGTCATTTGCAAAGTTGCAGATAAATTCTCAACTAACTAGGAAGGGCCTTTCTTGGTCATAAAGTCCCATGATAATAGAGCATTCAATCTTGCTAGTCTAGATGTCAATGGGGTTTCTAATCCAATCAACCACTCGTACTTGAAGTTGTACTACACCTAGAATGCAATTCCACAACAATAATAATGCAAGGTAAGAAAATGTCTACTATGATATTAAACTAGCATAGAACATCTGCTACAATGTTAAACTAGCACAAAACATCTATTATAACATTACACTAGCACAAAATGTCCTTAGGCTATGATATTAAACTAGCATCGATAACATAGTCTACCATGACATTAAACTAGCAATTCGTCGTCTGCTACAATGTTAAACTAGCACAACAGTTTGTAAGGACTATAAACTAGCACATCACAATCTACCAGGACCTTAAACTGGATCCATGGTGTACTAGGACCTTAAACTAGCATAGCATGTGGTCCATCAAGACCTAAAACTAGCTTCACAATTTGGCATTCATTGTCCAACACACATAGTTCTATGCACAAGCGAGCATGAATACTTCCAATCCTTCATCACTTGCCCACACCTCTCAAGTAGGGTGGGGTGGGGTGTTGCATTTCCAAAATGAAGTTCATGTTCTCAAGGAAAAACCCTCTAGAACATTTGTAGCATTACTGCCCTTGGCATCTTACTAATCTTCTGGAGCTTTTGGGCATCTTGCTGACCTTCCAAAGCTACTACCACCACCACCAATCATTTTGGTCAGAGGTCTTACTATCAACATCACCTACTGGAGAACCTGTGGTACTATGGCCTAGCCATAGTACTACCATCCTCCAACCCTCACCATTTCCTAGGCTAGGAATAGCATCCAACAAGTTAGTCCCCTACCAATCTATTGGGTTTTCTAGCTCCTCTCCTTGGTGAGGACTCTTGACCACCTGCATCACCAATGCCTCAAGCCACTTAAGTGCTCACTACTAGTGTGGCTGCTAGAGCTTTTAAAGCCTACTGCCATTGGTACTCACACTAGCCTTCCTACTTTGGACACTACATGCACCTACAACTAACACAACACTCGCAGCCCTTGCAGTGCTCTTGCAAATAGGATTTCACCTTCATCTCACATGGTGTGATTATTTTTTCTTATTTTCTCTATCTTGTGTTTGTAGGATGAAGCCTCAACGATGGTTGTTCAAAGGTGCATTTCACTTCAGTGGAAAGTCACTGCACTACTCTAATGTATCCACCTTGACTCACCAACCTACTCAAGAGTGCACATCACTATTATCCTGCTATAGCCTATTCACATTTCCCCCTCTACCTTACACTTCCCCACATTTCCTCCAAGCTTCTCCGATGCACATGACACCCTTCTTTCAATTAACCATAGAACTGATGATGAACATAATGCAACTCATCCCATGGGGAGCCTTTGTGGGCTGGTCAAAGCCCAAGTAGATATAACGCAACTCATCCTAGGGAGAAAACACCTATTCTACAAATGTGATGTGGTTGCCTCTAAACATTTTTTTGAGTGGCACATAGTCTACCTAGCAACAAAAATCTTCTAGTTCCAAAAACCAAAGGAGGAGACAAGAGAAGAAAATATTTCAAAAAAACGGGATAAAATAAGTGCCCATGTAAAAATAGCAAAGTTTCCTTTCTGCAACAAATCCAACCTTGGATCGACCATCTCACAAGCACTTTGCTGAGAGGTCAAAATCCTAGGAGAAGGCCATCTTTGCATGCTAACTCCCTCACAGGTACTTTGACGAGGCATCCCACTTTGGCAACAAGCCATCATGGTGCTACATCCTATAGCTGCATGCACAATGAGCATCCTTCCCACTTATTATCCCTTGGTTTTTCTTCTTAACCTATTCCCTACTATACTTTATTACCTTAACACTCCTAAACATGGTGAAATGTTTTTTGATTGAGCACTAATGAGCAATTTTGGTGTCATGTTTTCCATGGTGTTTTGTATTCTTTATCAATGTCTCTTGGGCCACTCCAAATGTCAACAAAGAGGGGCCAATGAAACACCACTAATTTTAGGCTTTAGCACTTCATTGACAAATTTGTCTAACTGTCAAAACTTGGCATTTTTTTTCTAAGTGTTGGTGCTACACTACCTAGCATAGCCAACGTAGCATGCATTAAGGCCTATTTTGCAAAACTTTTTGAAGTGTCAATAGTAGTGGCATGAAAGTTTCTCCAAGTGTGCTACTACATTCTCATTCTACCTACTATTCCCCCCAGTGTAGCTAGTGTAGCATACACTTCCATGGCTAGTTTCCCCAAGTTTCAAGCCAAAAGTTATCAGGGTTGCTTGGGATGAACAAAATAGTTTGGCAAATTTTCTCTCCTAGGTTGTCACACTTGCTATGCTCCCTAGCATAGCCAGTGTAGCACATGTTGAAGTGTTCAGTTCACCCAAGTGCTAAGCCAAAGGCTACTAGGATTACTTAGGATGGAAAAAATAGGTTGGAAAATTTTCCCTCTTTTTGGGGTTGCTACACTATACTATACTCCCTATCATATCTAGCATAGCACATTTTTTTAGTATCCAGTTTTACCTAAGTTTCAGGCAAGAATTTGTCAAGCTAGATAAACATGAAAGGGACATTTGGTAAATTTTCTAATTCCTAAGGCTACCTCTCTTGCTATGCCCCAAAGCATACCCAACATACCATGAAACAAAACTACATATTTCTACCAAATGTTTGCTAAGTATCCTTGCTATGCTCAAAAGTGTAGCCAGCATAGCTAGTGTTGAATCAAAATTTTGCAAAATTTGACTAAGTGTTGTGTTACACTCTAGAGTGTAGCCAGCTTGACACTAAAGAAAAGCCTCTAATAGCCTCCAAAAGCCTCTAGAACTCAGCATTAGCCTTCATGTCAACTTCAACATTTCTCCAATAAGCGAGATCAGTAAGTTGCATCTATGTTGCACCCCCATTGATTCCCAAAATTGTTCCTACACTTAATCCTACTCAAAAGAGGGGAAGATGTAGTCCCAGAGTGTAGCCTTTAAGCTATACTATTTTGCATTATTTAAAAATACATTCCAGTTTAGTAGTCTATGGGGACTCATTGCAGTACTGTAGAGAATAACACTTTGCTACTCCCATGGGAGCATTGCAATGGTCAGGGTAGCATCATCTACCCTCATGCCACATGGAGCCCGATACGCATCTTGTACCACATGTTGCCTAATCCACATTTCATGATAACCCTAGCAATATAAATACCCCAACATTCAGCATTGTAGGGGTTGGCATATCAAAAGAGCATTGAGCATTTTGACTTTCTAAGCATCATTAGCATTCTCGCAGTTGAGCACCTGACACTTCGCAGTTTGTTACACATTCATCCCTTTTACCTATGCATTTTCATTTAGTTTTCTTACGCATTGAAAAATGATAAAATACATAAAAATTACAAAATTGAAAATTGCAAAAAATACATATGGCTTGCCATTACCTAAAACTAGCCACCTTTCTTGAATCACCATGGCCCAAAAAGGCCTTAAACTAGCATATAGCTTGCTATGACCTAAAACTAGGAATTCCTTTTCTTTCATCCTATTAGCCTAGAATGGCCTAAAACTATTGTCGTAACCCACCATGGCCTAAAATTGGAAACACCTTGTCTTTTTATTTGTGGCTTGGAAAGGCCTTAGACTAGTAATATTTGTAGCCTAAAATGGCCTTAAACTAGCAATATTCATGGCCCAAAAATGGCCTTAAACTATGCAATAGCCCTCCTACCATAGCCTTAAATTGGCATGAGGCTCAAAAAGGGCCTACTTACACTAATTAACCACATTACTAGTATGCAATACTTAGCAATATAAGTGCAAAAATTTACATAATATGCAATCCACATAGAAAAGATAGCTTATTATTAATCCATTTTCATTAACCCATTAAAAAAATACATGGCATGACTATATAGAAAAAATGGCTAGCAATGTAAAATTTCCAACAGTAGGGCTACATTAAGACTGCTCAATCGATGGTGTTTGGTGGGGGTTGAGGCTCCTCTTCCTCTTCCTCTTCCTCTGACACTCCTCTACAACCTGCAAAATCACCTAGTGCCTACTTGAAGTAATGCAAAATAGTAAACTAGTCAACAAATGCATAACATGCAAAAATAACATAAAAGAACAAAAAAACAACTAACCTAAGAGGATTCTACATCCATCTCTAGAGGTAATCTATCAAGGCCCTCTTCCAAGCATTGGAGAATTTTGGCCTCTGATAGCCGTGACTAGTCCTCTTGGCCAAAATCAATAACTACAAGGATCTTGCCTTTGTTCATAGTAATCCATGTAGGTAGCTTCATAGAAAATGTAGCCAAGGAAACCTTCCTTGAGGGCATAGCAATCTACCTCTCTAGAGATCCACTTACCACTACGTGACAAGCGAATAACTCATAAGCCTATCTCCCATCAATTGCCTTGAGGAACATATCATGACAATGCTATTTGATGGACATTTCCTTGTACCATTTAAGGTATTCATCTCACTCATTCTTGTAGTTGTGCTTGTAGTTATTTTAAGTCTACCCCACTAATACACCTTTGTGTTGTAATCTTTCCAATCTTGATTTTTTCAAGTAAGCAAGTCCATCTACAACCTCTGCTTCCTGATCTCTCTGGTGGCCTTGTTCTTACCCTATATTGCTGACCAGTACCTAGCATAGTCAATCTCAGCTATCCATCAAGTATTTTTCCCTCATGTGTGAGCTACAAGGAAGTCATAACAAGACTACAAGTGCCTCATCTTGGCATCTTGGCTTACTATCCTAACCTGGAGCTCATGTATCTACTTCCATAGGTACTTGTTAGTGCACCTACAAACCCATAATTCTTTTGCACTTGAAAGTGTGTACTTACTCACCACATCATACATTCAGTGAAGCACTTGATCCACCTCAAGAGAAAACTTGGGAATGACATCCACCCTAGCCACCCTACTTGGATCCCAGTGAAGCTTAGAACCTATTAGCATACAAAAAGTAAAACAGCATTAGCCATAAACCAAGCATCAAATCAAAAAAGGAAGATAAAAAAAGAAACATCACAAGCATACCAAACTTGGGATCCACCTATTATAGGTGATCCATCATGTCCTCAACTATACCTTCCATGAAGGTGAACTTGTTGGGCACTCTACCCATGGCTTCATGCATTATGTAGAAAAGAACACTAGACCACTGGTAGGTACCTCTATGGCTGTAATGTAATAACACATTTAGCAATAGTTAAATAGCCAAAGATGCAAGAGTAGAAAGAGATCAATAACAAATGGCAATGTAGAGCACATACCTAGCAAATACTTAGGTGTGAGAACAAGGGGATCACCTAGTTGCACAACATCAAAGAGGCTATCAAAATCACCCCCGTTGGGGTGAAGTAGTCCCTCCTTCCCTAACTATTGAAGCACATCTGTAGCCTTGCAAAAATTCTTCTTCTATGTTTCTCCCTCCTCAGTTTGAGGAGGGACCTCCTCTGCTACTACTTCTACTATTGCTCTAATAGCCCTCTTACCTAATTTTAATAATTTACATACATTTCAAAGTTAGCATGTTAGCACTTGCCATAACAACTTAGCATAATATAGAAAAGCATAAAACATAAAAATATAGACACATAAAGTACAAAAATTTCATCCTAAAACTTGTACTAACCTACGACATCTATGTGCAAATCTTGAAACTTGAGGTGGATCTTCTTACTGCCCATCCTTTCAACCTCCCTTAAAGGCTCCTCTATGGGATGGGACCTCTTAATCTTTATTTTAGATAGTCCCACCATCTTTGCAATGTAACAATCTACCTTAGCCATGTTCCCAATACTAGCTATAAGAGGCTCACCTACACTATCATATGAGTAGTGAGATCACCCTAACGGACCTTTATTTGTTATGAAACATGACTCACCAATTGTCTCTGGGGGGTCCTGCACTCACATGGTAGCAAACACGTGCTTGATTCATGGATTTGAAAGCTATGTGTGATCTTGAATCATCCATTGTCTATCCTTGCAAACCACCAAAAACTCTACACACCTTCACAAGTATCTTATGAAGAATGCAAACTGCATATGTGACCTTACTTGGAGGTTGTGGTGAAGCTTGATGATCTCAACATGCAAGCTATTGACAAGGTGAGAGGCCCAATTGTACTTGGTACCCTTCTCTAGCATGTCCCTCATAACTTGAGCCTACTCCACCCCAAGGATTTTTCCTTGGGAGAGTAGCTTTGGAAATGCATAAGCATGGAAGAGAGGATAAAGTTCATGAACCACAGGCACCTGCACATTGTTTACAAGTATGCCTTTGCGAGATCAGGAAGTACATAGCCACCCCTCAATATTACCTTTGTTGTCCACCTTTATGTTGGTCTTATCAATGACCAATGGGTCATTAAAGGGAAGGCCAAATAGGCCCTCAAAGAAGTCATCTATGAGGTCCAAGACCACCCTCACATCATGTACCCATGTGACAAAGTGATGAGCATTGTCACTAAAGGAATCAATAATGGAAACCATTTTAGCCACCCAGATGCTTAGGCTAAGGGCTAAGAAAAGGTTCATTAGCCTAGTCCATGTGAGCCTACAGGTCAACTCCACTGAGGCCTCATGGCACAACCAATGCTACACACCCTCATCATCCCCATACTTCATAATGAGGGTGGCCTCAGTGCAACCTGTACCTACCACTATGACCTCTCCCAAAGTGACTATAGCTGTAATGTGGTTAAAGAAAAATAGTTAGCATCATGCAAAAAGGCAAAGTAGCAAACACATGAGAGTAAAAGTAATAAAATTCTTACATGGAACAAAAGGTGTGCACAATGGTGGTGGTGGTGCCTATTCCTCTTCAATGCTAGGTACATCATCCACTTACTCCATATCCAACCAATCATGGCTTTGACACCTCTTTTAGGCCTTTGAATACTAATAAGGTTACTCCACCAAGTTAGACCCAATTTGCCCAATCACCCCTACACAAACATTCTTGTAGGTTGAAAATTCCTATAAGGTAATGTGGGTTAGGTTTAGTGGCCCCTCATCATCTTGTAGGCCATGCTCACCAATGCTAAACTTGGCAATGAACGTGAGAAATTACCACCTTCATATGAGCTAATAGCCAAATGAATAATGCAAAATCATAAGAACACTTACCCTCCTACATAGTACACTATTCCAAGTGGTTCTAGAATAGGGTATGTACACACTAAGTAATAAAGAGAGTGTTTCTCTTGCTATAGCAATTGAACTCTAGCATATACTAGATTTTGGACAAAGGCCTAACATCCCTAGGGCCTTGGCCTAAACCTCCTTCTCTGCCATCACTAGTAGTGGGCTCATCGAACATGAACCTCATAATGCCTCAATTTTCTCTAGGTAGCAATGTCTCCATGATGACACTACCAGCTTCCACCACTAAGTGTGACCACATTATCACACTAAAGTGTTAGAGTAAGAATTCTAGGAACTTGTATGTTCCTAGCTGGAACCATACTGCCTAATCACCCAACTACATGTTTGGTGTGGACATGTTTGGTACGAGCTCACTCATGCACTAGAACATGCCAATAAGCTCCACCATAATGAGGATTTCCTTCAACAATACCCTGCAACTACAAAAGTAACAAAATGAAAAGTCATTAGTATCCATCAGATGAACAAAATTACATTGCAGTACACTTAGAAAAATTAGCGAGGTTAGCATAGGATAGCATAACTTAGCAAAAACATATGTCCTTAGGACCTTACTCTAGGCTCATGAGCATAGGACATCGATATATACATTTGATATACCTGGTGCTCACTAGTGTATAGCACTAACATAGCATTAGCATTTCACGTTACATTCGCATATGATGCATTATCTTCATTTGCATATTTTGGTAGTTTGACATGTTTGGTTTGCAAGTTTAGCATTTTGGCTTACATGTCACATTTTGTTTCATAGGTAACATTCTAGCACTTTGCATTCTTATACTTAGCATTTTTTCACATTTGGCATTTTATTACTGCATTTGGAAAAATCCTTGAATTTTTTCTAACTTTAGGTTACCCCTCTCCAGGAGCATAACCCAAGAAAAATGACAAAAAATTCTAACTATTAGCTACACTCTCCAAGGAGTGTAGCCCCAAAAATCATCATTTTTTCTAACTTCTAGCTATGCTTCCTAGGGAGCATAGCCCCGAAATGACAAAAAATTTCAAAACAAATTCTAATGGTTGGGAGCATAGCCCCAAAGCATCTAGAAAAATACAAAAAAAAACTAACTACCACTCACACTACCACTTTGTACCTTCACTCGAGGTAGCTTTCCCCATTCACAGTGCCACACAGCCTTATTATGCTCTACCACTACAAGCTAAGACACTTCCCATGGCTGCAATCCATCACAACCTTTTCTCCCTACCCTTCCCTTCCTACCATGATCACCGTTGCCATATCTAGCTATTCATTTTTCCTTATCCTTAGGCCCAAAAATGCAAAAAATATCATCCACCTAGTGCCATGTGCCCCATGGTCCCCTTTCTTTTCTCCCTTTCATTGGCCCTAGGGCCACTACCAAACCCCAATTTCTCTACCCCATGCACACTAAGAAAAAAGGAGAGGAGGGACAAGGGTATCCCATGAACCTCTATGCTCAAGCCATGGTCACCTTGGCTATAGCCACAAAGCCCTCATTTTTTTCCTTTTCTCCCTAGCCTTGGCTGTAGCTAAAAAAAATCCCTCATGTTTTCTAATTCTCCCATGCCCCACACAATGCCAAGAACAAAACCCTTACCCCATGCAACCATGAAACTAATCATCCATGATTACATAGTGCATGCCAAAAAGAGAAAAAAAGAGAANCCCCCCCCCCCCCCCCTTCTTTTTATCCATGATGGCCCTAGCAGCCATGGTAGTGAGAGTCTCTACCAAGGTAGGCTACACCAAATTCCAAAACCCCAATGCAATGTAACACAAGAAAAGAAAAATAAGGTAATAATTGCACAGGGGTAGAGCATAGTGGGATACCTAGCAAATGGTGGCTCTCTCTATTCATCCACACATGCCTAGGGTAGACATTGTAGTGCTCACTCTTCCTCATCCATGTTGACAAGCTCAGGATACTAATGTTCATTTTGGCATGTCATGCTAGCTATCACTCTCTAGATGTTATGCTCTAGATGTCACACTCTAATTTCTACACTCTGGCTTCACTCCTTTCTCCAACTATGCTATGATCTATAAACTTCTTATTTTCACTATGGAAAATGATAGTTTGACCTTAGTGAAATGCACAAATATATCCTTCCAAGGTAATTAAATGTCTTACTTACCAAGACAACATCCCATGCTTAGGAAAATTTTCCAAGTTTTTCTTAAGCATAGCAAGGCATAGAGCATAGCAAGGGGTAAGCATAGTAACCAGAGTTAGAAAATTTTCTAAACTTTTTCTGGTGATCCCTAGACATTGAAAATTTTCTAAATTTTTATGATTGCCCAAAAAACTCCTAGCCTAGTTTCACATTTCAAGCACACCCAACCTTACCTAAACCTATGTAGTTTTCACAAAACATGGTCTACTATGACCTTAAACTAGCAAACCATGGTCTACTATGACCTTAAACTAGCATCCCATGGCATGCCAAGACTTGAAACTAGCCTACATCCTTACTTCCATAGCTTCACATTTGCACACGTAGGCAAATTTTCATTTCATTGCTTTCCTTACTTTATGCATTTTGACTTAATCTAAGATAGGTTTAGCTTGACATTCCTTTTAGTTATTTTGTAAGATAATTGGCAAGATTGTGTCATGAGCATGTGCAAGCATCTTCATTCACCTCAGGTCCTTACTAGGCCTCATGGTGACCTCACGTGATACATTGATACCGAATGCCTAGATCTTGAGCCTAGGGCCCATGATAAACAAATAACATCCATAGAGACATTACTACATTGGCCAAACCATGTAGTTAAAGCTCTAGATTTAGAGGTAGGTGACATCACTGAGGATCCCCTCATTGAAGTCCCTATAACAACACTTAGTGACAAGGAAAAAACATTTAAGCTTAGTTCTTTTTTAAAGTCTCAACATATCCAAAACATTACAAAAACACTCAATGACAACATCAAGGCATTTTCATGGTCTTGCAAAGACATGCTAGGCTTAGATCCTCACATAGTGTAGCATAATGTAATCCTCAATCCTCGTGTAAAACCAGTTAAGTTGAAATTTTGCAAGGTTAGGCCTAAGATGGAATTGGCAATCTATGATGAAATCACCAAGCTTTATAAAGCTAGTTTCATCTGGTCCATTGACTATGCAAGCTAGGTCTCCAACATTATGGTTGTACCTAAGAAAAATGGAAGCATATGCATTTGCATAGAATTCCACGACCTAAACAAGGCAACCATTAAATATTTCTTCCCATTGCCTAGGACTGACCAACTAGTCAATACTATAGCTAGTCATGCCTTGTTGTCCTTTATGAATGGGTTCTCTAATAACAACCAAATTTAGATCAACCTAGAGCTCCAGCTCAATACAACCTTCATGACCCCTTAGGGTACATTTTGTTACACAATGATTCCTTTTAGACTAAATAATGCAAGAGAAAACTATTAATGCACTATGACATATATCTTTAGTGATTATTTGTTAGATTTTCTTAATGAATATATTGACAAACATAGTAGTTAAGTCCAAAATAGCACATAACCATGCAAATGACTTAGATCGTGTACTCAAATGTTGCCTAAGACATGACCGTAGGTTGAATCCCAAGAAGTGTATCTTTGGTGTTAAAATAGATCACATGCTAGGTTTTGTAGTATTAGAAGCAAGCATATATGTAGACCCTAATAAGGTTAAAGCCATCATCAACTTAGCATCATCGAATAACCTTAAGGAGCTATGGGGGTTACAAGGTAGATTGCAATTTATTTGTAGGTTTATTGCATAGTTAATTGATAAGTTGTAGTCCATGCAAAATCTGCTCAAAAAAAGAGTTCACTTTGAGCGGTTAGCTCAATGCCAAGAGGCATTTGACAACCTTAAATGGAACCTTGGTCAACTTCCAACAATCTATTCTCCACAAGGAGATAAACCATTTTACATCTAGCTTGCAACCTTTGACACATCCATCACTTCTCTACTTTTCCAAAAATGAGACGATGGCTCAAAGGTCCCTATATGCTACCTAAGCCATGTGTTAGTGGTCCATGAAGCAAAATACAATGATGTGGAGAATAACTTCCTTGACTTAGTCTTTATGCTTAATAAGTAGAGACATTATCTTTTCTACAACTAGGTAAACATCATCTGCAAGAGCAATGTACTCTAGGCAATCACCACAAACATTTACAAAAGTAGTCAGATTGCATGGTGGAAAGTAATAACCATGGAGTTTCACCTACACTATATAGCATAAGAATCAACCAAAGGTCAATAAATAGTCACACAACTCACAAATTTGCCAATAAATGATCAAGCAATGATAGATCTAGAATTTTTGGATGAACATGTTAGTAGCATACACTAAGTCCCTACGAGATTTGAGGCAATCTTGCACTTTGATGATGCTTCAATCTCTCAAGGAGGTACCACTACCATTATCACATTTCCCTTTGGAAAGATCTGATCCTTCACTTATCACTTTGCATTTCCTTGCACAACAACATAGCAAAGTACAAAGGTCTCCTTAGAGGCATCTTAGTAGCCCATGACCTAGGAATAATTTAAGGTGATTCGTAGTTAGTCATTAACCAAGTCACAAAAGTTTATGCTTGTAAAGCACAATAATTACAACCTTATTATGACTTGGCAAAGTACATGCTTAAATGATTTGCAACCATAGATATCTAGCACATCCCCTACAATGAGAACGCCATTGTCAACACATTAGCTACACTAGCCTTAACCATTGCACCTAACATGTTTCATGCCTTTCCTACTTCAATAATAGATTGCACTAAGCCTATCACATAAACAATTGGAATTACATCTGTAGTTACAACAAGCATGACTCATGCACAAGAATGGTATGACAACATCAAGTCATATCTTTGATAGGGTGAGCCTCTGCAACATTTAACTACTACTGAAAAGGATGCAATGTGAAAACAGTCATGATAGTACATCCTCATAGGTGATAACACACCATGTTTCAAATCCTACAAGGCCATACTACTAACCTATGTTAGCAATAATGAAGCACAAACAATCATTGATCAAGTTCATGAGAGATTGTGTAAAGGTCACATAGCGCCTAGGGCAATGGCATCAAAAATTAGATACTTAGGCTACTATTGGCCTTACATGGAATGCAATTGCATCTCCAAGGTCAAGACATGTAATGTGTGTCAACAACATGAAAATTTAATGCATGTGTCATCCATTGAATTGCATATCATGTAGATCACATGGCCATTCCAACATTAGGGGTTGGATATCATAGGACCTATAACAACTAAGTCTTCTGCAAGACATAGCTTCATTATAATTGTGACCAAATACATTACCAAGAGGATTGAAACTATTCCCCTTAGGAAGAAAACATTACAATAGGCTTGCAAATTCATCCTTGACAACATAGTGACCTACTTTGGTCTACCTATGACTATAGTCACAGATAATGGGCTGTAGTTTAGTAGTGCAGAAACCAAAGACTTCTGTGAACACCTTCACATTAAGCATTCCTTTTCAATGCCATATTACCGATAGTAAAATGGCTAATGTAGTGACCGAAAATTTTGGTGGCTGGAAGAACACCGGGGGTTGATGGGCGCAACAATTCCAACCCTGTATCCGGGGGAGGGCCGTGCCAGGTGTGTGTTGACATGGGGTGCCCTGAATGGTCTGGTCGATCAGATAGGAACTTACATCAGCATCAATATACCCTTTTGCAATGTAAATAATGTGAAATGCGAGATAATGCTTAAGGGTAAATGAAGTACGGAAGAAACTGTAAAAATGCGACAGTAATACAAAGTAATTCTTAAAGGTAAATAAGATAGAAAATAATGCAAAATCAAGAAAACAAATGAGAGATAAAGTAATGTATGGTTAGAAACATGCACCACTCCAAAGCTACAAACTCGTTTGGTTAGGGTGGATACAATCGGCTACATAGCATGACGGAGTGCAGAAATCCCGAGGGTAACCAAGGTGTGCCAAGCAAAAAGAGCTATGTGCTTGGATGCAGACTCATGTACGAACAATGTGAGGTTCTACCAAGGTGGTAGAATGGAGACAGGGACCTCACACTAGCTGAGAGAGACTCACTATTTACAATGTTAGATAGATGACTTTGATCTTACAATGCTGGAGAGAGGGGAAATCTTTGTTTCAGAATTTCAAACTTCCCACCACTTGGAAGTTGTCTTCTTCAAGAAAGATGCGAACTCTTTTAAAACTACCAAATTTTTAAAAAATGTGAACCTCTTTCCATGCTTTTTGCCAGGGTATTTATAAGACCAAGGGTGTGCGAAAGGGGTGGTTTGAATGTTACGTGCCTTAGGCCTTGGTTTTCTTGCTGGCGCCACTCGTGTTGTTTGTGACCGTTGGACCTACAAGACCATTGCGATGTATATTTTTATGCAATAACTACAATCCTACTATGCCATAATTGCACTATCAATGTTTGGAGATGTGTGCCAATGGTCTAATTAGGTGAAGTACATTGATGTCGCACAACCACCTGTATGCCTTGTTATGCTTTGTGACGTAGCATGCTTGGCATAGCATAGCACTCTGTTGCACGTTCTGATCTATTTCACATGCTTACTACACTACGTAGTGTAGCGTAGCATAGCAACTTTCCTTAGTCACAAAATCTTTGCTGATTTGCAAACCTTGTCTCCTGCGATGCAAGTCTTGAGAACTTCGTTGACTCTGCCTTTCGAACTACCTTCTATCTCTTCCACAGGATTGCTACACCTTGCTGTGCCATGTAGCTCAATGTAGCGTAGTAGCAGACATGGCCCGCCACTTCCTAATAGAAAGGGACATCACTACAGAACTTGAAATTGGACGAGGGGAGTGAGTAGTGAAGTCATTGCCATGCTATGTTCTGTGATGTCGCGTAGCGTAGCATTTCATTCTGCCATCGTCTTCTGAAGCTTGCTACACTACATAACATAGCGTAGTGTAGTAGGCTTCGTGACTTAGAAATATTGTAGAACTATTTCTTGCGCATCCCGAATGCTACTGCCAATTCCGCACACTATTTCTAAGTAGGCTACTGGCTATTTAGGCTACTTTGGTGGGTGGGCAGGATGGTACAAAACCTGTCCATGTTCAAACTAGAAAATTTATCAAACTGGCCAACCTAGACTTAGAACGCTCTCTTCCCGATGAATTTCCATAGTGCTACATAAACTGCAAGAGCCTGGTGAAGCAAGGATGACCCTACATTTTTAGGTTGTTTCAGCTAAGTAGAGGCTACAAACAAAGTCATCATTAGCTTTCTAAAGAAGATGCTTAGCAATAGCAAACAGCAATGGCACAAGCAGCTACTCTATGCATTATGGACCTAGAACACAACAAGCAGAATAGAAATAGGTGAAACATCATATAGCCTTGTGTATGAGTTTAAAGAAATTTTACCTTCTAAATTGTAGGTCCCATCACTCTACATGATCCTCTCAAGCTTCATTGACAAGGCTCAAAACAATGAGTTGAGAATCATTAACCTCAACTCTATAGAGGAAAAGAACATGTAGAAAATTGATTGGATCCAATGGTATTAAGAAAATCAAATAGCAAAAGCATCATCAAAATCAACATCAACACCTAATCAACAAAGGGAACTTGGTTCTCAAGGCCATCCATGAACCTACAAATAAATTCTTAGGCAACTAGAAATGGCCTTTCTTAGTTACCAAGGCCTATGACAACAGAGCATTCAAGCTTGCTAATCTAGATAGCAATGAGTTTTCCAATTTGATCAACCATTCATACTTGAAGCCATACTATGCCTAGTATGTAATGCTACATCAATGACAAAGCAAGGTAAGTAAGCATCCACTATGACATTAAACTAGCACAATAAGTCCACTATGATTTTAAATTGACACAGAGCATCCTTGGACTACGATATTAAACTAGCATCCACTGCACACCCATTCGCTATCATGTTAAATTTTCACAATAAGTCCACTATGAATATAAACTAGGGTAAATCATCTTTGGGCCATGACACTAAAATTGGCACCCATAGAGTAGTCCACTAGAACTATAAACTAGCATAACAAGTCTACTATGAAAATAAACTAGCACAACGCATCCTTGCATCATAACATTAACCTAGCACAACATCCAACATCCACTATGATGCTAAAATAGCACATAGTAGTCTATTAAGACTATAAACTAGCACATCATGGTCTTCCAGGACCTTAAACTAGGTCCATGATCTGCTAGAACCTTAAACTAGCATAGCATGTGGGCTACCCAGACCTTAAACTAGGTTTGTAGTTTAGCACACACAACTCAACAATTATAGTTCTGTAGAGAAGCAAGCACAAATACTTTTAATCCTACACCTCATGAGAAAGGTGGGGTGGGGTGCTATAGTTTTAGAATGAAGTTCACATTGTAAAGAAAAAGCCTCTAGAACATCTTGCAGTGTTACCATCCTTAGCATTTTAATGATCCTCCATTGATGCCCTCAAGCATTTTGCTGACCTTCTAGAGATACTACCATTTCTATTCGTACCACCCCCAAGCCATGCCAACAACACTACTAGCATTGGGTGTTTCAGTATTGATTAGAGCTCTCACTATCAGCACCACCCACTAAAGTCCCAGTAGTACTATGGCCTAGCCATAGCACTACTATCCTCTAGCCTTCACCATTGCCTGGGCTTGGAACCACATCTAGCAACTTAGCTTCCCATCATTTTTCTAGGTTTCCAAGTTCCTATCCTTGGTGTGGTTTCCCAAGTACCTAGATTGCAGTCACCCTCAACCATCTTGTAGGCCTCTTTTGGGTGCTCACTTCTGGTGTATGGTTATTAGTGCTTTTGTAGCTTTTTGGCTCCAGCACCTACACTGACCTTCCTACTTTGGCACTGCAAGCTCTTGCGACTAGTCCAGCACTTACAGTGCTTACAATGCCCTCACAACTAGCAGTTTGCTCTTATCTCACATGTTGTGTTGTTGTTTTCTTATCTCCTCTACATTGTGTTTGTAGGATGAATCCTTAGAGGCAATCATTCAAAAATGTGTTTCATCGCAAGAGCAAGTCACCACATTACTCCGATGTGCCTAATTGGACTCACAAAGCCACTCAAGACTGCACATTCCTCTTACCTCACCATAACCTACTTGCATTTACTCCTTTACCTTACATTTTCCCACCTTCCTTGCTAGATTCTATGATGCACATGGCACCCTTCTTTTAGTTAACCATAGAACTTGTGACGTCCAAAAGTGTCGATGGTTGGAACACCGAGAGGTTATCAAGTGTACAGCCTAATCCTGAATTTGTGTGAGGGTTGTGCTAGAGAAAAATAGAAATGGGATGCCTTGAACAATCTGGTCAATTAGACAAGGACTTACAAGGTGTCAAATAACCTTTTGAGAGTAGTCACTTTGAAACGTAACATGAAATGGTTGAAATGAAAGAAAATGTGGGATGCACAATAGTAGACACATATCAAAGAGCGTAACCAAGATAGTAGACATGATCAAACACTTGATAATGCAAAGTAAATGCTATAATAAGATAAAAAGAGAGTTTGAGTAAGAATATGCACTACACCAAAAGAGGGGGCATAGCTAATTCACAAAGGTATACATAATGTACAATAGGAGCAGTGGGAGCACAATCACAACCTCGGTGGTGTCAGGCTATGAAGTCTAGTGCTCACTATGTTGAACTGTGCCTCCTAGGTAGGTAGCCACAGTGTACCATGTGAGGTTCTACTGAGTTGCAATTGGACTGTAGTGTACCATGTAGTGTAGGTGTGTCTTTCTGCTAGTGTCAGTGTGGGCTGCTCTGGATTTCGTTCACCAATGAAGCTAAGTGCCAATATGCCAAAGTGCCAACTACCTTCCTACTGAAAAATGAAAGCCCACCCCCTTCCTCCTCCTTATAGCGACCAAAAACATTGGTGGCTAGAACACCGAGAGGTCACCGGGCATATAGCCTAATCCCGGATCCATGTGAGGGCTATGCTAGAGAAAAAATGGAAGCGGGTGCCCTAAATAGTCTGGTCAATTAGATAGGGACTTAATTAGTGTACAATAACCTTTTGTAAATGTTTGTTTTAGAGATGTTATGTTTAACTTAAGAGATAAGCAAAAAACATAAACTGCTAGAGAATAATGCAAAATATGATAATAGTAAAATGAAATGAAACAAGCTTGAGTGAGAAAGTGCACCATCCCAAGATCGGGGAATCTGATCTTTGTTTGGTTGAAGGTGTGCAACTAATGCACAGTGTGGATAGGCATAGATTACAATAAAGGGGTATGGTCACAGCTCCTTGAACTGATGTCAATAGCTTGCTAATAGGAACCTTCTACTCGCCAGTGTCTTTGCCAAAGCTAATTGCCAAACAACCAAAATGCCAAAATTCCAAATGTCAATCCTCGAAGCCAACTACTAGAAAAGGTGATTCTCTACCCTTTGAACGTTGTTCACTGAGGTATTTATAGAGTTAGATGTGGGAGAGAAACATGGATTAGATGCCATGTGTCCTGGGTCCCATAGAGTGCAAACATGATTATGGTATGTTGTTGTGTAATGTTGGATGTGAAACTTGCTACATTGTGACCATACTACTTAAACTACATGTGCCAAAATCTAGGGAACTACCATGTCTTTGCAATGAATTCCAAAAATAAATGTAAAGTGGAGCATGTGCTCCAAGATTACATCTTCCCTACTCTTGTGAGCATTGTCAAGCATAGGGAAAAATTTGGGAATAATTGGGGGTGCAAAATAAATCAAACTTGCTAATTCTATTCGTTGAAGAAATGACAAGATGGGAGTGACCATTACCAACAAGTTCTGGGGCTAACTGAAGATGCTCTAAGGCTTTCACATGAGTGTTACACTACTTATGCTACCCATCATATGAGCGCAATATAAACACTCGCATGCTACATTGCATTACGCTGTCTAGCATAGCGTAGTGTAGTTGTTAGTCTTGAGAGGAATCTTGCCTGAAAGCAAAAAAAATACCTATTTGAAGCCTAGCTAGGTAAGCAAGTGCAACCCTTTCTTTCATGCTAAAAGGTCCTGGGACCTACGAAGTTCATCTTTGGAACACTTTTATGCTTTGTGTCCTTTCTACATCATGCTACGCTACGTAGGGTAACATAGTGTAGTAGCTAATGTGACATGGATTCCTATTTGATCTATAATTCTTTGTTAAGAGACTTTGCTTAGGGCCCAAGGGAAAAGTGGGAAAAGTAGTCCTGGAGGTCTGAATATGGCCAAGTGCAGTCCCTTTTCTAGGAACCACTTGGTAGAGGACCTTTGTGCATTCTGACCCTACTATGCTATGCTACGCTGCGTAGCGTAGCACAACCTAGCACCTAGTTTGGCTCAAATTCTGACTTACTTTGCAAACATTTTTTCATAGAATGTCAATCATGTCTTGGCATGGTAGTAGAGCAAACCTATTTGACAGTTGAAGCATGGGAAAATATTCTTACTCCATCAGAGTCATTTGAGTATGAGTAATTTCAAAGTACATCTCTACTACATTGTGCTATGTTGCATAGCATAGCACTAAAATGAAGAAGATTCTTGACGAAATTTTCCATATTTTTACTGTGTTACATTGCTCATGCATCAAGGATGATGTGGGGCATATATCCTGGAGGACTAAGTCATTTTCAATCTGCATCTTGGGTACCCGATCAGTCTTCCCAAGGCCTATTACGCTGTGCAACGTAGCATAGCATAGTAGGTATCATAGTTAGAAAACTTGCTGTACCATTTAACTCATCCCAAACACCTTCAACAATTGCTATCATGGTCCCTAGGTAGAGCATCAGCCGGGTCAAGTGTCAAGCTGGGCAAGCTAGAGGGTGTAGCAAGCTTGTTAGCCTGGGTGTTAGAAAATTTTCTAGACTGTATGGTCCACCCTTGGTGCCTCTTTCATTCAAACTATCCTTATGGTTGGGTGCTATGTTGATTGTACTGTAGAGGTTGGCAGGAAAGCTCAAAAGTAACTCTAGAAGTACTAGGACTTCCGATATGCCACATTATCTATAGGATCCATCATGAAGCTGTGCTTGCAATGACCCTTGCCAAAATTTTGGGATTGTGATTAATCATTAGAATCCTAAAATTTATGGTGTTTCAATGGGCCCTCTTTGTTGATGTCTGGAGGATTTTCCTAAGAGATGTTGAAAAAGAATATGAAACACCATGAAGAACAAGATAGCAACACTGCTCTTTAGTGCCCACTTGGACCATGCTTCGCTACATTTGAAAGTACTAGGATAGTGATTGTAAGGTAAGGGACCAAGAGATGGATTTTGGGGAAATAGGTTCAAGGAAGAAATGAATGTAAAATGCAATGCTTTGAAAATCTGTTTCCATAGCATGATCCCTCATTGGAGTGCTTATGAGGGAGTCAACATGTATGGGTGTCTTTTTGTATTGGCCTTTGACCTCTCACTGGGATACGTAGAGATGGTCAATTTATGGTCAAAGTGAGTGTAAATTAGCTACTGTGTCATTTATTTTAGGCACTTATCTCTTTTTTTTTTTAGCTTTTTGCTCTTTTTTTTGTTGTACACCCACATTCACTTGTAGACAACCTTGTCGTTGTTGCAAGATAGGTTAGTCCTCCCTAAGATGAGTTTTGTTACATCCATGTGGGGCTTTAACCTACCTATAGAGGCTTGCCATGGGATGAGTTGCATTATGTCCACCATGGACTTGGCGATTGGGCATGTGAAAGGGCTTTATGTATTGGGAAAAATTGTAAAGAGGATGCAAAAAATTACAAGTATAGGGAATGGAGGATAAATTTGCTAAAGCAGAGAGCAGGGAGTGTACTTCCAAGTAGCTGGGCTAATCATAGCAATCACTTTAGAACAATGTAGTGCCTTGCTCTTGTGGTGAAGCACATCTCTGGACAATGCCATCTTGGCTTTTATCCTATAAACACAACAAAGAGAAAACTAGAAAAATGACCATCAAGTGAAGTAAGGGGAAAGTCTTGCCTATTTTGAACACTACTAGAGTGGAAAGTGTTGTCTCTGAAGTGCATGATGTCCAAAGTAGGAAGGCCAACATAGATTCTAGCAATAGCAGGTTGGAAAGGATGGCACCAAAGAGACTAGGAATGGTGATGACATAGGTGCTCACGATTCCTCGCCCAAGGCAAACATCATGCAGTCCAGCTACAAGGGGAGAAGCCTAATAGCTAAATGCCTTTGTAACTCAGATGATGGAAAGGGTTGGAGGATGCAAACATTGTGGCTAGGCCATAATAGTGCTAGGACTCCAGCAGCAGATGTTGATGGCAAAAGCTATTCCTAGGATGATTAGCTATGGTAGAAGTAGCTCTGGAAGGTCAGCAAGATGTCAAAAAACATCTTCAAAAGATCAAAAAGATACCAAGGGTAGTGACGCTGCATGTGTTCTAGAGGATGTTTCCTTAGCAATGCGAACTTCATTCTAGAACTACAACATCCCACCCTGGGTTGTTCATGAGTTTTGAAAGTGTGCACGCTCACTTGTTTACAAGAGTCACATGTGTGCACTGGGAAGTGTTTCACTACAAACCCAGTTTAGAATCTTGGTAGACTATCAAGTGTGCTATTTTAAGATCCCATCAAACCATGATATGCAAGTTTAAGGTCCTAGTAGACCACTATGCTAGTTTAACACCGTAGCGGATGGTGGATGGCTAGTTTAAGGTCATAGCGGACCATGTTGTGAGTGCTAGTTTTATGTCATGGCCTAAAGATGTGCTTGAATGCCTCATTTTCATAGGCTTTTGTGACTATGAAATGGCCTTCCTAGTTGATTGAGAATTTGCTCACTGGCTCACGAACAACCTTGAGGACCAAGTCCTCCTTTTTAATCGATCGTTAATGTAAGTTGCAGTGATGATTTTGCCATTTCTTGTCTTGGTACCATTCAATGTGACTGAGTATTTGGGCATGCTCCTCCTCTACGGAGTCAAGATCAGTGATCCTTGACTCATTGTTTTGAGTCTCATCCACAATGTTTGAGAGAATCATCCAAAGTGATGGAACCTGCAATTTAAGAGGTAACACCACTTCAGATCTGTAAATGAGACTATAAGGAGTCTTACCTATAGTTGTTCTTCATGTCGTAAGGTAAGCCCACAACACGTAAAGTATTTGCTCATGCCATCACTTTTTGCTGGTGCTAAGCATATTTTTCAACAAGTTAATGATGACCTTTTTGGTTTCCTCTACCTACTAGTTTGCCTAGGGGTAGTATGGCGATGAAAAAGAATGTTTGATGCCAAGGTTGTTGCACAATATTTTGGTTTTTTTCCTACTAAATTGTGGCCCTTTTTCTGACACAATCGTCATGGGAAGACCAAACCTTGTTACTATGTTATCCAAGATAAAGTGGAAAACCTATTGAGATGTGGTCTTTCTTAGGGAAATAGCCTCTACCCACTTTGTGAATTATTCAGTTGTGGTGATAATGAAGCAATGTCTTGTAGAAGACTTAGGTGTGATGGGTCCTATGATATCTAGTCCCCAACATTTAAGTGGCCACGTGATCTATGTAGGATGTAATTCGGAAGGTGACACATGTATAAGGTTTGCATGGCATTGACATACATCACACGTCCCAACTTTGGCATGGAAATCTTGTTCTATGCAAGGCCAATAGTACCCTAAGCATTTGATTTTTGCTGCCATAGCCCTAGGGGCTATGTGTCCCCCACATAGTCCCTCATGGACTTCGTTAACAATTTTTTGTGCTTCTTCCCCACTAATGCAAGATAGCAGTATCCCATCAAAGGAGTGTTTGCATAAGGTGTTATCTCCTATAAGGACATACTACCAGGCTCACTTTCGTATCGATCCTTTTGGGCTGATGTCAAGCTATGTGGGGTTTTGCCATGTTGCAAGTAAGCTTTAATGTTGGCATACCACTCTTGGGCATCTATTGCACTGATAGATGCGATGTGTGCTACTTGAGTAATAGGATCTGTGCATTATATTACTGAGCAGGCAAGGTCGCAAACAAGCATGATGACACATTTAATGCTAATGTGGCTAACGCATCTACTACAGTGTTCTTATTACGAGGCACATGTTGAATGTCTAACGTTGTGAACTTCTTTAGTAAATTCTTAGATAAGTCACAATAAGGTTGCAAATGCAAAGCCTTGCAAGCATAGAATTTAGTTATCTAGTTAACAACTAATTTCGAGTTACCCCGGATTGCCAAATGTTGGATCTTTAGCTCTTGAGCTGCTAGAAGACCCCTAAGGAGTCCTATGTACTCAGCTATGTTGTTCGTGCAAAGGAATGTAAAACAATATGTAAAGGGTCAAATTTCCCTGGAGGGAAATGTAAGAATTACAGCTGCTTTACCACATCGTGTAGTTGAAGCCACATCAAAATGTAAACTTCCTTTTAAATCAGATGGTACAAAGCTTGAGCTATTGATATGCTCATCCAAGAATTTGGGTTCTATTATTTCCTGATTGTCAACAGGTGAAGTTGTAAGCTGTGTGGCTATTTCTTGACCCTTTGTTGATAATTGTGCTAAATAATGTAAATTGACTTCCATCGTTATACCTTTCTATTAGGCTATCCTACTTCTCTTGTATAAGTTAGTTGTCATAGCCCAAAGTATGTTGCTTTTACATATGATGTTAACTTTGCTACAAAATAATTAATGTCTCCACTTTTTAAGCATAAATACTATGGCGAGATAATATTTTTCTACCTTATTGTACTTTGCCTTGTACACTATTAATGCATGGCTTAAGTAATAGACCAGGATTTCAGACCCGTCATCTCTTTTTTGACATAGCAATGTAGCAATAGATGTGTCCAATGTGGCAAGGTGGATGTAGAAAGGCCTATCCCTCTATGTTGGGTAAAATGTTGGGAGATGCAAAAGCTCTTTCTTTAGATTATCAAAGGCTTTTTGACATTTTTCTGTCCACTCGAAGTTGACCCCCTTCTTAAGCAGTTGTTGCATGGGGTGTAGTTTGTTTGTCAACCTCATGATAAACCTTCTGATAAACTATACTCTACCTTGTAACCTACACAACTCTTTAAGGTTTGTAGTCAATGCTAAGTTGATGATGGCCCTCACCTTATCGAGGTCCACTCGTATGCCTATTTCCAACACTACAAAACCTAACATGCATCTAGTTTGGACTACAAAAACACATTTCTTGGGTTTGAGGCAAATGTCATGCCTATGAAAACATTAGAGGACTATATTGAGATCGTTGGAATGATCATTAGATTCCTTAGACTTGACTGCTATGTCATCAACGTAATCATTTAATCTCTTTAAGGTAATCGCTAAAAATGTATGTCATCGCTCGTTGATAGGTTGCTCTAGCATTTTTTAGTCCAAAGGGCATCATTATGTAGCAAAAGGTTCTCCAAGGGGTCATGAAGGTGGTTTCCAATTGATGCTTCAGGTTTATATAGATCTGGTTATAGCTCGTGAACCCATCCATGAAGGATAGTAAGGCATGACTAATCATAGTGTCGATAAGTTGATCAATACTTGGCAATGGAAAGTTATCCTTAATCGTTGCTTTGTTCAGGTCTCAAAATTCTATACAAATCCATATAACTCCCATTTTCTTAGAAACTACAATGATGTTTGATACCCATTTTGAGTAATCAATGGCCTGAATGAAACTAGCTTGATAAAGATTAGTGATTTCATTGTGTACAGCTAGTGCGATTTCTGGTTTGATTTTCCAAGCCTTTTTCTTGACTACCTTGACACATGGATCTAGGATAATGTTGTGTTATATGAGCCGCAGGTCTAGGCCCAACATGTCATCATATGACCATGCAAACACTTTAACATTGTCATTGAGCACTTTCGAGATCTTTTGATGTACCTATGGATGTAATAGGAAGCTAACTTTCAGGGTTTTTTCTTCACCTCTAGAGGTAGTTATAGGGATTTCAATAAGAGTGTCCTTAGTCACATCCCTAGCCTCTAGGTCTAAGGCCTGGACCAGATGTTTGGGCTAGTCCATGGGTGCTTCTAAGGATGCTACATGAATGTCACAAGAGGATAATTCAAAGTCTACCAATTCTAGATTCAAGCATCTTGTAAATCTACCATAGGGACTCGTCAAGGTCAAAGGGGAACAAAGATCATCATGCATAGCCATTTTTCAATTAGAACTATTGCAATAAGCAAAAATACCAAGTCAAGTGATACCTATTTGAAGCAACAACATATAATGAATATATGTAAAGAAATAATGCAACATAAGATAGTTTCCAGTTTAAGGTCTTAGCGGACCACCACTATGAAAAATTTGTAAATTGAAATTGCCAATTTAAGGTCTTAGTGAACCGTAACCATGTAATATTATGAGTTAAAGTTTCTAGTTTAAGGTCATAGCAGACCATCACCGAGTCTAAAATGTAATATGAATGTTAAAATTGCCATATTAAGGTCATGGAGGACTATTATTTGGTCTAAAATGTAAAATGAATGCTAAAATTTTTAGTTTAAGGTCATGGAAGACTGTAAATAATGTAAAATTTTTAAAGATAAAGTCAAAAATTTTGATGGACCCAATTGCTACACTACAGCTAAGTGCTACACCGTACCAAGGACATACCATGCTATAGTAGTGCTATGCTGCAAGGGTATTCCACATTATTCGGGACATGACATTAACAGTTGTTTTTACCACGTTGGCTATAAATAGGGGATTACCCCCTAGTAAAATTTTCATTTTCAATGTTAGATCCAACACCTAGAGCATAGCATGGTCAAGTTGCAAGAGAGCGTAATAAGTGTAGCGTAGCAATTGATACAGCCAATTTGTGAACAAGGAAATGACATGCAAAAGCGAACACAGGCATCAAGGACTTGCCAAAGTTGACAAAGTGAAGCACACTCTGGGATGCCTCTCTAAGGTACGTGTTGAGGAGCGGGAAGAGGCTCTATCTACTCGGTAAGTTGCTATCTACCCTCATTTTTGTTATGTGATATATTAGGTTAGATTACCATTATTGTTACTATTTTTTCCATCATGGTTATCATTGCTACAATTGTTGTCATTGTTTTTGTTGTCGTTTTGGCCACAGCACAATGGCTATTGACACTTTGGCCACAGTGGCCATGGCGGTTGCTACATTACAGCTACACATGATACTGCCTCGGCCACCATTGTTAAGAATGGTCACTACACTATATTAGGGGTTTGGGTAGTTCTAGGCAATGTAGCACACACTCAGCATAGCATACCGCCCTTAGAAGGGGTTTTTTATTTATGAAGTTTCAGGGTAGCATAGCACATGCCTGGCATAGCATAGCATGAGTAAAGGGGGGAGTTTGTTGTGTATGTGTTTTACTTCACTATGTTTCACATGATGGGGTAGGACTAAGATAAAGGGAATGTTATGAGTTCTTTTTCATAGACCACATTGTTCTAGTCATTAGCACTATTAGATTGTTACATTTTAGTTCCTGTTACGCTATGTTGTTATATTGACAGGCCCATTAATTCATTATGTTGGTGATCTATCACACTGCTACATTGTTAAAAGTTGACTACACTGCCATGCTGTTAGAGTGTTTTTCTAGGTACATTGGCATGACTATTACATGTTGTGCTTGTTGTACTTGTCATATTTTTACACGTGTTGTACTATTGCATCTATTGTACCTACCACTCTACTATGCTACATGGGGTGTGGTTGTCCTGCTACGCTACATGTAATGCAGCCATTACTATTATACAAAGTGTGGCTACTACGCTACGTTGTTCTTGGCACATTTGGCCATTTTATGGAACAGCAAGATTCAAGGGTTTGAGTTTGGTAAGTTTTAATAACTCACAAGAGCTATCAAAGTTATATTCAAGGGGTTTTGGTATGTTAAAACCTTGTGGGGTAAATTGAAGGTTGAATGAGATGATTGGTATGGAGTAATTTTGAGGCAAGAATTGGCGTTGAGAAATTTCAAGGATATTATCAAACATCCATTACCATTCCAAAAATGAAATATATTTCAAAAGATGCAAATATTTTAAGGTTACGTTTTTGGAGGCTCGCGATGCTACGAATGTCAAACCCTCACTCATGCAGTACAGCAAACCGAACCGTGGAATTCCTGGGCGCGGACCTGAGGCGTACCAAAAACAAAAATATTATACCTGCAAATGGAAATTGCAGAAAATCACGGCCCTATTTTGCTCCAAAAATTGTAGAAAATCGCAGCCCTGTTTACCAATTTTGTTAACAATTTGTTTGGGCATTGTTGGAAAATTTGTGTTTTTTTTTGTTCCGTTGTAAGGGCTTCCAGCAGAGACGATTCAAAAAATGGCAAAGGCCGGGAAACAAAACGCACAGGCAGCGGGCGCACCAGGGTAGGTGGAGATAATAACAGCAGCACCAATACATCCATGGACGTAGAATGCATATAATAAAAAAAGAGAAGAAAAGCAAAACCCAAATCAGAATCTGCATTTTTCGGTG
This sequence comes from Gnetum montanum, assembly GCA_015680685.1. Classification (NCBI taxonomy): domain Eukaryota; kingdom Viridiplantae; phylum Streptophyta; class Gnetopsida; order Gnetales; family Gnetaceae; genus Gnetum; species Gnetum montanum. The sequence goes on along the minus strand of MNCI01002112.1, from coordinate 57 downwards.
TTCTGTCCCGCACGTCTTCAAAGGCACTGCAGAAAATCCAGGGGACAACCAAAAGTA
>MNCI01002111.1:125609-176022 GCA_015680685.1 Gnetum montanum | reverse complement strand
CAACATAAGGTCAATTATTTAACATAAAAAAGTTCATATTAAAAAGTTCTTTACTCTAAGTTCATTCCATATTACTTCATATATTACATCGTATTCAACTTTATTGTATATTACTTTATATATCACATCCTAATCAATTTCATCATTATTTTGTTTTTTTTTTGGCCGATAGGCCAATAAGTTTGGCGTGATGAGGGGAGGGGGGAGTGTATTTTGTGGTCCTCCATGTCACCCACCACATAAGATACCATCATGGAGAAAAATGCAATGGGAAAAAATGCTATGGAATAACGTACAATCATTTTGATTTTGGTTTTCAATATGAATATTAATTTTCAATGAATCAATTTGAGATTTTATTAATTTGTAAAATATATAAGATTCTCTTAGCCAAATAATAGATATATATTATAAATATATAGCTAAACTAGTCATCTTAGTAATTTTAGCATGGTTAGTTTTCGAGGTGTGAATGACATGACATGTTTTTTTTACATCAAATGTTTTAACCATTAAATGTAATTTGGTATTACATTCACTTTTAAAATTTGATTGTTAAAGTCGGGATGGGGACAAAAACAGTGCTAAATTTCATGGACAGTTATCTCTACGTGGGGGCAGTTGAAGACTTTGACAAAAAACAATTAAGACTTTAACATTCTCTGTGTTCAAGTCCGAAAGACTTTTAACAAATATGCTACTACAACATTTCCCATGGCATTTGTATAGACTTTAAAAATTTTTGTAACCAACTCTCAAAATTTAATCTATAATCCATAATTCACCCTTGTGTATGAAAAGTTGTTGGGCACGATCATTTTTGGCTACACCAGAGTTCCTAAGGCAAATCCGATACGGCAATGGCATTAGCAATGCAGATTAATCAATCAAAGCGAGTCATGGCAGTGGTGATGCATTTTTAGCTGGGCTGAGATGTTCTGCAGCATCATGTTGCTCTTCATCTTTAGCAAAGAAGTTTGGATGCGCCTTAATTATTTAAAATTCGTTTGTTATGGGTCCAATTCCTGGGTTCCTGGGAAAGTTATTAGGCCCTCTTTACTATATATGGAAGCGCAGATGCACTGCTCTTTTCCTTTCTAGAACACTAATTCGTTGAACTCTACCCATTTAAATATTATGGAAAAATCTTAAATTCTTCGCCTTGTGCATTTCCAAATTTTATCTCGGACTTCTAAGTTAAAGTTGGATACTAATTAGTTATTTTATTGTTTGCAGCCTTGGAGCAGATACACCAACTCATGCACTCTTCCCAATCTTGATCGGCTACATCAGAGTGTGTTATCATAATTTTGAGCATTTTGAGCTCTTTGTTGTTCTCCTGATCTTATTAACTCGCAGTTCTTATGGATTCCCAGCATAAGGTTGCTCTTTGGAATGTACACCCACACCCACACCCACACCCACACCCACACCCACACCCTGAGAAGGATTATGTTTCAAGATGTTTTTTTTCAACATCCGCATTTGTCATTGTTCTTCTCCCTATTTATCCATCAATATGTTCAGATGTTGATCATGTACTTAATATCATTTAATTAATAAAATTCTCTTTTTGGGTTCCAACCCCCCAATTCCTGGGTTAAAAAAAATTTGATTGTGAGAGGTCAGAATGGGGAAAAAACGGTGCTAAATTTTGGTCATAATCCCATCCCTCAAAATGCGGTGATGCGAAATTTACGGGCACAGCGTGACAGATGGTGTGGACGAAGATCGGACTTTGGTGACCATCAAAGACTTTTGTGGCCCAACTCTGTGTGTCTGTCTGATTGAACTCTCAAAAGACTTTGACAAATTTACAAAAATCCATTCGCTCTTGTCGGCTTCGTTGCCGTGGCCGTTGTGTATACAAAGTTGTTGAGCATAGAGCGCAGCAAAGTTCCTCCGCCAAATCGGATATCAAATTCATGTGCTTCGCCTAACAATGAAAACTACAAAAGAAACACACCCGAGTGTTCGACCTTACTTATTATTGAATTGAAAGCGCGAGGATGATTGAACATTGTCACCGTAACCATAACGGAGACTTTATATATATATATATATATAAATAAATTTTTAACATCTCTTTCAGTTTCATCGTTAATTTTATCCTTATAACATTATAAGTAACTACATATACAACTTCATTGCAACTCAAGTTATCAATATCATTGGCCTCACCATCTCAATATCTTCCAAGTTGCCTCACCATTCAAATCCCATTCTTATTAAACTAAAACATGAAAAGGTTAAGCATTCAACTTTTGACTAAAAATGCTATATAAAAACTTTTGATTAAAAACACTATATAAAAGTGTCCAAAATTTCTTGTGCGGCTCCTACATATGCAATTAGCATAACCTATTTTTAATTTTAAAAGACATGGTATTAACCCATCTTATCACTTTGTTAAGCATAGAGAATAGGAGTGCCATGCTTGAACCATTTACGCCATTGTTTGCCACAGAATCAAACACGACGAACAATGCTTACTCATTACATGTTATTCCATTTCATCATAGTCTTCTTTATTCTACATCTCATTCAATAAAGAGAAGTCATAAATCAAGTATCCTTCCTTCGTTATAAGAGTTATAACTTACTTTACCTTACCCAATACCCCACATTCCACTTTATTGTCATCATTACTTTAAATCTCATGATGGTATAGCAATTAAATATAAATGCACCCAGACTATCCATTACTTTTAACGAAGACTTTGTGAAGCATTGGTAATAGTTGAGGATAAGAAAAATCCTCTACTCCTTTCCCCATAGCATTTTAAAGTGTCAAACAATTATTTTTATGATTGATGAATCACGGTTTGTCAGGCTCCAATATTGGGTACGTGATATCGAGTACAAGATATCGAGTACCTAATATCTCAACCTGGATCCCATATCGTATACATGATATTGTGATTCCTATGTTGACCTATAAATCTAGCACTTAGGCGCACAGGGAGGGGTCTTTGGCCAATAAGTCTTTAGGTTGAGTCTTTTTGTCAGTTTTTAGTTAATTTTCAGTTCCTTTTCCCAAGTGCATGCCTGCAGTGTGATGCTTGTAATTGTACGGAACCTTTGTTCGAGTGTGACATACTTAGACATGTACATGATCAGCAATAAAGATCAAGATTATTCCATCATTGCAGCATTCATTTAGTTTTTAATTATTTAATTGTTATTTTTATTTATTATTTTCTTAGTTAATATTTCTTTATCGTCATTTACTATTCTTATTGTTAATGTAGAATGAGTACGTCTTAATCACAAACATTTAAGTGTCACTACGTGGAAACCCAATAGCGTATCAAGTAGTGCTCGAGTAATGTGCACTTGGTAATCCCAGATGTAGTACACGAAGTCCAAGATGTGTACGGATGATTAAGGATGGATGCTCATCGCACTTAGGCTAGCTTAGATCTTATTTCATATTGCTTATTAGCTTAATCAAGATTATTTTTCATTGTCTTTAAGAGTAGCATAGTGTTAGAAATTGCATCATACACCTCACTCTGGACTAAATCATATGTGACAAAGCAAATACTAGTCCAGGTGGGAAGACAATGAACTGCGATCAACGTATAATTGTGTAGGTGCCACAACTAGTCCGTTTGTGGAGTTTGATACGATCCTGCGTACACGCTCATATTCGTATGGTTGAGCGTAAGGGTATCTCGCTGCTCATCATTGGTGCCATTGCCAGGGATGGTGCTAATTATCTAGATTAGTTACATCATATAAGATCGCTGTAACAGGGTATTAACGATATATCTTTCAGACAAAGAAATTAAATTCAATTAAGTCACACACAATTCACAACAATGTCTCTTTCACAAGACAATGATAATGCAACATCTTGCGAGGCAATTCATTGGAGAACTAATGAAGACATTTGGAGTACTCAATCTTATGCAGGAGTTTCATATGTTCATAGACACCCCAACAATACTCAAGGACTTTTCTCATCCAACTCAGACAACTCTAGTGAAGATGGGACATCCCCTAGAATGAGGGGGCCCATAAGGCCTAGGGCTTTCTCAATGGATAGCAAGAGTACATCAGGGGATGATTGGGAGACTTACAAAAGTCATGATGATTTTTTCAATTCCCTCTCTTTCTTTGCTCTTTCAATGTTGGGTTGTGACACAGACAACTGTATCTCAAGGGGTCAGCGTAGAAATAAAAATCGAACCCACAGGCAAAATCATGAACACCAACATGAACAAAGACAACATTGTCATAAGTCACAAACTCACAACCTAATTAGTGACAATGAATCCCTATTGGCCACTAAGAGCCTAATGCATATAACAGGGGCTATTCAAATATCCCGCAGGCATCATAAGAAAAGTTGTCTACCCAAGCTTGATTTAAACAAAATTTCCAAGTTTTCATGAGGCTATGATTTAGATCTACAACATCATTTACAAGCCTTCAATGATGCATGTGCATGGAACAATATTGATAATGGGTGGAAAAGACTTAAACTCTTTCCTATGACACTTGTTGGCCAAGCAAAAGTATGGTACAGGTCTTTAAAGCTAAAATTAATTCACCATTGGCTGACAATGGTAAACCTCTTCAATGAAAGATATCAAACCTATGCAAGAGTATCAGCCTTGAGGAGACAAATCCAATAGTGGAAGCAAGGGCAACATGAACCCTTGAACATGGCCTTAGAAAGATATTACTCTTTGTTAAACAAATGCCCAGGCCATGGGTTCTTTGAGGAGAGGCTAATGTATCACATCATGGATGGGCTCGGTAATCAAACAAGGGAGACCTTAGGGATGTATGCCCTAGGTCAACTATATGAACTACGAACCCATCAATTCTAAGAGCTTATTAAGCAGGTAGCAAAAGAAGAAGGAGAAATAGCCAAATGGGAGAATGTTGAAAAATCTCAATAGGACCAAACTCTTGAAGTAACAGAGGTCCATAATCATAAAGAGGATAAATCAACTCACCTTGACGAGGTGAAATCGTTTCTACCTTTGCCAATAANCTCATCGTACTATTCGTGGGTTCTTATCAGTCTCAGTATTGTGCTCAACCACTGTGGAAAAACCCCAGTTATGGGGGAGGCCATTGCCAAACTGGCCACACCCTTCGTATCACGCGAAACCAAGTGCTTATTATGTTCAACATCCTATTTCTCCAATTGGATCGGCATCCTCTATTTCACCTCATCGTTATCATTCTCCCAAGTATCATCAACCCATGTCCTCTCCTATGGAATCACCACCTCATGTTCCTTATACTTCTCATTGCTATTAATATTCTCATCCTTCACCTCCTCCTACATCGCCACTAGTAGTACCAAAAGGTTTTTCACCACAACACCAACCCACAAACATTACTTGTGCCATTACTGTCAATGGTAGTGGGGGTCCTCCACAACATTAGGAGCATCCTTTCTTTAGGCATGGCCATAGAAAGAGACAGCATAGTTCTAAAACCACTACATCCTCCAACTTAGCACAAGCCCAACACGGTGATGCACCTTTCTCTTCAAACTCAATGCCTCCTATTACCTTATCTAGGCCACCAATCAATACTCCAACAACCATGCAACCCAATGAATATAACAATGTGAGGAGACATATTGATCCTTGCATACTGTCTTATGGTCACGGGTGCCATAGTGGGTCAGCCTCTTATCACATGACCACATCTTATAATCTACCCCACTATGCCTATTATAATCAAGTGTGTGAATCCCAATTTGCATACATTCCTACCACCACACCAAAAGACACTAGTGGTTTGGATATGACTGGATCCCAATAGTTCCATTATGCATGAATCCAAACTTTCCATTTATTAATTCTCACCATGATCCAACGTTTAGTCATGGGGAACACCCTCCATTCTAACAAGCAAAATTAGTAAATGTCTTTCTTTTTCTTTGGTTTTACAATTTTTTTTTGTTTTCTAATTTTTCATCTTTCAATTTGTTGTTGATGAGTGGCGAGGTACCCCTACAATCAACCATATGAATACGAGCGTTACACGTGCAATCCAGTCAAACTCCACAAACAGACTAGTTGTGGCATCTAGATAGTTAGCCTTAGGCCGTAGTTCGTTGTCTTCCCACCTGGACTAGTATTAGCTGTGTCACGTATGGTTTAGTCTAGGATGAGGTGTATGATATGGTTTCTAACCTAATGCTACTCCTGAAGGCAATGGAAGATAATATTAACTAAGCTAAGAGAGAAAGAGTGAGAGAGAATCTAGCTAGCCTAAGTGCAATGAGCATCCGTTCCTTGATTATCTGTATATATCTTGGACTTCGTGCATGACTACTACTAGGATTACCAAGCGCAGATCCTAGGTATGCTACTGGGTTACCAAGTAGTCACACTTAAATGCTCGTAATCAAGTCGTACTCATTCCATGTTTAATAGGAGTTAAGGGTGAGAGAGATTAAGTAGGAAAGTAGTAAATAGCAATTAAGTAAATAATTAATCTAAGTGAATGCTGTAATGATGAAGTAATCTTGATCTTTATTTCTAGTCATGTGCATGTCCAAGTACGTCACACTTGAATAAGGATGCTGTACAATTACAATCACCACACTGCAGGCATACACTGGGAGAGAAGGGTTTAGAGAATAACTACAAACTTTTACACTTAAACTAAAAACTAAGAACTCCCCAAACTCATCTATCTACCTCTTATTTATAGATGAGGTAATAGGTTGCGATATCGTGTACGCGATATAGCAGTGGGCCAAATGACAACTCATCAGTTATTTTATCTTTTTGTGGGTAATCTCATCTATGAATAAAACACTCATGTAACCTATCGGTTGAGGTGTTGTTCTATGCTATTGAGTCACAAGTGACTAATTATTTGGATAGTGAGCCCAAAAAGTCCACCCACCCATTCTATTAATAAGAGGTTCTACTATGGGTACGATGATATTCTTGTTATCATTAAAACTTAAAAATAACTTTGTACTCATTATGCCCAAAGTGAAGAGTGATGAACTAAGAGGGAATGGAAAGGGTGTGACATCAAGGGGACTTGTGGATTCTCTTTGGTAACATCTGTAGGTGCTATCATGCAGCTTGGTTGTACTAAGATCCTTGTAGATCTAATGAAAAATGGGAGTAAGAGTTGTGATAAAGGCACTCAATGTTGTTTTGGGGGGTCCCATTGGAAAGACATGCACCCATTCCTGAACGTTGGCAGCTTATCTGGATCAATTTTGAAAAAAGAAAACAAAGTGCAAAAAGTGGCCAAAAGAAGAAAAAGGCAAGGAAAAAAAATGAGAAGAGAAAAAGAAAAGTAAGGATAAAAATAAGAAATGAAGCAGAAAAGAAAAGACCAAGAAAATGTGCCATAGAAAATTTGAATCACTCCTCCCTTGCACAAAATGCCAAGTGATCATATGCCTTGCTGTCATGATGCTCTTATGGTTGTCTATCATTGGGATGAAATAATGTGATGTCATTGGTCAGAGGTATGGACTTGATTTTGATCTTGGAGTGAAAGGCTAATGGTACTTTAATCACACACAACACTTAGAATTCATTGTGCCCAAGGTAAGTTACCTCACATCCTGATCTCTGCAATCCCTTCTGTAATTTGTCTCATCTCATTGTCCAAGTGCTTATAACTTGTGTCTTGTGTGGCATAGAATTCATACCTCATAACGGTGGTGCTTAACATGTGTGTGTTTTGTTGCATAGGTGTGGGTTGCATTTAACCCTTCTAGTGCCTACAGAGATTTTAAGGTGTGGTTACACAAGGGCATTATAGGTTTGAACCTACTTTGGGAAGGACCCACTTATGTGACTTTTGTAATTTGTACTTGTTGCACACCACCACATCATTTTATACCCTCCAAGTACTCCATTTCCAAATCTATTCTTTCCTTTGTCTTCATTTTATCAAACATTCCTTAGAACCATTAAATGTCCTTTTATGTGTTACCTAAACAGATCAAGTCCGACATTAAACTTTTAGGGCAACTACCTTGAAAAATATCTAACTCTAGAATCACACTAAGCAATGAATTAAACATTTATTAAAGGTAATGAGTAAGGTATAAGATAACCAAATTTCTTTAAACAGCCTTATTAACAATTAGTCCTTGTGTGATTATAGATGGCCCCTAAAAGAGGACAACAAGGAGGACTTTCTCAAGGTCTAGCTAAATGCCTGAGAAGAGGTAGAGGCCAAGAACCTCATGTAGAGTAGGAGGCATAATCATTTAGCATCCATTAAGAAACTCCTATCATTGCACAATCTGGCCAAGCAAAAGGTGGAGAGGTTAGGGCCAGAGCCTATGAAGAGGAACAATGACTATTATCCTACATGGTATCTCAAAGCTAATCAAATGTTCTCACAATTGTTGTGTTTATGGGAAGTGTCGACTCCATCAAACATTGGAACATCAGCATGGATGGCTCATGATCCTCAAATAGAAGAGGAGAAACTTTAGGTGCTTCTTCAACGGTATCAATTTCAGAAGCTTGGAGTGTAGGACAAAGGAAAGGCACCCATGAAGAAGCCACCACCACTGGAAACCACATGAGTTCCATAAGTTTTGTATTTTGTGTTTGTATCCAGATTTTATTTAATCCCACATTGCAACATGAAATAGTCTAAGGTCATTTAATAATCCCATACCTATCCACTGTTTGTAATTGAATGAACTTGTTCCTCACTTTGTTTGACTCGAGGATGAGTTTTTATTTAGTCATGGAGGTATGATGAATCACAGTTTGCCAGGCCATGATATCAGGTACATGATATCAAGTATAAGATATTGGGTACCCAATATCTCAGCTTGGATACGATATCGTATACATGATATCGTGATTCCTGTGTTGACCTATAAATATAGCACTTACGCACATGGGGAGGGGTCTTTGGCCGATAAGTCTTTAGGTTGAGTATTTTTGTCAGTTTTTGTTAATTTTTAGCTCCTTTTCCTAAGTGCATGCTTGTAGTGTGATGCTTGTAATTATATGAAACCTTTGTTCAAGTGTGATGTACTTGGACACAGACATGATCGACAATAAAGATCGAGATTACTTCATCATTGTAGCATTCATTTAGTTTTTAATTGTTTAATTGTTAATTATTATTTATTATTTTATTAGTTAATATTTCTTTATCATCATTTACTATTCCTATTATTAATGTGGAATGAGTATGTCTTAATCATGAACCCCCACAACTCATCATACCCCCACGACTGAAGGAAAACTTGTCCTCGAGTTACAGTGATTACACAATAGACAGGTATGGGATTATTGGATGGTGAAAATGGGTTTATGCTGCAGTGTGGAATGAAAAAAAAATTAAGACACAACACAAAGAATGTGCTACAACTACAAAATCGGTGGAATGCATGTAGTTCCTAGTGGTGGTGGCTCCTCCATTGGTGCTTTCCCTTTGTCTTGTGCTCTAGGTTTTGAGACTTGATGGCGTTGGAGTATGGCCTGGAGCTTCTCCTCTTTAGTTCGGGGATCTTGTGTCATCCATGATAATGTTCCAATGTTTGATGGAGTCGGCACTTCCCATGGGCAAGGTAGTTGTAGAAACATTTGATTTGCCTTGACATACTAGGCTGCAAATACCCATCATTCCTCCTCATAGGCTCTGGCTTTGTCTCTGTATTCTTGGAAATCTGCAAGTCATCAAGACAAATTTGTTGTGACATATTTTTAGCATTGTTAGCTTGCCTTCACCACCTCAAGTTCATAATTTGCAACCTCCAGTTGTTGCAATACCTTCTTGCATTCTACAAATTCTATTTCGTATTTGATGTAGGTGGTAGCTACTTATTGTTCGAGCTCTGTCCTGGAGCACCTTGCTATTAACATGGCAAGGTTGGAATACCATAGGTTTGCAAATTCCATGTATTCTGTAAGATCTTGGATCTGTAGGTCCCGGTTCTTAACTTCCTCTTGGTGGACAAAGGCATATGTGTCCAATATGGCTCGCCAATTAGTATGTTGGGCTCTAATAGTGTTGACATGGGCCTTGGCCATATGAATCTCCTTCTCAAGGATTTTTTTGTACATCCCCACTAGTCTCAAAAGTGCTCCTTTAGCTTTTCATGTTGTTTAGCCTTATTTTGCCATGCACTTATTTCGATAGCTATCTTTTGAGGGATAGCGCGTACCTCCTCCATTGAGAGGATTCAGGTTTTCCTGGCTAAACGGCTCATGTCCTGGTTAACTTGAATGAATTGTTCTCGTAACTGATGAAAGTGTTCCTTGAGAACATTCTTATGCTTTTCCACAGTGGTCAATCGAAGGTTGTCAGTAATAAGCTACTTGTTCTCTTCTTGTAAGGCCTTGAGTGTCTTGATATGCACATGAGTTTGCGCCTGTGCTGTAGAGGCATCCCAAAAAGCCTTCTCTTTTTCTCTTGCCACCTTTTTATTCTCCGTTAGCAACTTAGTTAATTGCTCAGTTTTGAAATGGTCCAGCTAGTCTGTGGGAACAAATTGCAAAGGGTCCCACTATGCTGCTTGTAGGGCCATGAACTTTTCTTGCAATTTTTGTACTTCTGCTTTGGCATGCTCGGCCCTCACCTCTATCAAGACCAAATTTCCCTTAGTGGAAATGAGGTCTGATTGAATTGCTATAACATCTTGAGGGATGTCAAATAGGGATGTCATTACTTGCCCTGTTTGTAGTAATTGATCAAGCATATCCTCATGTTTTGCAGGAGTCATTGAGGTTCTGGCCAAAGTTTGAGCATCCCGTGCTCCTGTGAGATCTGTTGGTGGTATAATAGGTATATTGAATGATTCTTTGATGTGGTATGTGACACATCTATGGCTCCTACTGCATCCTGGTGTTACATGACCATCACTATGGTGCCTTCACTAGTTTCTAATTGCACTTGGAAAGATGCAGTGTTTCCCGAGATCTGTTGTGACTAAGTACTTTCCCCTCCTCCTATGTGGATGGACACTTCACCCCTTATGCGATCCAAAGAAATCGTGGGCTATACAACATCATCAATGATGTGGAAGAGATTTGCATCATCACGACTTCCCCAAATGACCATCTTAGAGATGGCCGTAAGATGGCTCATTGACGGTTTGTAGTCTTGTGGCAGTAGTGGTTGATCTTGGCTTGTGCTGGGCCCTGCTTCCTATTGTTGGCTAGGTCTCGTACTTGGAAGTTGGCTGGGTCTTGCAAGTTGAGTTGCAATTGGTCCAACCATTTGTTCTTCTTCTTGTTCTAGTTGCAGAGTCTCATCGATGATTTTCCTTGCAACTGGTGACTTTAACAATTCAACATATGAAGCAGGCTGGGCTTTTTGGAGGGCATCATTAGTGTATCCTCTGATACCATCATGTTGGCACAACCTCCTGATAAGGCAAGGGAAGGGAAATGCCATCTTCCTTGTCTTCTATTCCTTGAACCACCTCAGGATCTCTGTACAGTATAGATGAGGCAGGTTAGCATCAACCTTTCCCATTAGCATTGCACATACTCTTGCTGCATATGTTGAGATTATTTTTAAGCCCTTCATGGAGAAGAGGTGATATGTTCCAATCTTGAAATAAATCCTTTCTTCCATTGTCAATTCTCTAGATGTCTTCTCCCTGCCATACGCCCTTTCCAACCAAACTTGTCGCACATTGGGGTCTGAACGGGTAGAAAACTAAGCAACCTTGGGCCCTGTATTTGGAAGGTTTAATACTTCTGAAATGACTTGCATGGAGAAATTGACTGTCACACCACAAATGTTGACGGTGGTGCCTTGTTCTCTATTATGCCAGAATTGGTACGTTTCCCCTAGGTACCGAGCACCACTTTCAGAGAGGATAGGCCACAAGGGAGATCCTTTGAGGTGATCCCTAATAGCCTTAGGAGCGAACTATGCAAAATATTCAAAGTTTAATTCCACAATCATCACAATGAAGGTGGACCTTTCATGGATATCTTGAACATAATCTTGGGGCAACGTGAGATGTTTTCCCTGTTTAGGCGCTGCAGCAACTGCTCCTTCTGCCTACCTGGACTGTACAGTAGTAGGGTCTTCTTGGTAAATGCTGAATGATTGTTCCTCCTGTTCTGCATGTTGTCCGGTAGGATCTTGTCTCCCTCTTCTTCGAGGTCATTTACTTCCACCTTGAGCAGGACCTTCCTATTGTCCATGTTTCAGGGCCATTTGCAATCACACGGGGCCAAGCATTAGTAAGGTTGTTTCCAAAGTTAAGTTATACCTTACTCCTTGCCTTAACTAATTTAATTTATTTTATCTCCATGTGATGTTTCTCGAATGATTGTAATAGTGAGTCCTATTACTTAGGTGGTTTTCCAATTTTAGTTTCCTAGTATACTTAAGAATAAAAATATTTTCGGCACAATTTATTCTTAATGTTATAGCTAATTATCCTTGATAATTTCCTGTGGGCAATGATAAATTCCAAAAAAGTTATGTGCTCTTCGATGTGTGCCCCTCCCCCACGACTAAGCTGAACACTCCGGGTTCAAGTAGGTTTAGATGAAATGAAAATCAAAGTACCAGCGAGCAAGTTATGGATATGAAAGTAAGGGTCACACAATTGCAAGTTGTAGAGAAAAAATTTGAAAACTCCCCCGCGTGAAGTGTGAAAAATGTTGCTAAGTGTTGTGGGGGGGCTTCCGTATTTATAAGCCAAGGGGACACGATATCGCGTACACAATATCGCGGCCCTAGTGATATTGGCACAATAATAAAAATACCAAAATTTTAAAGATTTTTTGGGAATGAACATTGTAAACTTAGGACATTGAGCTATTGTTAGGAGATTCTAGGATAATTTAGCTTTTTGCGAAGGCACGAATAATTATGTGTGGGTGTAATTGATCAATAAAACCTTAGGTGGTATGTGAGAGAAAGAGCCCATGTAATGGTACATATGAACGTTATTATTTAGAGGGATAGTAATACGGAAAGAAAATCATTAAAAAATATGCTGAGGGAAATAAATGGTGTGTGGAAGATGGGCATGAGTGCAAATTACAAAAATTACACAAGTGGGTCCTCCCCAAAGAAGGTTCCAACCTTTAATAACCTTGCGTAACCACACTTAAAAGTGTCTGTGGGCACTCGAAGGTTTAAATGTAATCCACACTGATTCCACAAAGCACACACATGTAAATATCACTAGAATGAGGTAAGAATTCTATGCTATACGAGACATGAGCTACAATTACATAAACATCAAGATGAGATGGGGTATAGAAGGGATCGTAGAGATTGGGACATGAGGTAACAGACCCAGGGCACAGTGAATCCTACGTGTAAAGCATGATTAATGTGTCATTAACCCATCATTCCAAGATTAGGACCAAGTCCATTCCTCTGATCAGTGACACCACATTGTGTCATCCTATGATGAGCGACTATGAGAGCACCATCACAACAAGGTGTACGATCACTTGGCATTTTGTTCAAGGGAGGAGTGATTTTTTTTGTGGCACTTTCTTTATTTTTTTTGATTGAATGAATCTAGAGAAGTTGCCAACCTTTAGGCATGGGTGCATGTCTTTCCAGTGGGACCCCCTAGAACACCATTGGATCTTTTGAGTACCTTTTGATTACTCTTACTCCCATTTTGTGTTAGATCTACAAGGATCTTAGTATAACCACACTGCATGATAACTCCCATAGAAGTCACCAAAGAGAATCCCCAAGTCCCATTGATGTCACACCCTAATCATTCCCTCTTGGTCCATCCTTCTTTATTCTAGGTACAATGAATACGAAATTAATTTTAAGTTTTAAAAATGTCAAGAATATCACTATACCCTTAAACAAAACCTCTTATTTGTAGAATGAATGAGTGGATGTAATGGGCTCACTATCTAAATAATTGATCACTTGAGACTCAATAAAATAGTACACACCTTAACCAATGAGCCACATGAGTGTTTTATTCATAGATGATATTACTTATAAAAACATAAGAAGACAAAAAGACAAAAAGATAAAACAAAAAATTAAAAAATGAAAAACTAGAAAACAAAAAATCATAAAATTAAAGAAAATGAAAAGTATTTATTAATATTGCTTTTTATTAGAATGGGGGGTATCCCCCATAACTAAATGGTTGAGGATGGTAAGGATTAATAAATGGAAGATGAGGATCCTTGCATTTTGAACATATTGGGACCCGATCATACTTACCCCATCAGGGTTCACACACTTGATTATAGTAAGCATAGTGGGGCAATTTATGAGATGTGCTTCTCGGATAAAGAGTTGACCCACTATGATATTTGGGACTGTTAGATGGTATGCAAGGATTGGAACGTTACCCTCCATGCCTATGTTCATTGGGCTGTATGGTTGTTGGATTGTTAACTGGTGGCCCTAATGAAGTAACATGAGGCATTGGGTTTGAAGAGAAGGATGAACCACAATGTTGGGCTTGTGCTAAGTTGGAGGATGTAGTGGCCTTGGAATTATGTTGTCCCTTCCTATGGTCATGTTTAAAGAAGGGACGCTTTTGATGTTGAGGAGGTCTCTCACTGCTAATGGCAATAGTAGCACAAGTAGCATTCGTGGGTTGTTGCTGTGGTGCAGAAACTTCAGGAATAGTTGGTGGTGATGCAGAAGGAGGGAAAGGATGAGAATGTTGAAATTTAGAAGGGGTGTAAGGTGCACAAGGTGGTGGTTGTGTTGAGGACATGGACTGATAGTATTGAGGAGAATGGTAATGTGGTGAGATAGAGTATGTTGACCTAGTTGGGGAAATAGGATGTTGAACTAGATAAGCATTTAGACTCGGATGATACGAAGGGTGTCTTTAGTTTAGGGGTGGCTTCCCCCACAATTGGGATTGTTGCCACTGTGATTGAACACAGTATCTCTGTACAAAATCTGGATGTAACATGCTTCCCCAATGCTCATATAAATGTAACAAGATTGGGCATTGGCCCTTGGGATGATCGTATAGGAAAATGTTACATTCATATGTGTGATTGGCAGTTAAGCTCTTATTTCCTTCATCCCTTCTTTTCGATTGTCTAATGATATTTTGTCCTGTTTCTCGGGTTGTCAAAACTCTATCTCCAATAATATCAATACATTCTCCACACTTTTTATTCATCCATTCCAACATCTTATTAATCTTTGCCTTGACTTCTTCTAGTGATTGTTGTACCAACTGAAATACCACAAAAATTTCGAGCTTGGTACTTGTCCGACAAGAAGCAGGTCCCTGGGACCCACGAACAACCACAGCTACACTTGGTGTTGCACATTGCAACTTTGGGGATCAAAAGGCTTAATTTTCACTAAGTATGTAGTACCAGCGTATACGCCCGACATCAACAGTGTATACGCCCAACGTATACACCCAACGTAGACGTCCAACTTACACGCCCAACGTACACTTCACATGTACGCTCGGTGGGTATGGCAAATGTTTACGCTTGACATGGAGTCTCCAAGATAGAATGAAGAAAGCACCGAAGAGCAAGAATTGAAGCAAGTCGGCAACCATCAGCGTATATGCCCAGCGTATAGGCCCAGCCATTGTCGGCGTATACGCTCGACGTATACGCCCAGCACATCTAGCGTATACGCCCACCTGATACAGCGTATACGCCCAGCATATACGCTCAGCAGATGTAATATGTTGTACACTTGTAAATTTTATGCCCTTTTGTGCTCGGTCAACGTCCACGTGTCGCCCAACTCGAGTCTAGTGTAACAACTGGTATAAAAACCCCACTTTTCCACTTGTACAAGGATGGTTGGCAAAATCCCAGAGCATACCAGAGAACATTTATGCTGTGCACCAGAGCTAAAACCTTTTAAGCTGGATAGTCCTGTACGCTGGGCACACAGTCTCTACACTCCANCGGCATACGTTCGGGGAAATCCTTGTCTGATCCACGTGCGGACCACCCAAGGTACTCTACCTTCGTGCATTCCTGCTTGCCCTCAGGCAAAGGTAGGATCTTCTGTGCACGTCCTACGATCCCATGGTCTTTGTTTCCTTCCAGCCGAAGACCAACGATTTCAGGAAGTACAGAAATTGGCGCTAGAAGGAGGGCCTCCTAAAACCCTTACTCGCAAACTTCCCAGCGTTTATGCTGTTGAGCGTATACACCACCAACCACACGCCACTTCCTGCTAAAACCCTCCCAGCATCTACACAGCCTGGTCTGAAAACTCGGCCTGCAAACTGTCCAACGTCTACGCTGTTCAGTATTTATGCTGTCCGTGTTAAAACTTAGCCATAAAAATGCAGTCTCTACGCCGTCTTGTTTTACGCTAAGCCTTGTCTTACGTTGTACTCTGTTTTACGCTGCACTCTGTTTTACACTGCACTCTGTTTTATGCTGTACTCTGTTTTACACTCTATCCTATTTTACGCTGCACCCCGAAGCTGTATACGCTGCCTAGCGTATACACTACACTCCTTACGCTGTATATGTTGTCTACGCTGACGCTATACGCTGAACGTTGAAGCGTATACGCTGCACTTTGTCACCTAGTTTACGCTGTGCCAAGTACACCAATTTCTCTCCTCTACCTCATGTCATACCCTTAACAATTCATCATGAACCCTATGAACACCACTGCTGCAACATCTCAAGTAACCGACGTCATGGATACCATGGCTGTCCAACAGCTTGTCACGCAACACCCAGGAGTACAACCCACCGCGGGGCCCCGCCAGTCCCTAAGGTTGCAAGGGAGAGACCCGGCCTCCAACATTATAACCCAGGATCAGTATAATTTCATATGCATTAAGATACAAGCTGGCCTAGCTGTAGACCGAGCCGAACTAGAGGTAAAGAGGCAGTTCAAACTCTTTTACAGAGGGTGACGCGAGTTCATCCCTTCACCGTATGACGTAATCCCTGTTCCGAAGTAGTATTTGGAGCTTGTCACACAGCTCCTCCAGCAAAGGAAACACTCGTTGGATCAACCTACGTTAGAGCCCCAACTAGAGGAAGAGGACAAATTTTCCGCTCAATCCGAACAAGAGGATTCTTACCACACTCTGAGCCCGTAAGCACACGTTAACCCCATTTTTCATCCCGATACAGGGAAAATCATGCCCCACTAGCACCTTAGGTTCACCCGTACCCAAGCACCACCACCAGAAACATCAGCACTAGTGCACATTCCTCCCCCGAGCGACCCCCAACCTAACACCTTCCCTCTCACAATCATACCTGTTGCAGCGCCAGGCCCGTCCTCACGAGCACCGCCCCCTCACGATAGCGTGGGAGTGACACTCCCACCCCGAGTGATAGAGATGCCACACGTAATACCAGCCTCCACATCCACCCACTACATCCCTCACGTTCAAACCCACGCATCCCCCTCGACCTCTGTAACCCAACAAGGGGTCCCTTCGCACAACGTGGCCAGGAAATGGCCAGCGATGGGTGTGCCGTCACACCAACCCGCTCACCACAATGTGCCATGTCACACATTTCCACATGTTAACATTCCCCAAATACGACCACAACCGCAGCAGCAACATTCCCCTGCATATAATGTATCATCCTTAGCGCCACATGTTGTTCACCTTCCGCAAAGACAACCGTCGACTGTGCAACTTTTGGCATTTCAACTCACCATCCAACAATCTAACCTGTACAGTATACCACAACCACAAGTTGCCTTGTCACCTAGTGCCCAAGATTGGGTAGATGCCAAGAAACTAATGCAAGAATTAACTGACGAGGTAAAACGCCTCAAAACAGCCGCCGATGGGGAGTTGAAGGTAGTGGACTTCTACCAAGATGACCCCATCAGCTCATCTATCCCACCCTTAACCTTGCCCAAAGGCGTCTCCTTACCAACATTAACCAAATATAATGGGGAGACAGACCCCAACACACACTTGATAACATTTAGGTTAGAATGTGCGCTACTCCAGGCATGGCCCCATGCCATTATCCGAGTGTTCCCCATGTCCCTCGCAGGGAGAGCACTCGATTGGTACCAGGCTTTGCCAAGGAATTCCATCTTCTCCTTGGAAGACTTATTACACCAATTTGTGACCAGGTTCAAGAACAACTTGAAACCCAAGGCCACACTGGACAGACTCATACAGGTCAAGCAAGCACCGCTTGAACCTATACAGAAATTAATTCAGAGGTGGAGTGCCACCCTCAACGAGTTGCATGAGCCGATCTCCCAAACATACTTGCTCACAATTCTCAAGGGAGCTGTTAACGATTTCTTTAAATCCAAGCTGTATTACCTTAACGCGCATAATCTTAACTAGGCTTTTGTACAAATTAAGAATATAGAGGAAGTAGCCCAAAATAGCCATGACCCTGCATACTTGGCCTTCAGAAATCAACACACTAAAAAGATAAAGAGAAGGCTAAGACAACCATAGCAGCAATAGCAGGCGCGTAACAAGCAAACATGACACACCAAAACAAACCACCCGCAGCCCCTACTAATTACAATAAACCAGTTCCCATAGCCGGGCCAGAATCATCATCATCGCAAAACCCAACAATGAACCGTACGCAAAACTTCGAGAGGAAAGAACCATCTCAATATACGCCTCTGCCAATGAAGCCCTCCCAGCTTTTCGATCAACTCCTAAAGGCTGGGTTGATGAAACATAAACAGTTGTCTCCTGCGGCCATCCAGAGACATGATCGGTTCTGTCAACTCATTCAGAACCCAAGTTTAGCAATGCCAGATGAGCCTCCCGTACCCAAAGGCTTCAGAATGGATCGCTTTTGCGACTACCATCAACAAAACGGGCATGGCATGGATTACTGTTTCACTTTGAAATAGGATATTCAGCGGATGATCGATGAAGGCCAAATCACTTTTGATGAGGCCAATCCAGTCCAACCACAGAATAAAGCTATGGGGGTGTACAAAGACCCCCTGAACACCAAAGAGGCGCCATACGTCATTAATACAATCTACCTTGATGATGATTCCGACGCACCCAACATTAACACTATCTATCCCCAATATAAACAGGAAACACCTAATAGGCCGTTCGTAGTTTAGATTCCCCCCGCTGTGTCCACGCCCACGCCTCAACCACCACGTTCCCCCCAGCAGCCATACGTCGTCCGAATACCCTCGGCTGTGCCCATGCCTAACACCATGACATGTGACAAACCATACATGGTGCATGGCCCTCTCGTCATTCCCTCAAATGCATCAACCCCTTCTACTCGGCCCACCTCTCTTTTATAGTCCGAGTACCACTAGCAGTCGCAACGGCGGAGGTCCAACCTCCGCCGAAACCAACCCCATATGTCGTTAGGATACCCGAAAATCCTAATGATTACCAATCCTCCACCTCTCAAACGCAAGGCAAACCCAGCCCCTACGTTATTAGGGTACCTGGCCAGCCTTCCACTCAATCACATCTGACTATCCAACCGTAACCCTGCTCGCCTCCGTATGTGGTGTGAATCCCAGGGTAGCCTGAGGCTCCAAGAACAACCCCACCTCCACGCCACACACGAGAACGCCTAGCAGATAGGCTTACACATGAGCGTGTGGAGAAGGAACGCCAACGGTTAGCTCTAGGGCCACCTAAGCCCATTCCACTTAACTCTATTCCTATGTCATCACCTAACAACCAATCGGACGCAGGTAATGAAGGAGAATCATCTGAAAAACATGAACCGCTTAAAACGACAGCTTCAAACAAAAATGACAAACCAACAAAACATGAAATAAAACTGTTGGGCCCAATGGACCCAGTTATCATTGATAAAAATGCCCCAAACAGTAGAGATTTAGCAACGGCCTTGACATAAGTCAACTAAGCATTGAAGCAAAAGAACACTTCGTTGAGCTTGTATGACTTGGTGCTAACATCCCAAGCACATCGAGAAGCTCTAGTATGCATGTTAACGTCGATCCCGGTAAGCGAGGGCTTGCCCCCGAACGAACCTACCATCCGTGCGGTAATGTACTCGTCTCACGAGACCACTCCTAAACCCTTGAGCTTCCATGATGACAACATTAAGGTGGAAAAAAAAAACACAGGAAATAACAATAGCCCCCATGTTCATAACGATACGCATAAACCAATTCAGGATACATAGGGTCCATGTAGATGATGGAGCTACCACAAACGTAGTACCGTATCCCATCATCGAACAACTAGGGCTCAATGAATTAATCAAACCAACTGCAACCACATGTTTAAAATCATTCAGCGGGTCACGCGTAATAGTCAAAGGCACAGTGACCTTAGACTTCATAGCAGGGGATCAATTCCCCATGTCCGCTGACTTCCTGGTTGTCGATGAAATGCCAGGATTTAACTTAATATTAGGGAGACCCTGGTTGGCCCAACTAAAAGTAGTCTCCTCCCCTATACACCAAGAGATCCACCTGCCTTATGAAGGTGGTGAAATTATCATACAAGGGGAGGCTGCTACGCCCATTATTTCATCACACGTAGACATGGACCAAGGTTCAGAAGTCGAGCTCGAAGAGCCTAAACGAAACGCTGAAAATGCACAACAACTAGTAAGTGGTAAATCTCTGAACGTGAAAAAAGATTCACCTAAAGCAGAAACACCTGCGTCTGACATTGTACATACACCATCTCAATTAGAAAATAACACAGAACTCCCGCCAACTATCGAAACATCTAAAGACACTAACACGGAAGCCATTCCATCAGACATCCCTTGGGCTGAATTACCATTCAATGTGATCAGCGAAGGGGACGCTGAATACAAAATCATACCCATTAACACATTACCTAACATTAAATGGAAGAAAATTAAAAAACTATTACAATAATATCAACACTTCCAGTTTGAAACGACGTTAAACTATAACATGTCCGAAACAACGTTAAACTACAATTTGTCCGAAATGACAATAAACTATGATAAATCGAAAAAAAAAAAATTTAAATTTTTAAACTACACTCCCTGTCCGAGATGACACTAAACTATCATGTCCGCAAAGACGTAAAACTAGCCATGATCAGCAATGATCAGTCAACAGAAAGAAATTTTGCCCGTGTCATTCGAAATATCCCTCGTTTATGACTGGGGCCCGAAATGGCCTTAAACTAGCTCATATGCGCATAATTCGTTTTCCTTCTTTGTTCAGCAGCTACGATTACATCTCTGCATTTAAAACAAAGCAAAAACAAGCCAAAACATTTTTCATTTCTGTGTCGAGTTTACAATTAAATTCAAAATCAACCAAAAGTTTCTTACATGCAATGTTGTACAATTACAAGTGTCAACTGTTTCCGCCCATCTCAAAATTTTCAAGTTACAATATCCATATCAATCTGAGTCAAAAAACAACAAAAACTTAAAAATTAAAAAGCCTAAACATCCGGGACGGGAGGATCATCCCCTTTAGATCCACTAGCATCAGGGGCCCCTACTCCATTGGGGCCAGCTTCTTGAGCATCATTGCCACCTTCATCCTGAAAATACCAAAAAGAAACAACCAACATAAGAATAAGCGAATGTCAAAGTTTTAAACATTATTCAATAAATTAACTTCATAAGGACAAAACGCGTACCATAGGAGATCCCCCTAAGCCAAATTCCAGCCGACGAAGGATTTCTTCTTCTGAAATGCTGGCCCAATATGTCCCATCCAGGCCTAAGTCAACGTCTGCCAAAGTCTTTCCTTTGTTGACAGCTGACCAGGTAGGACGTTTCAGAGGGAACTCACCCACCGACACTTCCCCAGAAGTAGTTGTCATCACCCTGGTAGGCGACTCCATTTCCACAGTTGTATTTTGAGCAAAAGTATCGAAGGCAGAACGCAAACCCAAACCCTCCACAAACATCTCTAGTTGGGGCTTTTCAATAGACACCTCTTTTAATGACTTCTTGTAATAATGTTTGTGATTTTTCTCATCCTGACCCCACTTACGAACCTTGGAAGCGAAGGCTTTCCAATCTTGACATTTAAGGTTCAGGAGATCAATTTGGGCTTTGCGCTCTGCCATTCTCCGAGTTAGCGATGCATGATGATTTAGTAGGTTCCAATATCTAGTGTACGTAACCTCAGATGTTCACCAGGAGCAATCACCACTTAGCTTAGTAGCGGCGAACTCGTACCGAGCCTTCAGATCGTCACGTTCCACTGACAACTTAGAGACTTCCCTTTCTTTTGCCTGAATTTGTAGCCACAACTGCTTAATGGAATGCCTACAGGTCCATAACGACTTAGCATTGTGCACAAATCCTTCTGCAACTCCATCGTAAATAGGCCTTGGCACCTGTTCCACTTCTGGGGAAAGTGTGGTTAAAATTTCTATGCTAACACTTTCAGAGGGATCCCATCTCAATTGAGCGCCTACCCACATGGAAAATACGAATGTTAGGACAATATAAACAAGATGTGAAATTCCAAACCTCTAAATGATTTATACCTATGTCAGGGTGGGCTTCTTGGATCCGTTCAACAACTTCCTCTACGAGTCCAGCTACAAAATCCATCTTACTTGGCATTTCTGACTAAGTAAATGGCTCACGGGTGTAAGAACTAACCTCAGCGGTCCTCTCCGGGGGAACCGTCTTCATCGGTACATCTAACCACACCGTTCTAGTCTCGCTGCCTTCATCTGAACAACATAAAAGCACAAAAATAAAATACCATAGGAACGACAATGGGTCAGGAAATTCAAAACGAAATAACGTACCATGATCCTTGTCGCCCTCTGGGGGGTCACCCAAGTCCAAATTTCCCTTAAGGAAGCTGCTGAACATTTGGTTGACAGCGTCCTGATCGTCCAATGGTGCGGTTTTAGAGGTATTTTCCTTTAACTCTATTCCTACGCCCTGGCTCTTCTCTATATGTTCCTCCTCAGTATTCTTCTCTGTGTTGGTCTCCTCCTCCTCGGTGATAGTCTCTAAAGCCTGCTTCCTCACTTTTTTTAAATTAAGCCAAAAATATCAATGACACGTAAGTGATTGAAGTAAAAGTTACAAACAAAATGAAAACGATAAAGCAAGGTATCTTGAAGCGTATGTGCTTCACGCGTGGCGGGTTCACATCGGAGACTTCCTCAGTCGTGCATTCAGGCCTTTTTAACTTTGACTTGGCTTGGCCAACGGTCTCCTTGATGACCCGTTCTGCCCTTCTAGCAGTGTAGGGTACGTCGTCTGGCTCCAATCCCAAACTATCACATGTGTGGATTGAAGCGCCAGATGATCCCCCTGTAGTGATAGAAACGAATTCATCAATGCCTTCAGGTGCATCTTGGGATTTTGCTGTCTCAAACAAGTGATTGATCCACGGGCGGGATAGCTGACCCCTATCCCGCAGAACAAACTTGTTGTCTGCACGGACTACTAGGAACTCGGTGAAATGATGAACATAATTGATGAAGAACGCAAAGGTGAAGTGGGATTGCGCCTCAACATTCGAACGCAACCGCACTATCTCCTTGTGCATGCCCGACAACAGAAATCATGCCCAGTTATATCGCATGCCCATTTCTAAGACAGTTTGCATGACACGAATAGCCTCAACCCCAAGACACTTCACCTGGGAAAGGGTTTTAGGGAATACCCGTGCCCTGAATAGGGGATACAATTCGTTCACTTCCATAAGTTTCGCTTTCCCCTGCATCGGGAATCCTTTGGCACCCTTGGCCATGCCTAGCCAGTCTTCCAACTCACGAACCGTCTGGAGCTCTTTATGAGCTCTATCTAATACTACATTTAAGCCATCTTCCGATACGCCAAATAAATTTGAAAAGAACTCAGGTGACAGATGAAAAACTACCTTCACACCCTTAATCCGGGTGCTGTAGTATGAGACAGACTCATTAAAAGAGTCCACGATTCCAATCACCTCCCCTATGGACACGTCAGGACTTGGGATCATAAAGAGCTCCATGAGGCTGACATTATCCAGGCAACGAACGATGGATGGTGGAGCTTGTCTACGCAACCACTTTTGAGCCTTAGTCACCTCCCCGAACTTCATCGACAAGGTAGTCTCGATTCGTCCAGTTGTCACCGAGTCCTCACTAGAAGGTGCATCAACTGTTTAAAATGGTCATATCAGCGTAACTCCAAATAGTTGGACAAACCTATTAACATATCTAGGAAATGTTATCATTTACGGTTAGTGGTGGATTTAGATGTACTTCCAAAGTCACGAGGGAAGATTGGCCCATTGTTTAACTAGTCTTCATGAAGCCACCCACGAGCCTTGCACATCGCAAACACTTTGGAGAACTGCTTGTGAAAATGGATGATCGTCCCCTTCATTTGACCCAAAACGATTCCATGAAGGGTGGGGCCCGTCATGAATGCCTCCAAGGCAATGCGAGAAATAGCTAGTCCTTCATCCTCAATCAATGTCCCGTCCGGGTTGGTCTTCAGTCTATAAACAAACAAATGTCAAAACAAGAAACTAACACCAAACGACGAAAGGAAACAATAAACTTAAACAGGCCTACCTATCCACTCGGTACATTGTGCCGGGAGGATTCTGGAATATTGTGTGCGCACGGGCAGCTATGAACAGAGTATTGTTGAGGTAGTCTAACCTTCGTGGCAATAGTGCCCACATGCGTGTTAATGGGCATGTCGACCGGGGCCCACGGGTAGAACCATCCTCGTTAACCAACGGCCCCTCGTCAATGTCTTCTATGAAGACCATGACACCCTCTGCAGCTCTCGGAAGGATTGCCTCAAGCACACTCCTTGCAATCACCTCGCTAAAGTTCGACCAGATGGCCACCTCGAAATTGTCCAACAGGAAGGCCAGAAATCCACATGCATCTTCCCTGAACTAAACCTCGTTGTTATCCACGGTTAGATCCGGGGGAAGATCCCCAGCCTCAACGAGGCCAACCCATGTTAACACCCCGACAAGCTTAAAAACAAGGAGGAAGCGTTTACTGTCCCTGCAAACAATCAAGATGCCATGATGAATTATCCATGCTTCAAAATAGAGCAAAGAGCGAGAGTTTACATCATGAACCGACACTTAAAATCTGAAATTTGCTAATTGTTTGCACTCAGCGTATACGCCCCATAGACCAACGTATACGCCGGAAAAACTATTTACACTTAGCGTATACGTTGCTTAACTCAACGTATACGTCGACAATGAACTGTTTGCACTCAGCGTATACGCCCCGTAGACTAGCGTATATGCCGGCAAAACTATTTACGCTCAGCGTATATGCCCAAGTTCACTTTTAGCGTAAACAGTCTACGTAGAAACATGAAAAACAAGTCTATGATGTAAAGACAACTACACACGCACAACGTATACGCTGAACAAACCCTCGGCGTATACGCTGTCACAGTAAACAGAATTTACGCTGGTAGAAAAAAACAAATCACGCTGACAAAACTTTGTGCATAGAGAACTCATGATGTTGCGTCTTACGCTAACATAATAGTGCAGGAAAATTACTTATGCTGATAAAATTGATTATGCCCTGATAGTCTACGCTAAACTAAATTCACGCTATGAAGTCACGCTCGGCATATACGCTGAAAACCCTCTACGCTGCAAAACCTCTGCGCTCGGCGTATACGCCGAGGCTGTCTACGCTAAAAAAAGAGAAGCAAGGAAATAATAGTAGAGGCAGGGATCAGAGCCTACCTATGGGAAGTCACAGGCCATGATGGGATCCTTGGCCGGGGCAAGCACTGCAGCATGGCTTTAGTCTCCTTCGCGAAGGTCAAGTCGGGACCCTTCCTACCCTGGCCTTCCACTTCTTTTCCTTTGCCCATCTCGGCCTCCTTCACGCTGATTGCACGAGTTTACGCTGAAGAAGAAAACTGTCTACGTTGGTGCCTGAAAATTCTACACTCCGTGTCTACGCTGGGGTTTAGTGTCAGGCGTCTACGCTAAGGGTTACTCTTCGGCGTCTACGCTCACGAGCAAGTTTACGCTTACGTCAGGTACGATTGTCTACGCTTACGCTTTAGCAGTTTACACTTACGCTTTAACAGTTTATGCTATGCCGCTTACGCTCACGATTCAAAGTAAGAAACAAATGAAACCCCCCCTTTTTATAGTGCTCCAATGACGTCGCCGCCGCTGCTTACGTCGCCATTGTTCCCTTTTTGCCATTTTGTGCCTTTTTTGCTCATTTTTCGCTAAAATTTGCCTTGGAAAAATAATAAAAAAATATAAAAAATATAAAAAATGGAAATTACTACATCCTGGTGCCCCGTGGACCCCATTCTGGATGTTTTATTGCCCTGTAAGGTGTTAAACTGCCACCTACGGCCTGGTATGGCCTTAAAATGCCATCTCCCAATCCACTTACGCCCGGTAAGGCATTAAACTGCCACTCATGGCCTGGTAAGGCCTTAAACTACCATGCGTCCCGGTGTGATGATAATCCACCATTATGCATGTACACATAGTTTAAAATCACCAAAAAACACAGAACGATACCCCTTTGCTTATTTAGCTCTATGTTTATTGGCAGGAGCAAGCTCAATGGACTGCCAGCATTTAACCGCACCGTTAATCATTGATGGACCATATGGCAAAATTACAAGAGACATTAACATAAACCTCATCAACTTAAGTTCACAAACAGACGATGCAGTCATAGCTTCAACACAACAAATAACAGACGATTACAAAGGCATGACAAAATTCCTTGACATAGAGGCCGAGAACATCAGCGAAGACCCATTGGCCGAAACTCCCATCATCATGCCCGATGGGGAGACTAAAATTTTAAAATTAAGCACCTTATTACAACCACCATTAGCCAAAAACATTGAGAATGTGCTTAGGGAAAACATGAAAGCATTCGCTTGGTCCTACACAGACATGCCTGGGCTAGACCCCCGAATTGTCCAACACAATATTATCCTTGACCCGAAGTTGAGACCGGTAAAACTAAAAGCACGAAAGGTTAAGCCCAAGGTGGCATTAGCGGTTTGCAATGAAATCACCAAGCTTTATCAAGCTGGCTTCATTCGAGTTGTCGATTACGCCAAGTGGGTGTCTAACATGGTAATTGTTCCGAAGAAGTACGGAAGTATTCGGTTGTGCATTGACTTCTGGGATTTAAATGTTGCAACCATAAAGGATGATTTTCCTATACCTAGCATCGATCAACTTGTTGACTCCACTGCTGGGCACACATTATTATCTTTCATGGACGGCTTCTCGGGATACAATCAAATACGAATCAACCCGGAGCATTAGCTTCGGACAACCTTTATGACACCATGGGGAACCTTTTGTTACACAATGATGCCCTTTGGTCTCAAGAAAGCTGGAGCCACATATCAAAGAGCGATGAAATTTATCTTTAGCGATTACATATTACACTCACTTAATGACTACATGGATGACATTGTGGTTAAGTCAAAAATAGAAGAACAACATGTACAAGATCTCGACTTAGTCTTAAGGCGTTGTTTGAAGTACGAATTGAGACTCAACCCGAAAAAATGTTTCTTCGGCGTCAAAATAGGCAAAATGCTTGGATTTATAGCATCCGAAGTAGGCATACAAGTAGACCCCGATAAGGTTAAGGCCATAACAAACCTGAAACCACAAGGTAACCTTACTGAACTTTGAGGTCTACAAGGCAGATTACAATTTATCAGGTGCTTCATAGAAAAACTGACAGACAAACTAAAACCTATGAACCACCTGTTACGCAAGAACATACATTTTGAATGGACTCTGCAGTGTCAACAATAATTCGATAACATTAAAACAACACTTGCCCGGTTACCCACGGTTTATCCACCGCAAAACGATAAACCATTCTACATCTACCTCGCTAGTTCGGATTCGTCCATTGCGTCTATGCTTTACCAGAAATGAGATGACAGAACTGAAGTCCTTGTGTATTACTTGAGCCACGCATTAGTTACCCACGAGAAAAAGTACAACGACGTGGAGAAGTCATGTTTAGCTTTGGTCTTTTCTCTAAGATAATGGCGACATTACCTCTTCCATAACTAGGTCTACATAATTTGCAAGGACAATGTACTAAGATCCATAACAGGGAATATTTATGAAACAAGTCAAATAGGCCAGTGGAAAGCCATGATAGTTGAGTTTGACCTGTACTACATAGCGCAATCATCAGTTAAGGGTCAAGCTATAGTAAATCAAATGACAACATCACCAACACGCGACCAAGCAACTATAGACCCAGAGTTCCCAGATGAGAATATCAGCGCCATAGACATAGTGCCCGACGACTACGAGGCTATCTTAAACTTTGATGGAGCATCTACCTCTTGAGGAGGAAGTGCAGCTGCTGTCATCACTTATCCCTTCGGGGAGATCTGACCCTTTGCCTATCGTTTTAACTTTCACTGTACCAACAACATAGCAGAGTATGAAGGTCTCCTTAGAGGTCTCGCGGCAGCTTTGGCTTTAAACATCACACGGCTTGTAGTCAGAGGAGACTCACAACTGGTCATAAACCAAGTCATAGATGTCTATACATGCAAAGCCCAACATTTACAACCATACTGCGACTTGGCAAAACACCTAATGAGGCGATTCGAAAACATCGATGTACCGCACGTCTCTAGAAATGATAACACCATCGCAGACGCGTTAGCCACATTAGCATTAAACATATCACCAAACATGTTCCACACGTTGCCAAGCTCCATAACTAGTTGTGCTGAACCAATCACCGACAGCCTTGACACATTGCCAATTGCATCTGTTAGTTCAACACACGTGATAGAATGGTACGATGACATAAAAGAATACCTTCTACACAGCGAAACACCACGACATCTAACAAATGCACAGAAAGATGCAGTGTGGAAACGTTCTAAGCAGTATACCCTGGTAGGGGACACACTGTGTTGTCGATCCTACGAAGGCATATTACTAACATGCGTTAGTAGTGCCAATGCCCAAACTATTGTTGAACAGGTACATGAGGGGCTATGCGGAGGACACATAGCACCGAAAGCCATGGCAACAAAGATCAGACGCTTAGGCTATTATTGGCCACACATGGAATACGACTGTCTCACCAAAGTCAAAACATGTAGTACTTGTCAAAAACACAACAATCTGATACATGTCCCACCGAATGAGTTGCATACAATGCAAATCACATGGCCCTTTCAAAAGTGGGGGTTGGACCTCATTGGTCAGATAACCCCCTCATCTTCCGCGGGCCATAGTTTCATTATAACTGCCACAAAATACTTCACGAAGTGGGTAGAAGCTGCTCCCCTTTGAAAAAATACATCCAAACATGTGTGCAATTTCATTCTGGAAAACATTGTAACCCGCTTTGGCATTCCCATGACAATCATCACTGACAACGGGCCACAATTTAGCAATGCTGAAACCAAAGCCTTTTGTGAAAATTTAGGGATCAAACACTCGTTTTAATCACCTTACTATCCTCAGAGCAATGGACAAGTGGAAGCAACAAACAAGACAATTATTACAATACTTAAGAAAATGCTTACCCAGAGCAAAAGAAAATGGCACGAGCAATTGACATACGCATTGTGGGCATACCGTACTACGCACCGAACTTCGACAGGTAAGACACCATACAGTCTTGTTTACGGTTCAGAAGCTGTTTTACCTTTGGAACTGTAGGTACCATCTTTAAGGATCACACTTTCTGGGCTCCTCGACGAAGGGCAAAACAATGATCTATGCATCGTTGATCTTGACTCGGTGGAGGAAGAACGCATGCACACCCTCGATCAAATTGAATAGTATCAAAAACAACGGCGGCAACGACATCGGCATGACACCAACAAGCGGCCTATTAAAGAAGGTGACCTTGTGCTTAAAGCTGTTCAGGAACACCCGGACAAATTCTCAGCCAACTGGGAAGGGCCTTACTTGGTCATTAAAGAATTTGACAATGGAGCATTCAAGCTAGCCGATATGGAAGGAAACGAACTCGTGAATCCAACCAATCACTTCTTCCTAAAACCGTTCTACATTTGAGTACAAGCTCAGGTACGTGAAGAGTCCTTGGATCACGACTATAAATTGATACCATAGCTCATCCTAGAATCATGAAAATAAACTGATACCATAGAATAGTCTTGGATCATGACTTAAAACTGACGCCACAACTGTCCTGGGATCATGACAATAAACTGATACCCCACAGTGTCCACAATGACGATAAACTAGCACCCGTCCGGCACGATAGTAAACTGCCACCGTCACAACCATCGGAGTCCGCTAAGACTATAAACTAGCTTGCCTCCTCATAGTCCGCTAAGACTAAAAATGGCAATGTAACGTCCACCACGACGCTAAACAAGCAATTTCCAACGGGTTACGACATAAAACTAACCCATGATAGTCCACCAAGACTATAAATTGGCAAGTTCATCTCTGGTTCATCAATCTGCCGCCACATTGAAGCTTCATCACTACATCACCTGCCATCAGAAGATCCTACCAATGCTGCTACCATTGACATACAATCTACCGCCGTGTAAGTCTAAGCTCGATCATTCACTCATGGTTTTCTTGTCTCCTTGGAGTTGTGTTTGCAGGATGACACCCAGATTTTTTCGCATAAGAATGCATTTTGTCACAAGCAGCAAGATGGGACAATGTTCACAGCACACATGGCAAGACTAAATCAAACCGTTCACTAGTACATCCCCATTCACTGACTCATTCCTTATTCGTTCACCAACACATTATATTCAGTCACCCCTTTGATACACCCAGTACACCCAAAACTTTAAACATGCTGTCGCATACTGTGACTCCTTGAAGCAGTCGCGACACATGACATAGCGCTTGCACATGAGTACAAAATCAATGCAAAGTCTATGATTTCTCAAAAAAAAACCTTGGCACTTCCCATATAAGCCCCAGGCGGGAAGGTAGTTGTCTCAAAACAGAGTACTCATGTCCAAAATGGTCAAGCAGCATCCAGTAGCATGGCTTTGGCTCTCCGCCAATAGGAACCCGCCTAAAATATTAAACACGGGCCCTGTTCCTCCAAAGCATGTAACACATCTCCCTATGGCTTTGGTCTTGCCAACAAGTTCTCTTGAACACTAACCAGGAGCCTTATTCCGCCAAAGAAGGCACATCGCATGTCTGAACTCTGAGTCTGCTAAACAATGGCTATTGACAAGGACCAGCATGCCGCACACCTGAGCATCCCATTTCCCCAGCACAAACCCTTGGGTAGTGATCGATCCCCACAATCTCCGTTTTCCTACCAGCCACAAAATTCACTTTCCCAATCCCATGTACTACTGAACACGGTGCGATAACGTCTAGTAAAGTGGCAATGGACAAAGTCTCTATCAAGTTGCTTGTGGTGTTTTGCACTTCTTTGTCGACGCTTCTTGGGTCGATTGCTCCAAGCGTCAACAAAGAGGGGCCAATGAAACACCACAAAAATTTCGAGCTTGATACTTGTCCGACAAGAAGTAGGTCCCTGGGACCCACGAACAACCACAGCTACACTTGGTGTCGCACATTGCAACTTTGGGGATCAAAAGGCTTAATTTTCACTAAGTATGCAGTACCAGTGTATACACTCGACATCCACAATGTATATGCTTAGCGTATACGCCCAACATCAACAACGTATATGCCCAGCGTAGACGTCCAACTTACACGCCCAACGTACACTTCACATGTACGCTCGGCGGGTATGAAAAATGTTTACGCCTGACATGGAGTCTCCAAGATAGAATGAAGACAGCACCGAAGAGCAAGAATTGATGCAAGTCGGCAACCATCAGCGTATATGCCCGGCGTATACGCCCAGCCATTGTCGGCATATACGCTCGGCGTATATGCCCAGCACATGTAACGTATACACCCAGAGTCTACGCCAACTTGATACAACGTATATGCCCAGCGTATACACTCAGCAGATGTAATATGTTGTACACTTGTAAATATTACGCCCTTTTGTGCCCAGTCAACGTCCACATATCGCCCAACTCGAGTCTAGCGTAACAATCGGTATAAAAACCCCACTTTTCCACTTGTACAAGGATGGTTGGCAAAATCCCAGAGCATACCAGAGAACATTTACGCTACGCACTAGAGCTAAAACCCTTTTACGCTGGATAGTCCTGTATGCTAGGCACATAGTCTCTACGCTCCGCCTACAGTCTAAACCAGCCAAGTCATCCCTGTATCCACCGGGGCTTTTCGTCCGCCTTGTGTCCCATCACAACTGCGTTAGACTGGTGCACTGTATTTTCATTCTCTAATACCATCGTTTACAGTTTACGCTGATTTCTTACATGTGTTCTATTTACGCTCATTTACATTTACGCTCTGTTTGCATCTGTTACGCTGTTTACGCTCTCATTTATGACCGTTATGCCGTTTACGCATAACCTAGCGTATAGCACTTCGGCATACGTTCAGGGAAATCCTTGTCTGATTCGCGTGCGGACCACCCAAGGTACTCTACCTTCATGCATTCCAGCTCGCCCTCAGGCGAAGGTAGGGTCTTCTGTGCGCGTCCTGCGATCCCATGGTCTTTATTTCCTTCCAGCTGGAGACCGAAGATTTCATGCAGTACACCAACAAAGGTGGTTCTTTCCCCTTGTGATTAGTTGATTTCTCCTTTTTATGACCATGGACCTTTGTTAAGTTGAGATTTTGGTCCTGTTGATGTTATTCAACACTCTCCCATCTAGCCATTTTTTCTTCTTCTTTTGCTACCCGCTTAATAAGCTCTTGGAGTTGATGGGTTCGTAGTTCGTATAGTTGACCTTAGACACACATCCCTAGGGTTTCTCTTATTTCATCACAAAGCCCATCAATGATATGGTACATTAGCCTTTCCTCAGAGAAATCATGGCCTAGAAAGTTGTTTAACAGTGCATAATATCTTTCTAAAGCCATGTCCAAGGGTTCATGTTATGCTTGTTTCCACTCTTGGATTTGTTTCCTCAAGGCTGACACTCTTGCATAGGTTTGATATCTTTCATTAAAAAGTTCTACCATTGTTGACCAATGTCATATTGAATTTGGTTTTAATGATCTATACCATACTTTTGCTTGGCCAACGAGTGTCATAGGAAAGAGCTTAAGTTTTTGCTAGCTGTTATCAATGTTGTTCCATGGGCAGGCATTATAGAAGGCTTGTAAATGTTGATGCGGATCTAAGTCATAGCCTCCTAAAAAAATAGGAAAGTTTTTAAAATCAAGCGTGGGTAAATGACTCTCTTTACGATGCCTATGGGAGATTCGAATAGCCTCTTGTATTTGTGTTAGGCTTGTAGTGGCCAGTGGGGGTTCATCATCATCAAGTAGGTTATGCTTTCATGCATTGGGATGATGTTACCTTCATTTATGTTTATAAGAAATCCCCACCTTAGATTGCGTACTCCAATCTTCATTGTCATATAATTCATCGGTTCTCCAATGAATTTCCTCACTAGGTATGGCATTATCATAGTCTTGTAGGAGAGGCATGGTTGTGCAATTGTGCGTGAATTTATATGTGACTTTTTATAATGATTTCTTCCTAAAAGATATATCGTTAATTCCTATACAGTAACCCTGTATGATATAACTAATCTAGATAACTAGCACCGTCCCCGGCAATGATGCCAATGATGAGTGGTGAGGTACCCCTACACTCAACCATACGAATACGAGCGTTACATGCATGATCTGGTCGAACTCCGTGGACGGACTAGTTGTGGCATCTAGATAGTTAGCCTTAGGCTACAGTTCATTGTCTTCCCACTTAGACTAGTATTAGCTATGTCATGTATGGTTTAGTCCAGGGTGAGGTGTATGATATGGTTTCTAACCTAATGCTACTCCTGAAGGCAATGGAAGATAATATTAACTAAGCTAAGAGAGAAAGGGTGAGAGAGAATCTAGCTAGCCTAAGTGCGATGAGCATCCATTCCTTGATTATCCATACACATCTTGGAATTTGTGCATGACTACTACTGGGATTACCAAGTGTAGATCCTAGGTATGCTACTGGGTTACCAAGTAGTCACACTTAAATGCTCGTAATCAAGTCGTACTCATTCCACGTTTAATAGGAGTTAAGGGTGAGAGAGATTAATTAGGAAAGCAATAAATAGTAATTAAGTAAATAATTAATCTAAGTGAATGCTGCAATGATGAAGTAATCTCGATCTTTATTTTTGGTCATGTGCATGTCCAAGTACGTCATACTCGAATCATGATGTCATACAATTATAATCACCACACTGTGGGCATACACTCAGAGAGAAGGGTTTAGAGAATAACTACAAAAGCTTACACTTAAACTAAAAACTAAGAACTCCCCAAACTCATCTATCTACCTCTTATTTATAGATGGGGCGACAGGTTGCGATATCACGGTGGACCAAATGATGACTCATCAGTTGTTTTATCTTTTTGTGGGTAATCTCATCTATGAATAAAACACTCATGTAACCTATCTGTTGAGGTTTTTTTCTATGCTATTGAGTCACAAGTGACTAATTATTTGGACAGTGAGCCCAAAACGTCCACCCACCCATTCTATTAATAAGAGGTTCTACTATGGGTACGATGATATTATTGTTATCTTTAAAACTTAAAATAACTTTGTACTCATTATGCCCAAAGTAAAGAGTGATGAACTAAGAGGGAATGGAAAGGGTGTGGCATCAAGGGAGCTTGTGGATTCTTTTTGGTGACATTTGTAGGTGCTATCATGTAGCGTGGTTGTACTAAGATCCTTGTAGATCTAACGAAAAATGGGAGTAAGAGTTGTGATAAAGGCACTCAATGCTATTTTCGGGGGTCCCATTGGAAAGACATGCACCCATGGCTGAAGGTTGGCAGCTTATTTGGATCACTTTTGAAAAGAAAAAAGTCCAAAAAGTGGCCAAAAGGAGAAAAATGCAAGGAAAAAAAAGAGAAGAGAAAAAGAAAAGTAAGGGTAACAATAAGAAATGAAGAAAAAATAAAAAGACCAAGAAAATGTGCCATAGAAAAATTTGAATCACTCCTCCCTTGCGAAAAATGCCAAGTGATCGTATGCCTTGCTATCATGATGCCCTTATGGTTGTCTATCATTGGGATGAAACAATGCAATGTCACTGATCAGAGGTATGGACTTGATTTTGATCTTGGAGCGAAAGGCTAATGGTACTTTAATCACACACAACACTTAGAATTCATTGTGTCCAAGGTAAGATACCTCACATCTTGATCTCTGCAATCCCTTCTGTAATTCGTCTCATCTCATTGTCCAAGTGCTTATAACTTGTGTCTTGTGTGGCATAGAATTCATACCTCATAATGGTGGTGCTTAACATGTGTGTGTTTTGTTGCATAGGTGTGGGTTGCATTTAACCCTTCTAGTGCCTACAGACATTTTAAGGTGTGGTTACACAAGGGCATTATAGGTTCGAACCCACTTTGGGGAGGATCCACTTGTGTGACTTTTGTAATTTGTACTTGTTGCACACCACCATATCATTTTATACCCTCCAAATACTCCATTTCCAAATCTATTCTTTCCTTTGTCTTCATTTTATCAAACATTTCTTAGAACCATTAAATGTCCTTTTATGTGTTACCTAAACAGATCAAGTCCAACATTAAACTTTTAGGGCAACTACCTTGAAAAATATCTAACTTTAGAATCACACTAAACAATGAATTAAACATTTATTAAAGGTAATGAGTAAGGTATAAGATAACCAAATTTCTTTAAACAACCTTATTAACAATTGGTCCTTGTGTGATTACAGATGGCCCCTAAAAGAGGACAACAAGGAGGACTTTCTCAACATGTAGCTAAATGCCCGAGAGGAGG
Source organism: Gnetum montanum (assembly GCA_015680685.1). Classification (NCBI taxonomy): domain Eukaryota; kingdom Viridiplantae; phylum Streptophyta; class Gnetopsida; order Gnetales; family Gnetaceae; genus Gnetum; species Gnetum montanum. The sequence goes on along the minus strand of MNCI01002111.1, from coordinate 140,324 downwards.
TAGAGGCCAAGGACCTCATGCAGAGTAGGAGCATAATCATTTAGCATCCATTAAGAAACTCCTATCACTACACAATCTGGCCAAGAAAAAGGTGGAGAGGTTAGGGCCAAAGCCTATGAAGAGGAACAATGACTATTTGCAGCATGGTATGTCAAAGCTAATCAAATGTTCTCATAATTGTCATGTCTATGGGAAGTGTCGACTCCATCAAAAATTGGAACATCATTATGGATGGCTCATGATCCTCAAATAGAAGAGGAGAAACTTTAGGTGCTTCTTCAACGGTATCAATCTCAGAAGCCTGAAGTGTAGGACAAAGGAAAGGCACCTATGAAGGAGCCACCACCACTGGAAACCACATGAGTTCCATAAATTTTGTATTTTTTGTTTGTGTCCAAATTTTATTTAATCCCACATTGCCACATGAAATATTCCAAGGTCATTTAACAATCCCATACCTATCCACTATTTGTAATTGAATGAACTTGTTCCTCACTTTATTTGACTCAAGGATGAGTTTTTATTTAGTCATGGGGGTATGATGAATCACAGTTTTCCAGGCCCTAATATCAGGTACATGATATCAAGTACAAGATATTGGATACCTGATATGTTAGCCTGGATAAGATCTTGTATACACGATATCATGATTTCTATGTTGACCTATAAATATAGCACTTACATGCATGGGGATGGGTCTTTGGCTAATAAGTCTTTAGGTAAAGTGTTTTTGTCAATTTTTGTTAATTTTTAGTTCCTTTTCCCAAGTGCATGCCTATAGTGTGATTCTTGTAATTATATGGAACCTTTGTTCAAGTGTGATGTACTTGGACACAGACACGATCGACAATAAAGATCAAGATTACTCCATCATTGCAGCATTCATTTAGTTTTTAATTGTTTAATTGTTAATTATTATTTATTATTTTCTTAGTTAATATTTCTTTATCGTCATTTACTATTCCTGTTATTAATGTGGAATGAGTACGTCTTAATCATGAACATTTAAGTGTCACTATGTGGAAAGCCAGTAGCGTATCAAGTAGTGTTCAAGTAATGTGCGCTTGGTAATCATTAACGTAGTACACAAAGTCCAAGATGTGTATGGATGATCAAGGATGGATTCTCATCACACTTAGGCTAGCTTAGATCTTATTTCATATTTCTTATTAGCTTAATCAAGATTATTTCTCATTATCTTTAGGAGTAGCATAGTGTTAGAAATCACATCATACACCTCACCCTAGGCTAAACCATACGTGACAAAGCAAATACTAGTTCAGGTAGAAAGAAAATAAACTACGATCAACATATAACTGTGTAGGTGCCACAACTAGTTCGTCTATGGAGTTCGACCATATCATGCATACACACTCATATTTGTATGGTTGAGCATAGGGGTACCTCGTCACTCATCAAAAATGAACGATACGACTTTAATTTACTATTCATATGCTCCCTCAGTGTTATTGAGGTATATGAGAAGTTGTTGACCATAGAAGAGTTCCTCAGGAAAATTGGATATTAGGTCCATGGTCATTACATTAGTAATGCAAAGCAGAGGGGCTGGAGAAATAGCCAATGCTTCTTGCTCTCCTTTTTCTTTTTTCTTTTTATTTCCTTCATTGCAACTATAAAACAACAACAAACAAGGGAAAATTAGTCAACATAAAAAATTAAAAATAAAAATATAAAAATGGTAAAATCATTAAACTACAAAAATGCTAACAATAAAAATAATAAAATAAGAATAATTTTCCAGCTTACCTAATCTTGCTACTGTTATGGCCACTTCTACTTCTAACTCCTCACGCTCCAAGTCACATATATTAACTACAATATTAATTGCTCTCATCTTCTTAACCATCTAGCCCTTGTATTTTATGTCAAAGGCACACTCCTTCACCACCTCCATCTTGTGCACTAGTTTCCACAAAGTGGTCATTTTCTAAGTAGTGTCATGCTATCAGGAATAGAGGACTTAGCTATACCCTCCTACAATGACAATTCTACCTCCAGAGGACCACCGAGAACCATCAGAATGATCATCATGATGTTTGTTACATGTTGACACATAGGACAAGAGAAGTCTTCTTCATTCAACACATTTCCCTCATAGTTAGAGTAGGCCAACAACTCTATAAAGGAATGCAACATCCCATAATAAAAGTTGAAGTTAATGAAGTTGTTGGAACTTTCATCATCCTTGATGTTAATAATGGCCAACTCATTACATACCTTCTCATCTAGATAGCTAGCAAAATCATAGTGAGTGCCATGGATCATGATATTGTAATGATTGAAAGTCTAAGAGAAGAAGCAATCTTGCATTGTCTAATCTTGTCACAAAGCATCTTGTCAATAAATAGGTGGTACATGTGCACTAGATTGCAATTTTCACACTTAGAAATGTTATGAACTACATCACCATACTAAGCCCACTTGTTGATCATCTCTTGATCAACCACTCACAACTTATCATTTCCCTCAACCACCAATCCAACATCAAGGAAATTAAACCAATCCCTCAACAAATCCTGATTCCAAGGTAAGATGACCTTCCTACCCTAAACACAAAATACAAATTTTCATTGTTGGCTCAAATAACATATCCTTGTGGCAATCACATCTATGGTTGATATGTTAGATGATCCTAATGTGAAAAAATGGATCGACCTTGCATGCTCCAAGTTAGGAAGGTACTTCCTCATATATTCAATCACCAACCATGTGTAACCTACAAGGGTGTTGTGTACATTAGCTTGCAAGCTTCTCTCTTTCACATTTTCAAAATGAATGTATATAACTTCAAAGGTCTTAATTTTTTCTGCAAAAGTAAAGTGATGAGTCAAATTTTCTTGGGTTACACTGACATGGCCTTGTTAACATAGTCCCATCGACATGACCCAATCAATGTGGCCACATCGATGTGGGATTTGATGCATTGATGTGGCCTCATCGACAAAATGTGTATTTTTGCCTATACATACATGCTCACTTGATATATTTATGGCATCTTTTGTCATAGTTGTAGTGGAGCTTTTGTTGTTTTCTTGCTTGAAAGTTAGAATATTTTTCTAAGTGCTTGCAATAGGAGTCAAAGAGTGTACAGATCTTTATTCAAGCATTTTTGTACTTGAGCACAATAGTGTGTGCAATATTAAAGATGAGATTTCAAATAAACCTTGCTGTACTTTGAAATACATTAATTAAGCACATAAGTACAACTACTTTGAGCATACGCTTGGTGCTTAATAACATTTGGTAATCCAATAGCATTAAATGTGTTTAGGATGTGTATGGAAAGTGGGAATTGATGCATATGTTAGGATTAGCTAGGTGTAGCTACTTAGATTCAATTAACAATTTAATTATTTTTTATACATCATTATTTACCCTTAGGCAACTTTAAGTATAAAACGTAAAAATGATAAAAATCATATGCCTTAATTAGACTGAACCATACCTTTGCATTTCACAAGTGTAATTGTGAAGAAAACAATTACAATAGTTAGTTTCACTTCCTAGAGACTAGTGTACTTAGAAAGCTATAAGTCCATAGAATTTGACTAGATTACATGTGGACGCTTAGTGATTCATATGGTTGGACGTAGGGTTTACTCACTACTCATCATTGACACCATTGCTGGGAGCTTATAGTTTGATACATATGCTATCTAGGACTTAGTGAATATTATTTACAATCATTGGAATGAATCCTAAGGTTACAATTATTCGAAAAAATAATAATTATAATTATAATTTAAGCACACTAAATTTTTCTCTAATCTAAAGTGTCTTCTTTTCACATGCATGATGAATCAAAACCACTAGTGTCCCAAGAATTCAAAGTCATGTACACTCATTTAGATGAGTTTATTCATGATTTCACCTTCATCCTACATCAGGTGAATAACTGCAATGGAGAGATATGGAGGGCAACGTTGTGTTGCCTCCCACCTGATCTATTTCCTAGGATGCTACTCCAAACTCTTAATAGGTTTGGCATCAGTGATCTTCATGATGAATAGGTTTTGTAGTACCATGACTATCGAGACTACTGTCCCATAGAAACACAACACAAATGAAATTAGCACCAAGAGAAGCGTCATGAAGCTACAAAAGTGAAATGGTTCACTAACCCCTTGTTCCTGCTGAACCAAAATTAAAATGAGGATCCTCCCTCTAGGGGGTTCTCAACATGAAGATTCTCCACCCCTTGGCTCTAGTGAAGGGGGCTTGAACCCGAATTTATGATCAACTATCAACAATTTGGGTTTAAGAAAAGTGGAAGTCAAGGCAAGGGCTTGGGCAAGCATTGTGATGATGATAAACCTGATTATTATGGCTATGACAAGCAAAGAGGAGGTGGAAAACATCATGGTAGTGGTAGTCCCCTCCCTCTTCATCCTTTTCCTCCTTTGAATCTAATTGACACCGTAAAGGACAAAACTGTGATGGAGATGAATGGTGAAACAATGATCATAGGCCCCACCATGATTGAAGGGGTAGCAAGGAACATCATAAGCATTATCAAAATCATGATGCTGATGAACCTTTACTAGAAACTTAAAGCATGTTGAACATCGTAGAGACAATCAAAATTGCAACTAGGCATGTGAAAGATAGTAGAATCAAGAGCTTGGATAAGAACAATATCCCTAGATTTGAGGGGGGATATAACTAAGATCCACATACCCATCTTCAAGCCTTTCATGATGCTTGTGCCTTGCAAAACATAGAAAATGACTAATAGAAACTTAAGTTGTTTTCCAAGATAATTATAAAAGAAGCAAAAAGTTGGTACCACTCCTTAGAGCCAGAATCAATTTGTAGATGGAGTATGATGCTTGAGCTATTCAATGACAAATATCAGATGTACTCCAAAGTGTTCAATTTGAGAAAGAAAATCCAAGGCTAGTGACAAGGAACATATGAACCCTTGGACACAACCATGGGTCAATATTATTCCCTTCCGCATAGATGTCTTAGCCATGGCTATTCTCAATGAGAGTAGCTTTGATATATCATAGATGGGCTTCGATCAAAAATGAGGAGAACTCTTGGGGTCTATGCCCAAGGGAGACTATCATAACTAAGAGTCCATTAGATTCAAAGGCTAATTAAGTAGGTTGAAAAAGAAGCAGATGAGTTGAAAAAATGGGAAAGTGCTAAGAAGCATAATTGGAACCCTTCCAGCAGAAAATGGGAGGTTCAATTCTATGATAGTAAGGGGGAGGTGTCACTTGATGAAGTGATGTAGCGAAAAACCTTGCCAATTCAAAAATTTGTATCTAAAATTTTAGCTAAAGTTGATAAAATGTGGAATCTTTAGATGAAAAAATTTTAACTACTCTAAAAATTATAGAAGAATCCAAATAAAAAGGTAGTGATTGTGACTACATGAGAAAAAAAGAAGCTAAATGTGCCTACCAAAGGGGTAAGGACAAAGCTGCTACAGTAGAAGAGGTTGTGAAGTTAGAATCAAATGATAATGATGGGTATGACATCTGCCAATCTGAACATCCTAAGGGATGTTGTCCTATTATGTCATACTTATAGGAATTTGGGGTGTATGCTCTAAATCATAGATTGGAATGAAGGTAAGCACCCAGAAGGTTACCTTATCCTTAAGGTAACCCAAGGCAATTACACTAGCAATAACAAGCTTATTATTCAAGTGGAGCTCTACCACAACTGTATGAGCATTACCATTAGTGGCAACACCCAAAATCATGGGGGATGCCACCACCAAGGAAATAGTACCCTTACAAGCATCCAAATTCATATGGGTATTATGTTAACCAACCCATGTCTCCAAGATTCTTTTCAACATCACTACTACCCTCTAGAGTACTACAGAACTCATTCTCCATCTCCTATAGGGGAATCTCCATATCTTTATCATCCTTCTCATCCTTGAACACTTGTTCCTTCACCCACAATCCAATTATCACCTACTCCATCTATGAAGGGCAAAATTCCCATGCAATCGTAACAAATGTAATACTACCATGACTGTTAACTTATAGTTGAATCCTTAGCCAAGTAGTTCAGAATCCAAATCCCATAAAAGGCCATTCTTCTAAACTAATAGTCCTACAAAGCCCTCACCGACTTATGTGATTGGTCACCCTATGTCTCCTTCATCCTTTGCATTCATTTCTTTTAAGAGCCCTTCAAACCAAACACCTCCAACAATCCTCACAGCCATGTTAACCCATGTTGTATCTAATTGGATCAACGTTGGCAACCTTCCCAAGAAAAGAATTGATCTTGGAGGTCCTCTCATCTACTTGTAGATTGCTAGAAATAAGTCATGCAAGGATCTTCTTGATTCAAGTTCTAGTGTTAATATGATTTTCCATGAAATGTAAAACATCTAGAACCTACCTCCTCTCAAGAATAGCAACATCCATGTAGAATTGATAGATTAGTCCATCACTATTCCCTTGAGATTAATGGAGGACATTATGATCAATATTTTTGGATGATCATATTTTGCTAATTTCCTGGTGATCAAATTTGACAATTGCAAGGAGGACTTCCAAATCATCATGAGAAGGGCTTGGTTGAGCACCATTGATGTGTGAATGGGCATTAGAGATCTTTCCCTAGAGATTTCCAAGGAAAATGCATTTGGAAAGGTTAAGAAGAAGAGAGCTCTGTGCATCGCGTATAGCAATACTAGGTGCAACTGTGTGCAGAAACTCTAGTCTATCAAAAGCATATCAATCAAAGTATGCAGACCTTGTGTAGATGAATCTAAAATCAAAAAGTGCTTGTATGTAGTAACTAAAAACTAGGCAGGCACCTAGTGGCTGATAGCTGATTTTAAAAGCAGCACATTTTGCATGGAACCTACTGAGAGTCTAACTTGTGCCTATGTTGAAGGCATGGATGAACTAGAGAAAATTCATCACTAACTCTCCAATGATGAACCTAACAATACCAATTGGGGAAATTTGGAAATCCCTAACAATTTTAAATAGAAGCCCTTATAGTTGATAAATCTACGTATCGGCATGGAATATGCATTTATGAAAAATGGTAAGCTAGTAATAATAAATGCCAACTTTGCTCTTGAGTAGAAAAGAAGGTTACTGAAGGTTATTAACAAATGTCCAATAGCCTTTACTTTGTCATATCCTAAACTCATAGGGATTGATCCTAGGATATGCCAACATTGCATCGATATCAATCTATCTATGAAGCCAAAGAAGCAACTACAATGGCAGTTGAACCAAAAATTGAAGCAAATCTTCAAAGAGGAAATTGAACAACTCCTCAAGGTAGGGTTCATATATCCAATTACAAATAGTGAGTGGGTTAGCCCACTTGTAATTTTGCCAAAGAAAGATGGTAAGTGGCAAGTCTATATTGATTTCAAGCTATTAGCCATGACAATGTTCAAAGATCATTTTCCATTGTCATTTGTGGACCAAGTGTTGGATACTATTTCTAGGCATTGTTATTATAGCTTTCTAGATGGTTATAGTGGTTATAACCAAATTCAGATCACACCCGAGAATCATGCCAAAACAATATTTACTAGTTCTTGGGGAATGTTTGCATATTATAAGTTGTCCTTTGGTCTGTATAATACCTTTGTAACTTTTCAATGCTTGATCCTAAGCATTTTACAATAACAAATTGGTACCAGGATGGAAGTCTTCATGAATAACTTCTCAACTTATTCACTACATTTGATCAAGCCCTAGACCACCTTGAGCAAGTGCTTAAAAGGTGTGTGAAGACTAATCTTTGGCTCAATTAGCAAAAGAGTCATCTCATGGTCTAAGAGGGCATTATGTTGGGGCATAAAATTTCTCAAGTAGGGATTGAAGTGGATCCTAAAAAGATTTATGTCATCCAAGTAATAACCCCCCAATCAGAAATTGTTAAAGATGTGCAGTCATTCCTTGGATACACTGGCTACTATTGACAATTCATAGAGATTTTATCTAAGATTGCAAAATCATTGCTCGATCTCACAAAGAAAGATGCTCTGTTCATATTGACCAAGGAATGTGAAAAGGCATTCTAGTAGCTTAAGGAGAAGCTTGCAGAGATTCTAATTCTATAAGCACCTGATTGGTCTTGACCATTTTACATTATGAAAAATGCATCAAACTATGCCTTAGGAGTTGTACTTACATAATTGGATGATTAGAGACATCCATATTACATCCACTGCACAAGCTAAAGCATTGTGGGTGCATAGCTCAATTACACCACAATGGAGAAAGACCTGATGATTGTGGTGTATACTTTGAAGAAGCTCAAGCACTATGTGCTTGGATATAAGGTGTTTGTGTACACTGATCATAGTGTTATTTGCTTTTTGATGAATAAACCAATGGTGAGCTCGTATGTCATACAATGGTTGGTGATCATACATGAGTTTGATCTTACAATGGTAGATCAAAAGGAAACTAAGAATGTGGTCATTGATCAATTATCTTAGTTATGATTGGACAATAAAAAGAAGAGCTCACTCTCTGATGAATTTCCTAATGAAATCCTCTTTGCCAATGCAATAAATGAACAAGTGCCTGCTAAACCAAAATGGTATGATGAAATCCTCACTTATCTTCTCACTCAGGAGATACCATAAGAGTTAGACCACATGAAGAAACAATAGTTTCTTCATCAAGCCAAATGCTTCATGGAGATTAACGAACACCTTTACAAGGTGTGCGTTCATAGCTTGGTTCGTTTTTGTGTTCTGATGTTGCTTAGCTACGTGTTCTCCAAGATGCTCATCAATATATCCGCTCTTGTGAATGCTATCAATGAGATTATGGGATGATTGCTCAAATGGAGGAACCTTAGTAGTGGATCTAACCACTGGAATCCTTCAACATCTAGGGCATAGACTTCATGGGTCTCATCACAACCATGTCAAATGGAAAGACATATATAATAGGCTCTATTGACTATTATACAAAATTGGTAGAAGTAGCAGCCCTCACCTACATTTTCCACTACTACTCAATTTATACAACAAAATGTTGTAAATAGGTTTGGAGTGCCACATGCTCTAATTTTTGACAATGATACTCATTTTATAGGTGCTACTTTTTAGAAGCTCATGTAACACTTGGGGGTTGAACATAAATTAACAACACTCTACCACCCCTTGGCTAACAGTCAAGTAGAAATTACCAATATGAAGATCACTAAAATCTTAACAAGAAAAATTAGCAAATATAGGAGATACTAAAGCACAAAACTTAACAATGCCCTCTAGGCATATCAATCAACATGAAAACTCCTTATAGGCTACTCTCCCTATGAGTTGTTGTATAGAAAATTACCAACTCTTCTAATTCAATACCAGCTTCGTACACTTTTAACAGCCTATGACCTGGACCTTAACATGAGCCTAGAACAAAAAGAGAGATTAATCAACCTTAACATGTTAGATGAAAATCCATTAGTAGCCTTGTCTTTGAATGAAGTGCACAAAGCATTTAATAAACAGCTCCATGACCTTGAATATGGAAGGTAAAATTTCAACCTGGAGACAAGGTCCTCTACTAGAATCTTACACATGTACCTCAACAAACTAAGTTCTAAACATTTTGGGAAGGGCCTTACATCATTTATGAAACCTTTCTTTTGAGGGTCATGTTAATTTACAAACCTAAGAACCCAAATAGTCAACATGCAATAACTAAAACCTTTCTATGAGTCTAAGAAAGCCAGTAAAATCAATGCCTCATTCGATGAACAACCATGCTCAATTTTTTTAATCTCCTTGTTTCAACTCAATTGTGGGGGAGATGGCCATCTATCCTAATTATTAAAGTGGCTCCTTAGTTTTTCTACCATTTTTTTTTTGCACTTTCTTTATTTTTTTTGTACATTTTTGTTTTACACTTTGCTATTTTTACACTTTTCTTGGTTTACAAACATCGTTAGTATGTTTTATCTTTCTTGTCTATTTTTACAATTTCTTGTATATTTTTCTTTCTTTTAGTATGAATTTTTCTTGTTTTCTAATAAATTGCTTTGTTGCCAATAGGACACAATGATGCTATAGTTGTTTACTAATGGTGATTTATACCTAATGTTTTTTATTGCTAATTTTTGGTTTTTGTTGTTGAATTTTGATGATTGATGACTAAGAAAAAGTTTATTTTTCATGGAATAGGCAGTCAGTCCACATCATCCACCCATTCACCAACACTATGGTCTTCTTGATTTTGGATGTATGAGGTCCCTTTCNTAAAGCTTTAACGAATTTGTAACCTTCGTAGTTTTCAAACTTGGGAAAGATTCAAAGGTTTGAAAATGGTATGACTTAAAGGGGATTAAATACTCTTTGTGCCCTTTTACTTGCTCTAGTGCATGTGTGTTTTCATGGATTTCTTATTGTTCCTTGTTGACCAATAATAGAAAGTTGAATAAGTCTTTGCATGGTGTGGTTTCCATCCAAAAATCCATAAAAGCATAAAATTCAAAAAAAAACAAACATGATGGAAATTCAAAGCATACCCCTTCGACAAAATAATGAGCTACAAGCATAGGTTATGGGACTAGAAAGACATGTTACCCATGCCTAAAGGTCCCCTCTTACTAAGGCCCTTTCTCACTTCCTACTTCTCTTTTCTTATTAAATAAGGAATGGTGGTTATTTGTGGGAGCATTCTTGTGTCCTAAGGAGGAGGATTGGTCTTAGAGTGGTGATGCGAAGTCATTGAAAGTGGTTAGTTTTGATCTAGACTAAGGATGGACTTTATCGGGTCAGTTAACAATAAAATTCACAAGGGATTCCATGTGCCCATGATTGGAAAATCCGTTCCACTCTCTCTTTCATCAATCAATGCTATTCATAACTCACCCCACTACTAATTTCCATGTTTTTGTTCAATGTCTTAGTTTGATGTGTTGAAATTCTTAGATGGATTCTTATGTATTCAATCCTTAACTTTTCATCATGATTAATTAATTGTGGGACCCACAAGCTCTTTAGTTAACGTTATGCAAGGGCAAAAAAGGACATGAGCCTGCTATGGGGAGGATCTACTTGCATCTCTATTGGTTGGGGTAGTTAAGTCTCTTATCCTTAGAAATTTTTGCAATCAAATCTTTTGCATTCCCCATAGGTTACATCCAACTATGTGCTTCTTAAGGCATTTCTTTAATCATTCTCCATCTTTTGTGAAATCTGAAGCCCTCTTCATGTATCTCATTATGTTCTTAGCTTCCTAGGCTTTCATTTAATTCCAATTTTGCTCAAAAACTCCTTGTAATTTTCAAATTTTTACTTAGCCAATGATGGTCGATAGCCACGTCAACAAGGCCTAGTCAACATAGCTAACCATGTTGACTAGGCCTTGTTGACAAGGCCCAATTGATGCATAGTGAAAATTCTATATATAGCACCCACCACTTAGGAATTTTTTTCCATTTGCTTTAAATGTAAGGAAAGTTATTACAATTTTTTAGAGCTCAAAACCTTCCAAAGCCCATAACTTTCAAACCATTTGACTGATTTACTCCATTCTCTAGTCCTGTAGCTTTCAAAGGTATGCTTTACATCATGGTGGCCACAAACCTTAGGTTTTTAACAAAAACTTTTTCAAATTTTTCCTAACTCTTGCATGGGTTTAATGAATAAAATAATATTAAATCATCAACCTATTGAAGTTAAACCCTTCCAACACACTCTTATAACCTATTTAATCAGATAATAATAAAATAATATTAAAATAATAAAATCAACCATGATGACAACTTAGCCAAGTGTAACTACCCCAAGAGATAAGGTATTCCAAATGTTTTAAAGTTACACAATAAGTGCTAATCCTTGGTCATGTTATGATTACAAATGGCATCTAGACTAAAATGTTCATAGGAAGGAGGACCATCCCAATAAAGGAACAAATGACTTAGAGTTGGAAGAGAATAAGTAATAGAAACTCATGCGACATGACCTCTTTGGGAGGAGCCCAAAGTGGAATTTATCTGATAGATTCCTAAGGAAGCAGCCATAACTGAACAATCTCATAGAGATGAGGTGCTAGGACTAATGTCAAGACTTGAGGTCACATAGACTCAAGCCTACCATGATTAGATCAAGCCTCATGACATCAAACATTTAGTTCTCTAAGAATTGAACTTTAGATCATTTTTAGAACATGCTCTAATAGAAGTCAAGATATAATTGCAGAACTCTTCCATGTTGCTAATCATTACTTATAGTGGGGAATGGTACATGTGAGAGACATATCTCTTCTGGAATGGTAGGTGGGAAGAAGCCACTATGAAGATCAAGGTCATTTAGGTGTCCTACTCAGAGTAGGCTATTACATTGGCTCTTGGGTTGCTTAATATTGCAACAAATTTGATAGAGATCTCCATACAAGTAGACCCAGAGGCAAAGAAGGAGTGGACTAAACAATGTTATGGAGTGGACGGTAAGGAGTATGGTGCACTCACCCCAATGGAGCACGTATATTTACAAATAGTAGCTTATAACCTCAATCTAATGGTGAGGCCTAATAAGGTGATGACCTTTTTTGCCTATGCATGTGCTGCTCTAAGTGAAAAACTTCATGTGAACCTTCCATAGTTGATCTCTTTGGAGATAGAGAAGTGATTTAAGAAAAATAAACATGGAAGAAAGGACTTTGCCTTTCCTTGCCTCATTAAAAAAAATATGCAAAAGGGTAGGAATAGTTCGTTACATCAATGATACAATCAGTCATGCTCCTTCTGCTTCTTGGGAAAAAATGATGAAAGAAAAGACCCCTGCCACAATCAAGGAAGAGGAGAAGAAACCACCACCTCCATCATCCACTCACAAAACAATGCTAGAGTCTTGTGATACGCTTGAACAAATGCACGAGATTTGAGAGAAGCTCTTGCATGAGCAAGAGCAACGAGCAGGTACAAGTGGTGACAATTCATCAGTAGTGTATCATCCAATGATGAGTTACCTAAATGAAGTGGCTTGAACCATCCACTAGTTGAAGGAAAGTGGGTCAATTTTCTAGGTCTAAAGAATGTAGCTACTCATGAGATTAAATTCTAGCACTTGAGAGGTAATGATCTCTCTCACAATAGCAATAATTCCCAGAAATATCTGGGAATACAACTACTTTTTTGGTGTGCCTAGAGGAGGGCGAGGCAGTAGCTATCTTGATGATGGTGCACCATGGGTAGGATATAGTAGTAGAGGTAGTTGTTGACAAAATTACCCAGGCATTGAATGCACCTATGGAATTTGTACCAAATGTTTCCACACTCAGAGATGTGTAGACATCCATAGGAATAGTTAGTAATAAATTGAATGCATCCTAGCACGAGGAGTTACTAGACCAATTGGTAGGAATTAGGCAACCAATTCTATATGTCTTTAACCTTATGGATATAATCACTGCAACCTAGTTAAAGGTATTGGAAGCAAGGGACAGATGAACTATAATGAAGGGAAAACTTGAAACAACCTAGGCTCAAAACCAACACTTGGCTATGAAGGTTGCTAAACTAAGAGCCCACATTACTAATCCTACATTTCTTACCCTTACATTGACATGTGATGAAGCTTTTCCACAGCTTCAAGACAAGCTTAAGAAGGTTGAGAATGCAAAGGAGACAATGATCTTTAATTAGTCCTTAGCCAATGCCACCATGCATAATATCCAAAAGGTCTTGGACCAAACTTGCTAGGAGAATGTAACTTTGACTGTAGAAAATCATCACATGCAAAATGTTAAAGCACATGGCCAACAAATGTAATATTTCATCCATCAATAGCAACAGTAGCTAGCTAGAGTGAACAATTCACTAAGGAGATTGGTAGCCAAAAATAGAAATCTCTCCATGGAGGAAGTTTGAGCTCTTTGCTAGAAATATATAATAGAGGTAACTGCCTAGAAAAATGAGGCTCTCAAGTTTGAGAGAGTCAAAATCACTATACAGATTAGGTTGGTTTATGTTGGTGACCGTTTGGGACGCGACCGCCAACGAGTGTCCTCAAATAGGGTTTAGGTGTCTGCTAGTCTCTGGCAACACCAAGGCCCAGATTCCTCCAAATAGACTCAGTAGTTAATGTGAGTATGTGTGTGTGCTGTTGCGGCATGTGGTTGTGAAAAATGAAACGATTGCATTGTGTGTAAACTACAAATAACTTATCTTAAAGAGATTCAGCTAACTTTGCCAAGTACTCTGAGTTGTTGAGAGTTACTATTTTTTTCAATTGCCTAGTCTACGCGGTCCTTATAATAGCTACTTGTAACAAATAAAATTTTGCAAAAACATTTGAGCACAACTCCGTAAATCTACTAATTTTCCCCAAAGAAAGAGATATTTCCACAAGAAAACTAGAAATAGAGCAAGATTTGATGGAAATGGACAGAAAAGAAAGCAGATTTGTGTTAAGACCTCAAATGTTTAAATAAGATATAATGATACGAGTAAACACTTCACAATAAAGCTATCCCAAATTCAATAACTATGAATTGTTCAAACTTCCAAGGCTCAAATAAGCAATTTCTTCAAGACAATCCTACTATGCTACCAAAAAATTGCTACGTAAACTATCACATACGAGACTCCATTTTGGCTAGATAATGGATGTCAACAATTACATTCAATAGAATCTTTAAAAGACTTGAAAATTTTTGATTGAAATACCACGGAGATTCACTTTAAAGATAAAATAAAGCTATTCTGGTCCCATCAAAATACCAAAGATTTTCT
>MNCI01002111.1:95199-110263 GCA_015680685.1 Gnetum montanum | reverse complement strand
GATGTGTATGGTTGATCAAGGAATCGGTTGCTCGTTGCACTTAGGCTAGATTAGATTTTCTTACCCTTTTCCTCTTAGCTTAGAATTAGTTAAATATTATTTTCCACTGCCATCAGGAGTAGCATTAGAATTAGAACACATCATACACCTCATCTAGACTAAACCATACATGACATATGCAAAACTAGTCTAGATGGGAAGACAACGAACTGCGACCTAAGGCTAACTATCTAGATGCCACAACTAGTCCATCTGCGGAGTTCGACCGGATCACGCGTGCAACGCTCGTTTCGTATGGTTGAGTGTAGGGGTATCTCGCCACTCATCAAGGCTCACAACGATGTGAATGATTTCCTTATGTTCTAATTGGCATACAAACACTTAGTCCCCAACAACGATGCCAATGATGAGTGGCGGGTATCCCTACACTCAACCATACAAATACGAGCGTCGCACCCACGATCTGGTCAAACTCCATAGACTAAATGCCTACACGCCGCTTGGAACACTTGGGGTTAATTAATTGTTGTCTTCCTAGGCTTTCTTGTATGTGTCACAGTGTATGGTTAAGCAAGTTTGAGGTATATGATTTTTATGGTATTTTTAGTTTTTCTCCTATGCTATGAGGAAAGGGTTGAGAAACTAAGTCTAACTCTAACTAATGCACTAAGTCCTAGCGTCAGCATCCATTCCCACTTACCATACACACCCTGAACTATGCAATTGTGGCTACCAAATGCTAATCGTTACTGGGATCACCACACATAACGCAGGTGCTCGAAGTGGTCATACTGAGGCACTTAACTAACCTAAGTGTGATAAGCATCCATTCCTCGACTAACCGTACACATCCTTGAATGCTCATAACTAAGTCGTACTTATCCGACGTTCTAGGAGTTGAGGGTGAGAAAGCCTAATCACGATGAGTAGCGGATTCCTTGACTAGCCGTACACATTCGTAAATGCTCGTAATCAAGTCGTACGCATATCGCACTAACAACAGGTAATAGATAACTGGTAAGAAATAACATGTGATAAACCTATTCCATGTACTACAAGGTTTATCCACAAATCTCATCTTTATTGTTGTACACAACTTGCATTCAGGTACAAAGCTGCTCGAATAAAGATCCGTTCACTTGGGGACTCCTACTGCGGGTACATGGAAAATAATCTATCTCTGGGGTGATCAATCCACTAGAGCTTCACTACTCTAAGCCTAGGATGATGAATAAGGGGAGTTCCACCTCTTATTTATAGATATGGTAGTGGACCGCGATATTGCATACGTGATATTGTAGGGGACGACGTGATATTGCATACGTGATATCGCATGGGATGCGATATCGCGATGGTTGCGATATTGTGGCTCATGCGATATCACGTCCCATCAACAGTAGTGTGTGCAACAATAAAGATAAGATTTCTAATAAACCTTGTAGCATTTTGAAATAGCTTAATTATTTATTTATGCATTTAATGTTTTATGTAATTTCGTTTAATGCTTTAAGAAATTAAGTTAAATTAAGTTAGATTAAATAATTATTAGTTAAGCACATAAGTACGACCACTTCAAGCATATGCTTGGCACTTGGTAATCTTAGTAACGCTTAATGTTTTGTAATCCAGTAGTGTTAAACATGTTCAGGATGCATACAACAAGTGAGAATGGATGCTTATGTTAGGATTAGCTAGGTGTAGCTAGTTATATGCAATTAGCAATTTAATTATTTTATTTTGTACATCATTATTTACCTTTAGGAAACTTAAAGTATAAAACATAAAAATGATAAAAATCATATGCCTCAGTTGCACTTAACCATACCTTTGCATTTCACAAGTGTAATTAGGAAGACAACGATTGCAACAGTTAGTTTCACTTTCTAAAGACTAGTATACTTAGAAGGTTGTAATTCTATGGAATTCGACTAAATTGCATATGAACACTTAGCGATTCATATGG
This sequence comes from Gnetum montanum, assembly GCA_015680685.1. Taxonomy (NCBI): domain Eukaryota; kingdom Viridiplantae; phylum Streptophyta; class Gnetopsida; order Gnetales; family Gnetaceae; genus Gnetum; species Gnetum montanum. The sequence continues at coordinate 108,300 of MNCI01002111.1, read as the reverse complement.
TTGGGCATAGGGTTTACTTGCCCCTCATCATAAAGCATAGGTTCCTAAATGCATATCATGCATATCTAGACAAATTCCAAAAACAAGTATAGGCAAAGCTAACTAATAAACATGGAACATAGAAAACCAACATTTTATGACATACCCTTAAGTAGCAACCACATATAGAAACCCAAGATAGAAAAATATACATAAGGTTTTCTCTAATCCTTTCTCTAAATTTATCTATTTTATTATTATTATTTTTGATTACCTCCCTATGTTGCTCTTCCTTTCTTTATTTCTCTCTATTTCTATTTTCTACTATTTTCTTATATCCCCCTCATGCAATTTTGTCCATCCTCCCTAATCTCTACTTGTCCCATTCTACTAACATTTCTTCTTACAACACACTATGATGAAGATTTTTATTAGCAATCTACCTCATGTAGAGAACAATGAGTGTTTTGTTGTTTTCACTTCATGTGAGGGTGTGTTGAGTTTGAGTGGGATACGAAGAGAATTTATCAACTTATCAACATTAATCTAATTAGAGCATGGGATCTAGTCGTGCCTCACTTCTATGGCATAGCACCTTATCTTGGTGTATAGGTGATATCCATCATTTCTCCTTTAGTTTTATTATTTTCTCATTTTTATAATGCTACATTTCATTCCCTTTGTCTCATATTTCTTCATTCTTCATCTAACTCCCCTTTCATATCTCTTTCCCTTTCTTCTCATCAACACATAGGTGAGAATTGAATAATACTATTATATTCTAGTAAGGTTGTGGTGAGAGCATAAGTAGAACAAGGTTTGAACATTATAATTAGCATTCCTTCAACTATCTTATATATAGGACCTAGCCATGCCCACCTTTTGTGGCATAATATAGTTCCCATGAGTAGCATATAGGTGATATAATAACTCTTTCTCCTTATCCTACCTATTTCTTCCTACTTTTTTCATATAAGTACTTCAATTCATTCATCCATTATCTTCTTGATGGACCCTTCTTTGATACCTCAATAGCATCCATTAAGAAGGGGAAATGTTACATTCATTTTCGTAGTTTGCAAGTGATCATCACTAAGTGTAGTTTAGACATTGTTCCACTTGAGTTTGCGCACCATACTCTCCACAGATAGCATCACTCAATACATTCCTAGCTCATGGAGGCTCCTAGAATCATTTGGATTCATAACCCAACTTATGAGCTTCATTCTTAATGATCTTGAAAAAGTTTGAGAACTGAAATTTTTCTAAGTATTGGATATGATGTGAATTCCATGTCAACAATTGTTCTTGACCATTGACGCTACATCAGTTATAGCCTTGGACCATCCTCTTTATGTTAGCTGCACTACAACTATGTTCCAACCTTCAATTTAACCCTATAGTATCCTAAATGACTCATCTAAGACACCAAAGACATCAAAGGCTTCAAATTTTGGCATTTGGAAAATTTTACTTCGGGACCATACTAGGACCAAAATTTTTCTAAGTCTAGTGCTAACAGTGACGTTGATGTTAGTGTTAGCAATTATAACATGGTCCCCAACACCCCCAAGGCTTATCTCACCTACATTTCAACATGTGTCTTGGCTTCCCAAGCACTCTCACGACTAGTTGACATTGGTTTTAGCACTTCGAATGGTAATTTAGGCAAGTTAAAGGGTAGTCTTGGTAGTTAAGACTTGAAATTTTCTATCTATTGTAGTTGATGTTAACACTAATGTCATCATTCTTTGAGGTCACCAAGATTAATAATTTTTTGTATTTCCATACTTTATAGGCTCTTCCAAATCGTGAAAACATCATCATGGCTCATTTTAGCTTTGATTTAAGCACCTTGAGAACATGAAAAGTTACTTCAAGAAAATGTTGCAAATTATTCTAAGTACCTAGTTGGCCCTAATGATAATGTCACTATCAATGTTAGCGTCAAAAATCTTGATGAGTACAAAATATGATCCTTTACCTTTATCTTCAATAGTTGACATGATCCCTTAGCCTCACAGGCTCCTTAGCATCATCTTAACATCATTCAACAATAGTTTAAGCATAAAACGGAGCCCTGAAGGCTCAAACCAGCACTTGGGCAAAATTGACAAAATTTCTCTAACTATGAGTGACACTAATGCTAACATGACATCAATGTCACCTTTAGTGAGGCTCATATAAATCAAGTCCTAAGGTCAAACTTGTCTAAATCAAACTTCACATGAACTCCAAGTGAACTTCACTTAACTTCAAAGTCTAATTTGACAACCCTAAGCCTAAAATATGAGCTCAAATTTTAAATTTAAGGTTGGTTTCTTAAGATCTAAAGTACTTGTCTAAATTTCTAGAGATTAAGAGTATGTGCAATGGATCACCTAGCATCTCCCATGTGCTCCATGGCCATTACAACACTTCCATAGCTCCAACACTAATGCTAAAGTAGCAGCACTGTTATCTCCCAAAGATAGAATTTTTTAGCATTAGTGTTAGCTTTTAGATTTAAATGTTTTTTAGATCCAACATAAATATTGAGACCCTTGGCCAAAACAGCCTTATTTTGATTGAAAATTGATTCTGGATTGATCCTATAGCTCTTTTGCTCTCTAATTGACCTCTTATTGTTATTCTTTCCATACTTATGCTTTTATCAACACTTGTAGTTTTGGCCCTTCTTAGGAGGTAAACAATTTCGTTTTCATCAATAATTTATTTATATTATTTGAGAAGGGAATCTAACATCTTCATCCCATATTGTAGCATCTCATATTTAATATTTTATACTCTTTTGCCCACACTCTATACTTAGACTTTATTCTATCACTCATAGTACATTATATACTTAGTTTATTTTTCAACATTTTATACTTAGTCGTTTTCCTAACAATAAACACTTAAGTCATTTTTAGCATTAAAACCCTTACACTATATCATTTCCCTACCATTTCTGGTTTACATCTAGCAGGTTAAGTTAATATTCAATTAGAGATTTATGTTTCATTATATCATTATCATTGGTTTAAGTGAAGGTCATATCAAATTGAAGACTACTTGTGGCTATGCATTAAGTATTTTAATACTTAGTTTATGAAGGTATTCTTGTGGAAGTGTAAAGAACATTTCTGCATGAACAGATCCCTTTCATAATTTAGAAGAAAAGGTCAAATTCATGGTATTCCAATTAATATCTTAAGAAGGGACCACCACTTTGAGTGAGGGTAAGGTGTCTATTTCTCTAGTGGTAAGACCTAGGTTCAAGCATTTGCAAAGCCACTTAAAAGAGGTTAGGCTTTCATTCATCTACCACCCTCCTAGGGCTCTACCTTGGTAGGATGAAAATTGAGCCTTTGGCTAATGATCCTTTACTAGTTAACAACTTAGAGCTGTTTAGGTATAATATCATTAGCAAAAAAAAGTGAAATGAATTTTTTGAAAGTCTTTGTTTCATATATTGGTTCTAGCATACACTTTGAACATTCACACTTCACAAACATTTATTACCCATGTTGTGGATTTGAAATAAGAAGAAGAAATAAATTCTAAAAACCAAAATTCAAAGTAATTCAAGGTTATGTCTACATATGGAAGTACAAAAAATTGAAGTGAAAACATGAGGATAAAAGGAAAAAGTCACAGATTAGAACTTTTTGTAACATAGGAACAAAAGCCTTGTAATTTTCATTTTCTTTTTAGGTCATATAGGATATTGTAGAAAAATCTATTTATTATTATTTTTATTAAAATATTGATGGACAAATGTAATAATAGAATGACCCCAATCTTACATGTCTCTTTAACTCCTATCCCAATTTTCATAAAAGTAGACTTATCCCTTTGTTAGTTATAATGGCCCCATAAAATTCCTATATATACATAGGCATATTATGTTGTAATTTGATTAAGAAGAAAGAGCATTGATTTGATTAGAAAATATCTCTCTATATTCATCAAATTCATCAATTAATTATTCATCATGTTCATCAACATTTACCAATTCATCAAGGTTCCATTCATCATCATACTTCATTGCATTTTAGGAAGTCTAAAAATCACATTCAGTGCCACTTTTTTTATAATGAATTTCAATCATCAAATCAAGTCCAAATTTTGTAGATAGGTATATTGTTGAAAGAGCTTTGTACCAAGTATTTACTCATTCCATAACTCTCTCAAATTGCAGAGATATTTATTTCATAAATCACCAATTTCTATCTTAGATGCTAAGCAATTTTATTCAAGACCCCTTTTTTAGGCTAGATTTGGATCATTAAATAAATTTTAATTGATCTAAAATTTTACAGGCTTATAGAATGTAGAACAAGCTTTCCAAGAAGCCCAAGATCAACACAAAACACACTTAGATTGTAAAGATATCACACCTATGAAATCAAAAGAAAAATAATTAGTTTTTTACAGTTGGGTCTCCTACATCATTTGATAAACAAGGCAACTAAAAAGCTTTAAAATAAAAAATTATTTTGAGTCTTCTTATTTAAAAAAAATCAATAGTCTAAAATAGTACAAATAGTTGTTCTCTTAATCCAAACTTAGATGCACATTTATTGGTGAATTATCTTTTCTATCTTCTTTTAATGAGGTAGAGTTTATCTTTTTATTTCAGTGCCTATATTTATAATATTTTTATATAGAATTTTAATTTTAGTTTCATAATATTGAGTATTGGTTGTTGGTTAGATAGTCATTTCATATAACATTGTACTAATGTTGTTGAATTCAAAATGTAATATTGACATCCCTTTCCAATAGCTATGTTCCCAATATGAAAACATGTTATGTGATGTTATATATTACTAAAAAATATTTTTTTATTAATTTATCTTTTTCATTGGTCATGTAATAAAGGTGATTTTGTGCCATTCATCTTCACCACTATTATTATTCTATTACTTTAGAAAAACCATTGTTTCAACATTTTACTAAAAAAGTCATTAACATTTCTTAACATTCTTGTAATTACTGTTATCACGTTGTAGTTAATTTTATAATCATATTTACTATGATCTTATCAACACTATTAATTCTTAATAGAGAAAATTCAAGATTAGGAATTTCTTTACTATAATTACCTTATACCCTATGTTATGTTCAACTTTATTATTACTATATCATATCACATTGCATTTAATTTCATCATCATGTTTATTGTCATCTAATTAATATAGAGTCAATTATTCAACATAAAAAAATTAGGATTAAAAAATTCATTACTTCAATTCCTTTATACCATACATCAAGTTCAACTTCATTATCATTACTCTTGTTTTATGTTAAATTATCTATTACATCACATTCAATTTCATATTTATTGTTATCTTATCAAGGTAAGGTTAATTGTTCAAAATTAAAAAAAAAATCACACATTATCCTTCCCTCCAATTCCCTTATATCCTACTTTACGTCCAACTTCATCATCCTTCTATTCTTCTATGTTACTTTATCAATCACATCACATCCAATTCTGTCATTGTTCACCTTTGATGGTATGTTATGAATGTAGGATCAATCCCTCATTCAACATAGAAACGTTAAGGATCAAAAAATCAAATTACTTCAATTGTCTTATACTTTGACATCACATAATTCCTTCTCCTCCATCCATTGCAAAAGTCAAAATGGTGCAAAAATTGTGCTAAATTTTTTGTCCAAGCATCTCTACATGCACATCGTGATAATACATGATTTTGATGAAGACTTTGACAAAAGCATCTTCAATAATAACATGTTAAAAAGACTTTAGACTCTCTCTCTCTCTCTTAGTGCTATTCCAAGTCTGATAGACATTCACAAACATACTTCACTAACTACACCATTATCCACAACATTTGTATGGACTAGAAAATTTTTCATAACAATGGTAAAACTTTAATTTACAAGCCCTAATTCACCTTTTTTATTTATGTCACTATTGGCTCAGTGTATATTAAGTTGTTCTACATACTCAATTTTTGGGGACACACTAGAGTTTCTCAAGAAAATAGAATATGGCAATGGCACTAGCAATACACATCAAATGAGGCAAAGTCATGGCAATGGTGATTTTAGTGATACTTCTTTGTGATGGTTCTTTTTAGGTGGGATCAAATGCTTTTGTTTCTACAGTATCATCTTCATCTTTAGATGTAGATGAGAGTGCCCTCATGCATTTCAAAGCAAGAATTAAGAACAATATTGATAACTCCATCTTTAATTAGACTCACCATAATGTGCATGGATTTGTTGGAGTCATGCGATAACTAATCCGGATTATTGGGTCATGGGCTAGTTTTGGTCACAGATAGTTTCTTGATGCATATTTATGTAACGTTTTGAAACTCTCTTGTAATTGTAATTTGAAAAATATATAATGAAACTCTAGTGTGGTCGTGAATGAGAGGTGATCTTGTTGAACCATGAAAATTCTGTGTTCTATGTGTGCTTGTTTTTCCTTTTTTTTTTCTATGCTTGACTCATTTTGTTAACAAATTGATATGAGAGCACCAAGTTTGCAAAGGATTAATGGGAGCGATAGAATTTGAGGATAGAAAAGTCAGGATTGACAAGTTCAATTGGATGAACTTTGGGTTTTAGAAGATGTAGATCAAAGATTATTTATACTAGAAGAAGTTGTATGAACCATTGTTGGGGAAGAAGCTAGAGCATATGAGCAAAGAGGATTGGGAATTGTTAGATCGCCATGCTCTTAGGGTGATTTTTTTAATGTTATCATAGAATATTGTGTTCAATATCATCAATGAAAAGACTACCCAGGGTTTGATGAAGGACTTATTAGATATGCACAAGAAGCCATCTACTTTGAACAAGATATATCTAATTCATTGATTATTCAATCTAAGGATGTTTGAAGGTGCATCGGTTACAGATCACATCAATGAGTTCAAAGTAATCATGAGTCAGTTGAGTTTTGTGAAAATCAACTTTGATGATGAGATCAAAGAGTTGATCTTGTTATCATCACTACCTAATAGCTTATCTGTAATGGTGACTACAGTTAGCGGTTCATTAAGAGATCAAAAAATAAAGTTATCCAAAGTCTGAGATCTAATTCTTAGCGAGGATATACGTAGAAGGGAGTTAGGTGAATCTTAATGTTTTACTTTGAGTAATGAAGGCAGAGGTAGAAGTCTTCAATAGGGATAAAATCGATGCCATGAAAAACCAAAGTCCAAGGGAAGAAGTCAATCCAAGTGTTGCAATAATGTCACCTATTGGAATTGCGATCAGAAAGCCAACCTTAGAAATTAATGCAGAACACTAAACAAAAAAAAAAGAAATCAGCATGATTATTCAACAAATGTAGCTACTAAAGAAATTGCTAAAGCCCTACTTTGTTGTGTGGACAATGGTATTGAATCTTGGATTCTTGATTCAGGTACATCATTTCACTCTACTNTTTCACTCTACTCTTTCTAAGGAACTATTTAACAACTATGTTGCTCAAAATTTTGGAAAGGTTTATCTTGTAGATGATGAGCCATTGAATGTTGTGGGAAAGGGTGATGTTTATATAAATATTTCCCATGGAAAGAAATTAAAGTTATAGAATGTTAGACATGTTTCAGGTTTAAAGAAAAACCTTATTTCTATGGGTCAAATAGATGTTGANAAAAAAAATCACACATTATCCTTCCCTCCAATTCCCTTATATCCTACTTTACGTCCAACTTCATCATCCTTCTTTTTCTTCTATGTTACTTTATCAATCACATCACATCCAATTCTATCATTGTTCACCTTTGATGGTATGTTATGAATGTAGGATCAATCCCTCATTCAACATAGAAACGTTAAGGATCAAAAAATCAAATTACTTCAATTGTCTTATACTTTGACATCACATAATTCCTTCTCCTCCATCCATTGCAAAAGTCAAAATGGTGCAAAAATTGTGCTAAATTTTTTTTCCAAGCATCTCTACATGCACATCGTGATAATACATGATTTTGATGAAGACTTTGACAAAAGCATCTTCAATAATAACATGTTAAAAAGACTTTAGACTCTCTCTCTCTCTCTTAGTGCTATTCCAAGTCTGATAGACATTCACAAACATACTTCATAGGGGAGATTACCAGACTTAAATTTTGTTGATGTTAGTTTATGTGAAGTAGAAAAGAGTTAGTTTCTCAAAAGTTGGAAGAACATCAAAGATGGAGAAGTTGGAATTGTTACATACAAATGTATAGGAACCAACCCCAGTGAGCTCCCTCAGTGTCTTGTGCTATTATGTCACATTCATTGACAATTCTACTAAAAAGTATGGGTTTATTTTCTTAAAAATAACTTTGATGTATTATCTACATTTAAAAAGTGGAAGGCAAAAGTGGAGAACAAAACTAGTTTGAAAGTCAAGTGTTTGAGGTTTGATGATGGAGGAGAGTATGATAGTTTAGAGTTCAAGGCTTTCTATTCTAAGAATGGGATCAGAATGATTAAGATGGTTCCTGGAACACTAGACTAGAATGGTGTTGCTGAGAGAATTAATAGGACCTTGAATGAGAGAGCTAGAAACATGAGGATATCTTTTGGACTACCAAAGCTGTTTTGGACAAATGTAGTCAACACAACAACCTATCTCATAAATCAAGGACCTTCAGTTCCATTGGACTTTAAGATACCTAAGGAGGAATGGTTAGGAAAGGTAGTAAACTTCTCACATTTAAAATTTTTTGGTTATGTATCGTATGTGCACTTGGGTTTTGATGTCAAAGATAAATTTGGCTCTAAAGCCAAGAAATGTTATTTTATTGGCTATGGTTCTAATGCTTTTGGTTATCATAAGAATTATAAGGCACAGGGATGTCACTTTTAATGAATAAGTGGTGTACAAGGACAGGTTCAAATTAGAATCTAATAGTGTAGGGAAGCAGGAAAAGGAAAGTGAGAAGGTTGAATTGTCATGAATCATGATTCATCAAGTTGCGATATCAAACCCTCGATATCGGGTATGCGATATCATAACCCAAATAACGATATCGGATACATGATATCGTGACTCCTGTGTCAGCCTATAAATACACATGTAGGAACATGAGAGGATTCAGTCTTTTAAGTTTTGAAATAGTTAGTTTTAGAAGTCAATTTAGTAGAATATTTTTGTCATTTTTTCCCTCTCAACCCTTTCTCCCAGTGCATGCCCACAGTGTGATGATTGTAATTGTACGGCATCCTTTATTTGAGTGTGACACACTTGGACACACACATGAGCAGAAATAAAGATTGAGATTACTTCATCATTGCAGCATTCACTTAGTTTAATTACTTAATTATTATTTTTATTAAATGTAGAATGAGTACAACTTAGTCACAAGCATCTACGTGTGACTACTTGGTATCCCAGTAGCATACTTGGGCCATGTGCTTGGTAATCCTAGTGGTAGTCGTGCACGAGGCCTAAGATGTGTATGGATGATTAAGGAATGGATGCTCATCACACTTAGGCTAGCTTAGATTCTCTCTCCCTATCTCCTCCTAGTATAGCTCTCTCTCTCTCCCTTTTCCCTCCTAGCTTAGCTAAGATTATTTTCCATTACCTCCAAGATTAGCATTAGTTTAGGAACACATCATACACCTCACTCTAGACTAAACCATATGTGAAAAAGCAAGTACTAGTCCATGTGGGAAGATAGTGAACTACGATTAGCAAGTAACTATCTAGATACCACAACTAGCCCATCTATAGAGTTCGACTAGATCGTGCGTGAAACGCTCATATTCATATGGTTGAGTGTAGGGGTACCTCGCCACTCATCATAGGCACCATTGCTAGGGATGATGCTAGTTATTTAGATTAGTTACATCATACAAGATCACTGTAACAAAGTATTAATGATATATCTTTTAGACAAATTAAATTCAATTCAATTAAGTCACACACAATTCACAACCATGTCTCTCTCACAAGACTATGACAATGCAACAACTAGTAAGGTAATTCATTGGAGAACCAACAAACTATATTATGATGAAGATGAAGTTTGGAGTACCCAATCTAATGTAGGGGTTTCCTATGAATGTAAACAAAGGCAACATCATCCCAACTCACAAATGCATAACATACCTAGTGACAATGAACCCCTACTGGCCACTACAAGCCTAACAAAAATACAAGAGGCTATTTGAATATCCTGCAGGGATCGTAAGGAAAGCTGTCTACCTAGGCTTGACTTAAACAACTTTCCAAAGTTTTCAGGAGGCTATGATGTTGATCTGTAACATCATCTACAAGCCTTCCATGATGCCTGTGTATGGAATAACATTGATAATGGATGGTAAAAACTTAAGCTCTTTCCTATGACACTCGTTGGCCATGCAAAAGTATGGTATAGGTCATTAAAACAAAAATCAATCCAAGATTGGCCAACAATGATAAAACTCTTCAATGAAAGATATCAAGCTTATGCAAGAGTGTCAACCTTGAGGAGACAAATCCAAGAATGGAAACAAGAGCAACATGAACCCTTGGACATGGCCTTAGAAAGATATTATGCATTGTTAAATAATTGCCTAGGCCATAAGTTCTCCAAGGAAAGGCTAATGTACCAAATTATTGATGGACTCCGTAATGAAACAAGGGAAACCCTAGGGATGTATGCCTCAGGTCAACTATATGAGCTACGAATCCATCAATTCCAAGAGCTTATCAAACGAGTAGCAAGAGAAGAAGGAGAAATGGCTAAATGGGAGAACATTGAAAAATCTCAACAAGCCCAAAACCTTAAATCAACAAGGGCTTGTGATAATAAGGAGAAGAAATCAACTCACCACAAGGAGGTGAAATCATCTTTTCCAATATTACAATCATTGGATGCAGTTGAGGCAAAGATCAATAAGGTGATGGAATGGATGCATAAAAAGTGTGGAGAATATGCCAACATTATTGGAGGTAGAGTCATGATGAACCAAGAAGCAGGAAAAAATACCCTTAGATAATTCGAAAGAAGGGTTGAAAAAAATAAGAGCTCAACTACCAATCATACATATCAATGCAACATTTTCCTGTATGATCACCCCAAGGGCCAATGTCCAATCTTGTCACATTTACAGGAGCATTGGGGAAGAGTGTTACATCCAAAGTTTGTACAAAGATACTATGTCCGATCATAGTGGCAACAATTCCAATCATGGGGGAGGCCATCCCTAAACTAGCTACATCCTTCATATCATCCGAGTCCAAGTGCTTATCAAGTTCAACATCCTGTTTCCCCAACTGGGTCAACATCTTCTATCTCACCACATTATTATTATTCTCCTCAATACTATCAACCCATATCCTCTCCAACAAGACCACCACCTCGTGTACATTACACTTCTCCTCAATTTCAACATTCTCATCCTTCACCTCCTTCTACATCACCATCAATTGTACCCAAAGGATTTGCACCACAGCAGCAACCCATGAATAATACTTGTGCTTTTGCTGACAATAGCAATGGGAACTCTCCTCAACATCGAAGATGCCCTTCTTTCGGCATGACTGTAAGCAGGGATAACACAATTTTGAGCCCACTGCATCCTCCAACTTAGCACAAGTCAAAAACTGTGGTGCATCTTCCTCTTCAAACCCAATGCCTCATGTTACCTTATAAGGGCCACCACTCAATACTCCAACAGCTATGCAACCCAATGAATATAGCCACATGGGGAGACATGTTGATCCTTGCATACCATCTTGTGGTCACAAGTCAACTCCTTATAAATTAACCACATCTTATAACTTGTCCCACTATGTCAACTCTAATTAAGTGTGTGAACCCCAATGGGGTAAGTATGACCGAGTTCCAATATTTTCAACATGCAAGGATCCCAATTCTTTATTTATTAATCCTAGCCATGCTCAACCATTTAGTTATGGGGGATAACCCCCATTCTAATGACAAGCAAGATTAATAAATATTTTTCATTTTCTTTAATTTTGAAATTTTTGTTTTTCAGTTTTTCACTTTTCAACTTATTGTTTGATCTTTTTACCTTTTTGTCTTTTTATCTTTTTATCTTGTTATAAGTAATCTCATCTAGGAATAAAACACTCATGTGACTCATTGGTTGACTAATTAGTTGAACAACAAGCTCACAACATCCATCCATCCATTCTATTAATAAGAGGTTCTACCCTGGGTACAATGATATTCCTAATCATTAAAACTTAAAGTAAGTTTGTGTTATTGTACCCAGAATGAAGAATGATGAACCAAGTGGAAATGGCTAGGGTGTGACATCAAGGGGATTTGTGGATTTTCTTTGGTAACATTTGTAGTAGTTATCATGCAGCTTGGTTGTACTAAGATCCTTTTAGATCTAATGAAAAATGGAAGTAACAGTAATTAAAAGGCACTCAACCAGAAAAAAGCATGCACCCACTGGAAAGACATGCACCCATGCCTAAAGGTAGGTGGCTTCTCTGGATTAGGCAATACATCAAAAAATAAAAAAAATGAGTGCCACAACGCAAAATCACTCCTCCCTTGAACGAAATGCCAAGTGATTGTACGACTTGCTATCATGGTGCTCTTATGGTTGTCCATCATTAGATGAAGCAATGTGATGTCATTGATCAGAGGAATGGACTTGGTCTTGAGTTTGGAGTAATGTGGGCTAATGACACATTAATCATGTCCTACACTCAGGATTCATTATGCCCTCAGTCAGCTACCTAATGTCCCAATCTCTGCAATCCCTTCTACAATTTTCCTCATCTCATTGTTCATGTATGTGTGAATCATGTCTTGTGTAGCATTGAATTCATACCTCATCACGATGGTATCTACATGTGTGTGTTTTGTGGAACTAGTGTGGATTACATTTAACCCTTCTAGTGCCTATGGACATTTTAAGATGTTGTTACACAAGGGCATTATAAGTTGGAACCTACTTTGGGAAGGAGCCACTTGCATAACCCTTGTAATTTGCACTCATAACACATCTCCCACTCATCATCCTATACCTTGAAAATATTACCAATGTTCTTCTTTCCCTTATCATCCTACCGGTTCAAATGTTCCTATGAGCCAACACATGTCCTTTTTTCTCATACTCTTCATAACTTCCATTGTCAACTTTTACATCATTATATTTTTTGTGCCTTCAGGACTAGTTTATATT
>MNCI01002111.1:40026-62538 GCA_015680685.1 Gnetum montanum | reverse complement strand
AAAGAGAAGGCCAAGACAACTATAGCAGCAATAGAGGGAACCCAGCAAACGAACACCACACATCAACAAAGACCGCCCGCAACCACCACTAACTACTATCAACCCACTCCCACAACAACCCCAGAGTCATCATCATGGAACCGTGCGCGTAATTTCGAGAGGAAGGAACCCTCTCAGTACACGCCTTTACCGATGAAACCGTCCCAGCTCTTTGACCAACTCTTAAAGGCTGGGTTGATGCAACATAAGCAATTATCCCCTGCAGCCATCCAAAGACATGAACGGTTCTGCCAACTCATACAGAACCCAAGCCTGGCAACGCCGGATGAGCCGCCTGTGCCCAAAGGATTCAAGATGGATCGCTTTTGCGATTACCATCAACGCAACGGGCACGGAACGGATTACTGCTTCACCCTGAAACAGGACATCCAGCGGATGATTGATGATGGAAAAATCACTTTTGACGGGGCTAATCCCGTCCAACCGCAAAATCAAACCATGGGGGTGTACAAAGACCCCTTGAACACTAACGAGGCAGCGTATGTAATTGACGCAATCTATTGCGATGATGGTTCCGACACACCCCGCATCAACACCATCTACCCCGAAAATAAACAGGAAACGTCGTACCCTATCCCATCATCGAACAATTGGGGCTCACCGAATCGATCAAACCCACCACAACGGCATGCTTAAAATCCTTCAGTGGGTCACGTGTACTAGTCAAGGGCACGATAACCCTGGAATTTGTAGCAGGAGATCAGTTCCCTACATCCGCTGACTTCCTGGTAGTTGATGAGATACCAGGATTCAACCTCATATTGGGAAGATCCTGGTTAGCCCAATTGAGAGCCGTTTCATCCCCCATACATCAGGACATTCACCTACCCTATGAGGGCTAAGAAGTCATCATACATGGGGAAGCGGTCACTCCTATCATCTCATCAAACACAGACATAGACCAAGGATCGGATGTTGAGCTCGAAAGGCCTAACCGAAACGACAAGAACCCCCAACCACTGGTAAACAGTAAGCCCTTTAACACAGCACAAAAATCTCCAAAAATCAAAACACCTACATCCGACACTCCACACACATCGCCTCATGAAGAAACCAATACAGAAATAATGACCGACATCGAAGCACCTAAAAGTATCGATACCGAAAACATTCTAACGGACGTCTCCTGGACTGAATTGCCATTCAACGTGATCAGCGAAGGAGACGCAGAATACAAAATCATACTGGTCGATACCCTCCCTGACAAAAAAATGAAGAAAATCAAGAAACAACTAAAATGAAATGTTACAACGTCCAGAACGACGTTAAACTACGAACAGTCCGAAACGACGTTAAACTATAACTCATCCGAAATGACGCTAAACTACGATAAAACCCAAAAAAACACAAAGAAATAATAATAAATAGCAAAAACAAAAAAAAAATTGCAACACTCCTTGTCCAGAAAGATGTTAAACTATCATGTCCGTGATGACATAAAACTAGCCACGATCAGAAATGGTCAGTCAACTACGAAATATCCGCCATGACATATTACTCGTCCGCACTGGGGCCTGAAATGGCCTTAAACTACGCATTGGGGCCCAAAATGGCCTTAAACTAGTGCAAATCTTGTTCTCTTGTTTACATATCGTGTATCATTACTTCTGTGCATTGCATTTAAACAGAAAAGCGAACCCAAAAATACTTTAGTATCATGTCGTGTGTGCAAACAATTTAAAATCAACAAAAAATATCCATGCATGCAATGTTGTACAAATGGTGCTTATTTTTCTCAATATTTCCCAGTTACAATGCCTGTATCAATTTGAATCAACAAAATTCCAAAAAAAAAAAACTACAAAAACACTAAGTGCCCGTGACAAGAGGATCATCTCCTTTAGAACCACCAGTGTCAGGGGCCCCTGCTCCACTGGGGCCAGCCTCGTGTGTATCATCGCCACCCTCATGCTGAAAACACCAAAAACAAACAACCAACACAAAAATAAGCAGATGCTAACCATTTTAAATATTATCCAATAAATTAACTTCATAAAGAAAAAACGTTTACCATAGGGGATCCCCCTAAGCCAAACTCCAGCCGACGAAGGATTTCTTCCTCTGGAACGCTAGTCCAATCTGTTCTGTCCAGGCCTAAGTCAACGTTTGCCAAAGCCTTGCCTTTGTGGACCGCTGACCAGGTAGGACGTTTCAGAGGAAATTCACCTACCAACACCTCCCCAGAAGCAGTTGTGATGACCCTCTTAGGCGATTCCATTTCCACAATTGTGTTTTGGGCAAAGGTATCGAAGGCAAAACGCAAACCCAAACCCTCCACAAACATCTCCAGTTGCCGCTTTCCAATAGATACCTCTTTCAACGACTTCTTGTACTGATGTTTATGGTTCTTCTCATCCTGACCCCACTTGCGAACCTTGGAAGCGAAAGCCTTCCAATCTTGACACTTAAGGTTCAGGAGATCAATTTGAGCTTTACATTCCACCATTCTCCGAGTCAGTGACGCATGACAGTTCAGAAGGTTCCAATACTTGGTGTACGTAATCTCCGAGGTTCACCAAGAACGATCTCCACTTAGTCTAGCAGTGGCAAACTTGTATCGAGCCTTTAAATCGTCATGCTCCTCTATTACAGCAGAGACTTCCTTTTCCTTTGCCTGTACTTGTAGCCACAACTGTTCAACAAAACGCCTACAAGTCCACAAAGACTTGGCATTGTGTGCAAGGCTTTCTGCAAACCCTTCATAAACAGGCCTTGGCACCTGTTCTACTTCTGGGGAGAGTGTAGTTAGCCTTTCCATACTGATGCCCTTAGAAGGATCCCATCTTAGTTTAGCACCTACCCACGTAGAAAACACGAACATTAAAACGGTACACGTAAGACACAAAGCTCCTAATCTTTAAATGATTCATACCTATATCAGGATGGACTTCTTGGAGATGTTCAATGACTTCTTCTACGATCCCATCCACAAAATCCGACTTATTTGGCATCTTTGACCAAATAAGCGGCTAACGGGTACGGGAAGAACTAACCTCAGCAGTCCCCTCAAGGGGAACCGTCTTCATAGGAACATCCAATCGTACCATCCTGGTACCGCTGCCTTCATCTAAGCCAAAAACACAAAAATAAATAAAAAAGTAGGAGCCACAATTAATATAATAAAAACTAACTAAAAGTGAAGACATACCCTGGTCCTTGTCACCTTCTGGGGAATCGCCCAAATCCAAGTCACCCTTGAGGAAGCTACTGAACATTTGGTTGATAGCGTCCAGGTCATCTAAAGGTTTAAGGTCAGTAGTCCCCTCTGTTAATAACTCCGTTCCCCCGCCTTGGCTCTTCTCCAGGCTTTCGTCCTCATTGTTTTTCTCGGTATGCGTATCCTCCTCCTCTCTGATGGTTTCTAAGGCCTACTTCCTCACTTCATCAAATTGAAAACAATAATGACACGTAAGCAATTGAAGCAGGGGTTATAAATGAACAAAAACGATGCAATAACAAGCGGATGAGCTTCGCTTACCAGGTATCTTGAAGCGTATCCGCTTCACTCGTGGCTGGCTTATATCGGCAACTTCCTCCTTGGCACGTTCAAGTCTTTTCAATTTCGACTTGGCTTTCCCAATGGTATCTTTAATAACCCACTCTTCCCGTCTAGTGGTTAGAGGTACATCCGCTGGTTCCACCCCCAGACTATCCCGTGTGTGGATGGAACCGCCAGATGATCCCCCTGTAGTGACAGACACGGATTCATCGATACCTTTAGGTGCATCCTGCGATCTCATTGTCACAAACAAATGTTTGACCCACAGGCGGGATAGTTGACCCCAATCCCGTAGGACAAACTTGTTGTCCGCACGCACCACAAGGAACTCGGAAAAACGGTGGAGATAATCGGCGAAGAAGGCAAAGGTGAAGTGTGATTATGCTTCGATATTCGAGCGCAACCGTACTATCTCCTTATGCATGCCCGCCAACAAAAACTGAGCCCAGTTATACCGCATGCCAGTTTCCAAGATACTTCGCATGATGCGCACCACCTCAACCCCAAAACTCCACACCTGAGAAAGGGTTTTGGGAAATACCCGCGCCCGAAACAGGGGATACAATTCATTCACCTCAACAACCTTTGCTTTCCCCTGCATCGGGAATCCCTTGGTGTTTTTCGTCATGCCAAGCCAAGACTCCAATTCACGGATCGTTTGGAGCTCTTTGTGAGACCTGTCCAACACTACGGGTAGGCCATCTGCCGGCATACCAAACAAGTTAGAAAAGAATACGGGCGACAGATGAAACACCACCTTAACACCCTTAATCCGAGCGTTGTACTGAGAAACAGACTCATTAAAAGAGTCCACGATCCCTATCATCTCCCCGATTGAGACATCAGGGCTGGGCGTCATAAAAAGCTCCAGGAGGCCGGCATCGTCCAGGCAACGAGTGAGGAGCGGCGAGGCTTTCTTACGTAGCCACTTCTGCACCTTCTCCACCCCCCTGAACTTCATTGACAAAGTTGTCTCAGTTCGTCCCGTCATCACAGGATCCTCACCGAAGGGTGCGTCAACTGTTAAAACAAGTTAAGATGACCATATGAGCATAACCCCAAACAGTCGAACAAACCCACTAACGCATCTAAAAAATGTTATCACCCACCGCTAGTGGTAGATTTGGAAGTGCTGCCAAAGTTATGAGGAAAGACTGGCCCTTGATCTGTCCAATCTTCATGAAGCCACCCACGAGCCTTGCACATCGCAAAGGCCCTGGAAAACTGATTATGGAAGTGGACCATCGAACCCTTCGTCTGAGCCAGAACGGCGCCACGAAGAGTGGGGGCCATCATAAGGGCCTCCAGAGCGGTGCAAGCGAGGGCTATCCCTTCATCCTCAATGAGGGTCCCGTCTGGGTTGGTCTTCGGTCTGCAAACAAGCGTGCGTTAAAACAAGAAACCAAAATTAAATGAAAATAGACAAAGCAATAAATGTAAATTGCCCCACCTGGCTATTCGGTATACCGTGCCAGGAGGATTTTGGAACAAGGTATGGGCACGGGCAGCTATAAACAATGTATTATTGACATAATCCAACCCTAGTGGCATCAATGCCCACACACGCGTTAACGGGCGGTTTGACTTGGGCCCATGGGTAGTGCCATCCTCATCAACAAACGACCCCTCATCAATGTCTTCCATGAAGACCATGACACCTTCAGCAGCCCCTGGCAGTA
Source organism: Gnetum montanum (assembly GCA_015680685.1). Lineage (NCBI taxonomy): Eukaryota > Viridiplantae > Streptophyta > Gnetopsida > Gnetales > Gnetaceae > Gnetum > Gnetum montanum. The sequence continues at coordinate 57,300 of MNCI01002111.1, read as the reverse complement.
TTGCATCGACCACACTCCGTGCGGTCACTTCGTCAAAATACGACCACATAGCCACTTCAAAATTGGTTAACAAGAAAGCCAGAAATTCGCCAGCACCTTCCCTGAACCAGACCCCCTTGTCATCCACAAATAAAGTCGAGGATAAGGAAGCGTTTGTTGTCCCTGCAACCAATCGCAATGTCACAAAACGAAAGTTCGCATCATAAATCGGCAAAAAAAAATCAAAAATTTAACTAACTATTCACACCCAGCGTATACGCTGTACACAGAGCGTATACGCCAACTCTATAGCACGAAAAACACAACTTACGCCCAGCGTATACGCTGTACACAGCGTATACGCCCACGATTTACGCCCATGATTTACGCCCACGATTTACGCCGCATACAGTGTACGCTGAACAAACTTAGCACTTAGAGCAATTCAGAATTAGCATACACGATATATACAGAGCGTATACGACAATCTACACTTAGCGCAAAAAATGCATTCAATCCAGCATATATGCTGTCTGCAGAACGTGTACACCGACTAATACTTAGCGTAAAAAAATGAAATTTAGCTCAGCGTACACGCTAGCCAACTCAGCGTCTATGCTGAGGGTGATCTTTTTTACGCTAACACCCCAAACCCTCGGCGTATACGCTCAATTTCAAGTTTGGCGTAAACAGTTTATGCCAAAAAGATAAAGTGGTATGCCGAAGAAAACTGTACGCGTATGGCGTATACGCCGAACAAACCCTCAACGTATACGCTGTCGCAAGAAACAGAACTTACGCCGATGACAAACACGCTGACAAACTTTTACTCTAAAACAACGCAAAAAAATATTTATGCCAGGACTGAACACCGGCTACGCTGCACAGTTACGCTGGCGTGCACGTCGAAAATCCTCATGATGAAAAATCCCTACGCTCGGCGTATACGCTGAGATCGTCTACGCTACGAATACAGAAGCACAAACAACAACAGAGGCAGGGATTAGAGCCTACCTTTAGGACATCGTAGGCCACGTTGGAATCTTTGGCCTGGGCAAACCCTGCAACATGGCCTCCGTCTCCTCGGCGAAGGTTAGATCGGGACCCTTCTGCCCCTAGCCCTCCACTTCCTTTCCCTTGCCCATCTCGGAGTATCTACGCTGATGATCTAAGTCTACGCTGAGCAATTTTTTACGCTGGCACTGAAAATTTTAAACTTCGGCGTCTATGCTAGGGTCACCACGGCTACCCTGGGGATCAGTCTTAGGCGTCTACACTGATGTTTACGCTTACGTTAGATATCGTGGTTTACGCTTACGCCTTAGCAGGTTTACGCTGTCGCTCACGCTGTCGCTTTCCAGTAAAACAAATGGACCCCCCCCCTTTTCCTTTATATAGCGCCCGATGACGTTGACGCTGACGTCGCCGCCGCTTACGCTACCGTTGCTCCGTTTTTTTTTACCTTTTTACCTTTGTTTCCTACTATTTGCCAAAATTTTCCCAAAAATGATGAAATTAATTAAAATCAGAGATTATTGCATCCTGGTTCCTCCATGAACCCCGTTTCACACGTTTACGCTAGTTTAAACATCCATCACGGCCCGGTACGGCCTTAAACTTCCATTTCCTCACCCAATGATGGCCCGGTATGGCCTTAAACTGCCATCACCCCATCCATCATGGCCTGATATGGCCTTAAACTACCATTTCCCCATCTGCCCATGGCCCAGTATGGACTTAAACTGCCGCTCATGGCACGGTACAGCCTTAAACTGCCATGCATCCGAGTGCGACGATCATCTGCCATTATAACATACACATAGCTTAAAAACACCAGAAAACATAAAACTACGCCCTTTTGCTTATGCAACTCTCAGTTTATTGGCAGGAGCAAGCTCAAGGGACTGCCCACAGTTAGCCGCACCGTTAACCATTGACGGACCACACGGCATCATTACACGGGACATTGACATAAACTTCATCAATTTAAGTCCACTGATGGACGATGCGGTCATAGCCTCAACACAGCAAACAACAGACAAATACGGAGGCATGACGAAATTTCTTGACATAGAGGCCGAAAACATCACTGAAGATCCGTTAGCTGAAACCCCCATTACCATTCCTGATGGGGAAGTCAAAATCTTAAAATTAAGCACGCTGCTACAACTACACTTGGCCCAAGACATTAGGCATGTGCTTAGAGAAAACATGAAAGCGTTCGCTTGGTCCTATACAGACATGCCAGGGCTAAATCCTAGAATTGTTCAACACAACATTATTCTCGACCCCAAAATAAGACCGGTAAAACAAAAGGCACGAAAGGTTAGACCCGAGGTGGCATTGGCAGTTCGTAATGAGATCACCAAGCTTTACCAAGCTAGTTTCATTCGGGCTGTTGATTATGCCGAGTGGGTGTCAAACATGGTCATCGTCCTGAAGAAAAACGGAAGCATTCGCTTATGCATCGACTTCCGAGATTTAAACATAGCAACCATAAAAGATGACTTTTCCCTACCTAGCATCGATCAACTCATTGACTCGACTGTAGGACATGCCTTGTTATCTTTTATGGATGGTTTCTCAGGATACAACCAAATACGCATCAACCCGGAACATCAACTTCGAACCACCTTCATGACCCCATGGGGAACTTTTTGTTACACTATGATGCCCTTCGGTCTCAAGAACGCAGGGGCCACATACCAAAGAGCCATGACGTTTATCTTTAGTGATTACATGCTACGATCGCTCAACGATTATGTAGATGACATCGTGGTTAAGTCAAAAACGATCGAACAACACGTACAAGACCTCGACTTAGTCTTAAAACGTTGTTTAAAATATGAACTAAGACTTAACCCGAAAAAATGCGTCTTTGGTGTCAAAATAGGCAAAATGCTTGGATTCATAGCTTCAGAAGCAGGGATACGAGTGGACCCCGATAAGGTCAAGGCCATTACCAACCTGAAACCACCCAGTAACCTTACCGAACTTCGAGGTCTACAAGGTAGATTGCAGTTCATCCGGCATTTCGTAGAAAAATTAACAGACAAACTAAAACCTATGAACCACCTGTTGTGTAAAAATGTCCATTTCGAATGGACTCCGCAGTGCCAGGAAGCCTTCGAAAATATCAAAACAGCACTTGCCCGACTGCCTACGGTCTACCCGCCCCAAAACAACAAACCGTTTTACATCTACCTTGCCACTTCATAATCGTCCATCGCGTCTATGCTCTGCCAGAAACGAGATGACGGAACTGAAGTCCATGTATACTACTTGAGCCATGCCTTAGTTGCTCATGAAAATAAATATAATGATGTGGAAAGGTCATGCTTAGCTTTAGTCTTTTCGCTAAGAAAATGGTGACATTACCTCTTCCGTAATCAAGTTTACATAATCTGTAAGGACAATGTACTCAGAGCTATAACAGGAAACATTTACGAAATGAGTCGAATAGCCCGATGGAAAGCCATGATAGCTGAGTTTGACCTGTACTACGTAATACAATCATCAGTCAAAGGTCAATCCATAGCGAATCAAATGGCCGCATCACCAACGCATGACCAAGCAACCATAGAGCCTAAATTCCTGGATGAACGTATAAGCACAATAGACACAGTGCCTGATGACTACGATGCTATTTTAAACTTCGATGGAGCATCCACCTCTCAAGGAGGAAGCGCTACTACTATCATCACTTATCCCTCCGGGTAGATCCGACCCTTTACCTATCGCTTCAATTTTCACTGTACTAACAACATAGCAGAGTACGAAGGTCTCCTTAGAGGTCTCACGATAGCACTGGCTTCAGATATCACACGGCTCATAGTCAGAGGGGATTCACAATTGGTTGTAAACCAAGTTACGGACATTTACACATGTAAAGCTCAACACTTACAACCATATTGTGACTTGGCAAAACACTTACTAAAGCAATTCGAAGACATTGACGTGCAACACGTTTCTCGAAATGATAACACCATCGCAGACGCGTTAGCCACATTAGCGCTAAACATATCACCTAACATGTCCATGCCTTACCAAGCTCTGTAACCAATTGTGCTAAACCAATAATCAATACTCCCGACATATTGCCGATTGCATCTGTCAGCTCAACACACGCAGTGGAATGGTATGATGACATAAAAGAGTACCTTCTACGCGGTGAAGCACCACACCATCTAACAAATGCTCAGAAAGATGCAGTGCGAAAACGTTCTAGGCAGTACACCTTGGTAGGGGACACACTTTGTCGTAGATCCTACAAAGGTATATTACTAACATGCGTGAGTAATACCGATGCCCAAACCATAGTTGATCAAGTACATGAGGGACTATGTGGAGGACACATAGCACCAAAAGCCATGGCTACAAAAATAAGACGTTTAGGCTATTATTGGACACACATGGAATACGACTGCTCCTCCAAAGTCAAAACATGTAACATTTGTCAAAAAAATAGTAACTTAATACATGTACCGCCAAACGAGTTGCACACGGCACAAATAACATGGCCTTTTCAGAAGTGGGGATTGGACCTTATCGGCCCGATAACACCCTCATCTTCTGCAGGGCACAGTTTCATCATAACCGCTACTGAATATTTCACGAAGTGGGTAGAAGCAGCTCCCCTTAGAAAAACGACTTCTAAACACGTATGCAACTTTATCCTAGAAAACATTGTAACCCGCTTTGGCACCCCTTTGACAATTATCACTGACAACGGGCCACAATTCAGGAGTGCTGAAACAAAAATGTTTTGTGACAGTTTGGGGATCAAACACTCGTTTTCCTCTGCTTACTATCCTCAAAGCAATGGGCAAGCAGAAGCAACCAATAAGACGATCATAACGATACTTAAGAAAATGCTAACCCAAAGCAAAAGGAAGTGGCACGAGCAATTACTATATGCATTATGGGCTTACCGCACTACTCACCGAACATCAACAGGTAAAACTCCGTACAGTCTCATTTACGGTTCAGAAGCTATTTTACCTTTGGAATTACAGGTACCGTCATTAAGGATCACACTCTCCGGACTCCTCGACAATGGGCAAAACAATGATCTCCGTATCATTGACCTCGACTCGGCAGAAGAGGAACGCATACGCGCGCTTGATCAGATCGAATGGTACCAAAAGCAACAACGACAGTGACATCGGCATGACATCAACAGACGCCCAATCCACGAAGGCAATCTCGTACTCAAAGCTATTTGGGAACACCCGGACAAATTCTCAGCCAACTGGGAAGGGCCTTATGTGGTCATCAAAGCATTCGACAATGGTGCATTCAAGTTAGCTAACACAGAAGGGAACGAGCTCGCTAATCCAATAAATCATTTGTATCTGAAACCATTCTATATCTAAACATAAGCTCAGGTACGTGGAAGTCCTGGAATTATGACTATAAACTGATACCACAACGAAGTCCTGGAATTACGACTATAAACTGATACCACAGCGAAGTCCTGGAATTACGACTATAAATTGATACCACAGCGAAGTCTTGGAATTACGACTATAAACTGATACCACAGCGAAGTCCTCGAATTATGACTATAAACTAATACCACAGCTCGTCCTGGAATCATGACTATAAACTGATACCACAGCTCGTCCTGGAATCATGACGATAAACTGATATCACAGAGCAGTCCTGGATTATGACTTAAAACTAATACCACAGTGTCCGCAATGATAATAAACTACCACCTGTCTGGCATGACAGTAAACTGCCGCCGTCCCAACCATCAGGGTCCGTCAAGACTATAAACTAGCTTGCCTCTTCATAGTCCGCTAAGACTAAAAACTGGCAACGTACCGTCTGCCACGACGCTAAACAGGCAATGTCCAACGGGTTATGACATAAAACTAACCCATAATAGTCTGCCAAGACTATAAATTGGCATATCCACATCCGGCACATCAATCCGCTGCCCTGATCGTCTATCAACTTCACTGTGTCGCTCGTCATCAATATTGCTGTCATCTACACACAGTACCTGCCGTCCTTCAGCACCTCTGTGCCATCAGCCTCCATGTAAGTCTAAGCTCGTCTATCCGCTCACGGTTTTCCTGTCTCCTTGGTGTTACGTTTGTAGGATGACACCCGGAAGTTCCGTACAAAGATGCACTTCGTCGTAAGCAGCAAGATAAGACAATATTCGCAGCATACCTGGCAGGACTAAATCAAACCATTCACTAGTACATCCCCATTCGTTCCCCAGTTTCCATTCAACTGCACCCTTGACACACCCAATATATTCAAAACATTGAGCACGTTGTTGCACGCTGCAATATGCCACACAGTACAACACCTGCGCACGAGTACATAAACAGAGAAAAGTTTACGTCAAAAAAAAAGACCCTGATTACTTCCCATGTAAGCCCCAGGCGGGAAGGCAGTCGTCTCGAAACCATGTACTCGTGCCCAAAATGGTCAAAAATCATCTGGTTGCATGGCTTTGGCTCCCCGCCAACAGGTTCCCCTGAACACTAAACATGGGCCCTGTTCTCCCAAAGGACGCAACACATCCTCCTGTAGCTTTGGTCCCGTCAACAAGTTCTCTTGCACACTAACCAAGAGCCTTGCTCTGCCAAAAGACACACCTCACATGTCTAAACTCCGAGTCTGCTACAACAATGGCTATTGACAAGGATCGGCATGCCTCACATCAGAGCATCCCCTTTCCCCTGATTAATCTCCTGGACCGATCATCAATCCCCGCAATCTCCCTAACCTCCCAGATACAAAATTCCCCTTTTCCAATCCTTTGTACTACTGAACACGGTGCGATGACTTCTCGTCCAAGTGGCAGCAGACAACGTCTCTATCGAGTTTCTTGTGGTGTTTTTCACTTCTTTGTCGACGCTTCTCAGATCGATTCCTCCAAGCGTCAACAAAGAGGGGCCAATGACACACCACAAAATTCAGAGCTTAGTACTTGTCTGACACCAAACAGGATCCTGGAACTCACGAACGACACCGACTGCATGATCGCAACACTTAGCTTTTGCTAAGTACATGGTGCCAGTGTATACACTTCAGCGTATACGCCAAGATCACACATACAGCGTATACGCCCAACATTCCAGCGTATACGCCCGGCACTCCAGTGTATACGCCCGGCTCTCCGGCGTACATGCCTAGGTACTGCAGATGCACACGCTCGACGATAAGATCTCCAATGACAGCATGAAGATAACACCGAAGAGCAAGGATTGAAGCAAGTGGACACCCTTCGGCGTATACGCCCGGCGTGTACGCCCAGCATCCATCAGCGTATACACCCGGCGTGTACGCCCAACATTCATCAGCGTATACACCCAGCGTATACACCAGCGTATACGTTCAGCGCTCGGCATCACCACCCAGTTCACGCCCAGCATTTTCAGCGTATACACCATGCGGCGTATACGCTTACGCCCAGCAGTTGTAACATTTTGTATATTTGTAAAGTGTATGCACCCGGTCAACACGCCACGTGTCTCCCATCCCGAGTCTAGCATAACAACCTGTATAAAACCCCCATTTTTCCACTTCATTTGGACGGTTGGAAAAATCCCGGAGTAGACCAGAGAAAATTTACGCTACACACAAGAGCTGAAATCCTCTTACACCCTATACGCTGCACGCACAGTCTCTACGCTCCGCCTGCCTTGCGAACCGGCCGAGTCATTCCTGCATATGCCGGGGCTTTTCATCCGCCTTGTGTCCCCTCACGACTACGTTAGACCAGTGCACTGTACTTTGACTCTGTACTGTTTACATTTGCTACAAGTTCTTTTACAGTTTTACGTCAATTTGGCCCATCCATTGTTTACGTCTGTTTACGTTCACGCTTCATTTGCATCCGTTTACGTTTTACGCTGTTTTCGTTGTTTACGCCTGCACGCCGTTAATGCATAACCCAGCGTATTAGCATTTTGCGTACACGTGGGGAAATCCTTGTCTGATCCACGTGCAGACCACCCAAGGTACTCTGCCTTTCCTGCATTCCAGCTCGCCCTCAGGTGAAGGCAGGGTCTTCTGTACGCGTCCTGCGATCCCACGGCCTCTGTTTTCCTTCCAGCCGGAGACCGACGATTTCAGGCAGTACAACAGGTCAAGCAGAAATATTATTACGCAACGTTCACAGTTCACAACTACACCATGCAACAATAGAATACACAACAGTTTTACTAGGTCCAAATGGCAAAGGAAATGGAGGAAGGTTCCTCTACACTTCCTCAACGGTAAGGGGCGGATCCAAGGTCCAGTCATCATGTAGCCACCCGAGATTCTAGCAATTCTCAAAAGCGTCAGCATAGCAGGTGGGGTACTCATGAATGTCGAAGCCGATCTGCCCCATCACACTAGCGCGTACGTTGCTAGTTGAGGTAAATGTCTTTATTGTTGTTTCGGTCCATGACAACGTATCACCATCTCCTACTAACTTGTTCTCATGAATAAAAAACATGTACCATACCACATAGATTTATCTTACACTTTACAAAACTTAGACAATAGACATGTAATGACAATATAGCCAACAAAATTACTTACCCGCCTGAGTAGTACACTGTGCCTGGTGGGTTCTGGAAATAGGTTGAGACATGGCAGGCCATGAACAAGGTATTGTATGTGTGGTAGCAACTAAACTGAGCCATTTCCCAGATCCAGCCTAAACACCTCAAACCTCGGGCGCTAAGTTCTCCAAAATGGCTCCATCTGTCAAGAAGGCCAAAATGCCCTGTGCAGAACCCACTAGCAAGTGCTCCAAAATGGCACAAGCAATATCGCTTGACAAATTAGACCATATAATAACGCTGTAGTTACGTAGTAAGAACTACAGAAACTCCAACGCACCCTTTCGAAACCATATGGCCTTCCCGTGCAACCGAGTTTACGGGGGAGGGACATTAGGCACGATCGGGTTTATGCAACACAAAACCCCAACGATGTCTAAGACAATTAAGACAGGCTTTAGCATAATACTGTACAGAAAACATAATACACATATCAACACCTAGATTTACATTTGCATGTTTAAATACAGAAAACCTACAGATTACGCTTAGTTATCCATGCCGAAATCACCCAAACCCTTGCAACAGCACAAGGTTTGTCCCTGACAACGGTGATAGACACAACCCCATTAAACTCTCGTCTTAACGCGAGCTCCATAGTCTAAAACCCCCGTTTACGCGAACAACGCTACAACAATAAACACTGCTAGAATAACACAAATACGCAAGAGACGGCCTACCGGTTCAAGGGTGTAGGGTCCCTCACTTCAACCACTGCCTGCGAAGCACGCTCCAGATTCTCTTGCACCTCGTCGATCTTAGCTAATTTCATGTTCTTCCTTTTTGCTTTAGGCACCATTGTCATAGCTTCCAAACCTTCACAGCTTCACACGTTTATGTCTTCGCAAATTACATGTTCCAACCTTCTGCTCCTCTTTCTCTCGCTTCGTAACAATTAGGAATCTGAATTCGCGACAGCCAACAGCCCGTTCTTACTGAAAACTACTTACTTATATGCGAAAATCACTGACTTGATACCTGATTTCAGCGGGACTTTCCTAAAACGGAACCTAAAAATCAAGATATTAATGCAGCAGATATTGCATGTGCCACTGTCCAAAATGACATTAAACTATGACATCTTATCGCCTCGTAATCGGGTAGCATTAATTATAGCCTGTTTGCAAAATTCAAAATTCAGTTAGCTTTCCACATTCAAAAATACCACGTCATGTTTTCTCCTAATCATTTACGCATTTGACGATTTTGCAAGATGGTTGGCAAATGGACGCAACATTTTCAGCACCTCTAACTTTGACAAGCCCATACGGGAGAGTAGTTAGGCAATTCAACCCTACACTAGTAGAAATTAACCCTCCCTTTGACGACGTAACCATAGCCACGTCGAAAACATTCCCAAAATGGCCAGAACAGTCGACGTGCACGCTAGACCTGGAGGTTGGGGACATAACCGAAGACCCCCTCAATGAGGTTTGTATCGTTACGCATAAGGGTGAAGCCAAAACGCTTAAGGTTAGTTCTTTACTAGACCAGAAAACGCACGATTCTATAAAACAGGTCCTACAAGACAACATCATGGTGTTTGCATGGTCATACGAGGATATGCCGGGACTAGATCCCAGGTTAATCCAGCATAACATAATCTTAGACTTGCAGATTAAAGAAATTAAGCAAAAGGTACAAAAAATCAAACCAGATATCGCGCTAGCCGTGCGTGATGAGATCACTAAACTGTATCAGGTTGGTTTCATCCGTGCAGTCGACTACTTAGATTGGGTATCTAACATTGTAGTCGTCCCAAAGAAGACCGGAAGCATATGCATCTGCATAGACTTCCGAGATTTGAACAAGGCCACAATCAAGGATAACTTCCCACTACCAAGTATCGACCAACTAGTCGATACGACAGCTAGGCATGCGTTTCTGTCCTTCATGGATGGCTTTTTGAGCTATAATCAGATTCGCATCAACCCAGAACATCAATTAACCACAACGTTCATGACGCCCTAGGGCACCTTTTGCTACACCTTGATGCCTTTTGGTCTAGAAAATGCCGGAGCAACGTATCAACGAGCCATGACATACATCTTTAGCGATTACCTCTTAGGGAGACTGAATGACTATGTTGACGATATAGCTGTCAAGTCTTTAAACTCAGAGGATCATTCAGAAGACCTGGAGTTAGTCCTCAAAAGATGCTCCAAATACGACCTCCGGCTTAACCTAAAGAAATGTGTATTCAGAGTCAAAATAGGACGCATGCTAGGGTTTGTGGTGTCGGAAACCGACATACGAGTTGACCCTGATAAGGTCAAAGCCATTGTCAAATTAACGCCTCCCAAAGACCTCAAGCAATTACGTGGGTTACAAGGACGTTTACAGTTTATACGTCGGTTCATCTCGAGATTAATCGACAAGTTACACCCTATGCAATATTTTCTTAAAAAGGGGGTTAATTTTGAATGGACGGAAGATTGTCAGCATGCGTTTGACAGCCTAAAACAAGAACTTCAACACTTACCAACAGTTTTCCCACCACAAAGAGGTCTACCATTTTACATTTACCTCGCAACTTCGGACGTAGCGTTAGCAGCATTACTTTGTCAAAGGAGGGATGATGGGTCGGAAGTGCCCATCTACTACTTGAGTCATGATCTATGTGCGTACGAAACTAGGTATAACGAAGTAGAGCGTAACTGCTTAGCATTAGTATTTATGCTCAAAAAGTGTAGACATTACCTTTTCTGTAGCCAAGTTAACATCATCTATAAAAATAACATCCTTAGGACCATTACGCACAATTTATACGAGAGTAGAAGAATAGCTCGCTGGAAGGATATCACAGCAGAATTTGATCTGCATTATATTGGCCAATCTTCTATGAAAGGCCAGGCAATAGCTGACCAGTTAGTAACATCACCTATTGACAGTCAGGCAATCATAGAGCCTGAGTTTCCAGATGAACATGTACATAGTTTAAGCCCTGTCTCGACAGGCCCCGAAGTGATGCTGTATTTTGACGGAGCTTCAACTGCTAAATGTGGCAGCACCACCACCGTTATTACGCTATCACCTGAGGATGTGCGTTTTCATGCTTATCGCTTGACCTTCCCCTGTATGAACAACATGGCAGAATACGAGGGGCTCCTCAGGGGATTACTAGCGACCAGCGAACTTGATGTTCGACACTTGGCGATTAGGGGTGATTCGATGCTCGTCATCAATCAGATCACAGGAGTGTACGCCTATAAAGCTGTACATTTGCAGCCCTACTGCGATATGGCTAAAGATCTTCTGAACCAATTCACGACCATTGATTCCCAACATGTGCCATGAACCGATAACACACTGGCCAATGCACTGGCTACGCTGGCCTTAAACGTGCCTTCACATCTACTCGATACTTGTCCTGCTTTAATAACAGATTGTACAGGTCCTATCATTCAAGCGACGCAAATATCTTCTCTTCTCGAAGAAAGCACGCTAGAATGGTATGACAACATTAAAACTTACCTCTTGCAAGGCGAGATACCACATGAATTGACACGCGCACAGAAAGATGCAATCAGCAAGCGAGCTAGGCAGTATGTAATCATAGGAGACAGTACTCTCTGTAGATGCTCTTTTGATGGTGTGTTGCTTACTTGCGTTAACAAGGACCAAGTGCAGCGTATCGTTGGCGAGGTTCACGAGGGATTATGCGGAGGACACGTAGCACCACGGGCTATGGCTTCAAAAATTTGCCGCTTAGGGTACTATTGGCCACGCATGGAAAAAGATTGCTTGACAAAGTTTAAAACTTGTGACACGTGTCAGCGTCACGCAAATCTTATACACGTGTCACCTACAGAGTTACATACAACTCAGATAACATGGCCATTTCAACGATGGGGACTAGACATTATAGGTTCCATCACGCCAAGATCTTCCGCGGTTCATAGCTTCATAATCACCACCACTGAGTACTTCACGAAGTTGGTAGAAGCTATTCCTTTAAGGAAGATCACATCTTAACAGATTTGCCATTTCATCTTAGACAACATTGTAACCAGATTTGGTCTCCCAATGACTATTGTGACCAATAATGGGCCACAGTTTAGTAGTACCGAAATTAAATCCTTCTGTGATAGCCTTGGCATTAAACAATCTTTTTCCTCGCCCTACTACCTGCAAGTGAATGGTCAAGCTGAAGCAACAAACAAAGTCATCATCAATCTGCTCAAGAAAATGCTCAACAGTAATAAGAGACGGTGACACGAAAAAATCCTCTATGTGCTATGGGCGTATTGAACTACATGTAGGACGGCTACAGACAGTACACCCTATAGCCTAGTCTACGGATCTGAGGCATTGCTGCCTCTCGAGTTGCAAATTCCTTCTCTGAGAATGGTCCTCTCCACGATTATAAATGAAGCTCAACACACCGAGTCTCGGGTCATGGATTTGGATTCAGTAGAAGAGAAGCGGATACAGATGCTTGATACAATTGAAAAGTATCAAGACAAGCAGAGGCAAAAACATCGTCACAATCTTCAGCAGCGTCCAATCAAGAAGGGAGATTTAGTTCTCAAGGACGTTCGCGAACCAGTAGGTAAATTCTCTGCAAACTAGGAGGGTCCTTTCTTAGTGACTGACACGTACAGCAACGGAGCATTCAAGTTAGCGAATATCGATGGCAACGAGTTACCAAACCCTGTCAATCACATATATCTGAAGCGGTATTACATATACTAGCATCTCCAGTGTGAATATCAGGTATGGCAACCATCGTCTGCTACGACGCTAAACTGGCAACCATCGTCCGCTACGACGTAAAACTGGCATTCCTTGCACACATCCGCCACGACGCTAAACTAGCAGGTTGTAACCATCCGCTACGACGTAAAAATGGCAGTGTTGTACAGGTTTGCCAAGATGAAAAACTAGCATCTTTTGCATGCGTCCGCCACGACGCTAAACTGGCACTGGCTGTCCATCATGACATAAAATTGGCAAAGGTAAGCAACCGTCTACTGAGACGTAAAACCAGCACAGATTTGTCCTTAGGTCATGATGTGAAACTAACATCCACGACATGGTCTGCTGAGACCTTAAATCAGCCCCGCCACCGTCTGCTACGACGTAAAACTAGCATTTCTCGGTCTGCCTAGACTCTAAACTGGGACCATGGTCTGCTGAGACTTAAAACCAGCAACGACAGTCTACCAGGACTGAAAACTGGGACTTACAAGCCTCCACCATGCAAATCAAGCGAGCGTAATCATCCTTGTGCAGCTTCACGACAAGCGGAGTGGGATACTGGGACAATCCCAGCATCGCTACCCCACAAGCATCCTACTGATTCCTCGGATGTACTGAGAGGCATACTACTGACCCCTCGGAGATGCCGTCGCTGCACCCACTGCAGCGGTGGTACTTCTGAGAGGTTAGTTCTGCCACCCAGAGCCCCAAAGGCATTCCCATAAATTGCGACTTTGGGGATCTTCGCTCATCATCGCTATCAGGCCCTGGCTTCACAGATTCATCTGGCTGGTCCTTTACATAACCAGTCAGGTGTGCCGAGTCTGATGATCTTTGGCGGTGATATGCTCGGCCGAGCGTTAAGGTTGAAGACTATGGCCTTGTGCTACAGTTCCTCCTTCACGGCCCGATCACTTCATCTCGCCTCTGTTGGCACTTGTTTCAACAACCTTGCCGATGATTCGTACGAGCAATGGTATCCTATGTTTTCTTCTTTGGTTGCAGGTTACTCGCTTCGAAGATGTCGTCCAAAGGTGCATTCATCTGAGTGGTGAAGTAAAAAAAGTGTTTTGAAATGGCTGCTTAGGTTAGCTTGTCCACTTAGAAGTGTATCCCTCTTCACCTTATAATCCTACCCTTATCTCCTACTTCGCTTCATCCCTACCATCTGCTTCCTGTATGCAAAAGCCACATACGCAAGCACCCATTTTCCACACTCGCATTGCAATCAACTCCATAAACTGGCATAACACAATTAAATGTTATAGCAGAGATATTGTAGAAGTCACGCGTTGTGCTCCTTTTACAAGCATTCTTGCTATAGTCTGTAACAGAAAAATCTCAGACTGATGTGCTATGCTCATCTGAAAGCATTCCTGTTAACACAAGTATGCATACGTTTTCGTTTGTTCAATGAGTGCATTCCATAGCCCTACCATCCTGCTTCATTTGAGTCTTCCCTGAACCTGTTTCCTGCCAAATCATCCTATCTCCCATAACCTCCAGCCTTGCTCTTCTATGTTGACGGGGCCACACTTGAGTAGCCATTGATGAATGCTATTAGTGCTTTTGCCTCTCCGGTGTTTCGTATTCTTTGTCGACCTCTTTTGGGCAGGCCATCTAACCGTCAACAAAGAGGGGCCATTGAAACACCATGAAAATTGCGAGTCGGCCTCAGGCAAAGATTCGTGATTCGGGCAAGGGTACATGACAGAATTTCAGAAAGAAGAACAAGACAGGGCAAGGCAAGGAGGCGTGCGGCATCAAGGCTTCAGTTTCCTTTTGCAGATTTCTTATCTTACTATGTTTTTCATTATTTATGCTATAGCATGCAACATAGCGTAATGACGCTTTGCGTAACATAGTCCGACATTCAAAGGCAGCTTACTTCAGCAGATTTGGCAAAGCCTAAGGACTAAGTAGCGTAATATGTGATCTCTCATGTATATTGCTAAGTATTTTTTCCAAGGGCAGATTTACGCTTTGTTACGCAAGGCAGCGTAACAAGCTTTGGAAATATCAAAAGGATCCAAAGGAAGTGCAATAGGTCAAGTTACGCTCATTACGCAATGCAGCGTACTCAGCGTAACCCATCGCCAAGATAATCACTATTTACGCTTCCATACGCTCGGCAGCATGAACCAGCGTAAAATAGCCTGAGTCCATTACTTTTGTACTTTATTACGCTCTCGCACGCGACGTAATGCGTACAAGTGTAATCTAGCCCAAAATCAACTGAGACATGCCTGACCCACATTTGTCACCCATACGCACAATACACAGATGTGCGTATTGTGCGTAGTCATAGATTTCAACACAAGGATGGTCAAGTCAATGATCTTTCGAAAAGTTTGAAACACGTGTCATCACAGCTGTGCCTTCTCCACATATCATCAAACCTATAAATATCCCAGTTGGCAAAGAAAAGAGCAAGAACAGAGATAAAAAAAAGACAGTGACAGAGATAAAGAACAACTTCTTTCTAGCAATCATTTGGCAGCACTATCTTTCGACAGAGACAAACGATATTTTGCTTGAGCATTGGCAGTAGGAGCGATTCCCCCTTTGGCGAAGAGACAACTTTCTCCATTGGTGATCATCGGCAGTTCCGAGGAGAGACTACCTAAGGTGAAAGGGGCAGATCAGAGATCAAGAGATCATCTGGTGTGTTTGCGAGTTTCTATTGGTTAGAAGTAGTTGATCAATAGACGTCAGAACTTGACCTTCATTGCATCCCATCTCTGGCCTATGAGGTAGATCGGACCCCATTCTATACTTTTGCTTTGACAGTTTTCTTGTTTCTCGTTACTTTGTGTTTGCTTCATACAAAACAATCGAGGTCTCCCCAATGTAACTTGAATATACAAAATACTTATTTTCTTAGGTCAAACCATAGATCTTGTAATCACGCGTTTCTCTCGTGTCTGATTCCTGTTATCGTGTTAACGCTATCATCATCGTTACCATTCATCTACATCGCTTTTCTCTCATTTCGTGACTCGTCGAATCAGATCGTTCCATGAAATATTCATAATCTCCATCGGTTTACTAATTTAGTAAGTCCCTATCTGATCGACAAGATCATTCAGGGCACTACGGATTCGTCTTCTCCAGCACAGCCCTCGCACGGATCCGTGGTTAAGACTGTGTACACGGATTTTGTTTGGTATTCCAGCTACTGACATTTTCCGTCGCAACACCTTGTCCTTGGGATTCCATTCCACTTCTCTTCTCTCCATCCTTCTCTCCATTTTCACCTCATTGCCGGTTGTATCATTAGTGTACATATTTTGGTTGATGCATTGTTTTATTTTTGGTAAATTCTTCCGGTTAAGACTTTAACTCTTGTTCCAAGGACATTCCCAGAGCCCACGGACTCCCTGAATGTGGGATTTTCAGGGCATTAAAGGCATGAGCCTGCTTTGGGGAGGACCCACTGACATTCCTATTTAGAGCATTAGTTAACTTCTTTTCCTTAACATTTTGCAATTAATTATTATTTTGTTCATTTCCATCCTGACATCCCTTTCATCGATACCATAGTTGTCCCTTTTTACCTATCTTTCTTACTCCTTTTCTTTCTCCATTCTTTCACTACCGGAGGTTCGTGATTAGTCATGGGGGTACGGGGCCTGATTTTTTGATTTTTCTCCTAAGCCCCAGATTTTTTTATTTTTCTTCCTAACCCCTACACTTTCGGTAGTCATCAGTAACATATTCCCAGGTATACCACAACCTAGCCAATGAACCTACACCAAAGCAAGGTATTATTTACTTAACGATTCAATTACCCTTGCTAATATATGATGGTGTTGTGTGTGCAGATGGCAATCATACAACAGCAGAATGGATCTGGAGCAAAAACTTAGAATGGAGCAGTGCTGAAGCAGCTATGCAAGGAGCAAGATTGATAATGCGCTTACGGATGGACAACGGAAGGCGCAATCTAGGCATTGGCAGCAGCAAGACTCTTCTCTCTTCTTCTCTTCTATTCTCTCTCCTCTTTTCTCTCAGCTGC